>CM075981.1:30752384-30926577 GCA_038087875.1 Malacoraja senta | reverse complement strand
CCTCTCTCCCTCTTTCTCTCTTTCTCTCTTTCTCTCTTTCTCTCTCTCCCTCTCTCCCTCTTTCTCTCTCTCCCTCTCTCCCTCTCTCCCTCTCTCCCTCTTTCTCTCTTTCTCTCTCTCCCTCTCTCCCTCTTTCTCTCTTTCTCTCTCTCCCTCTTTCTCTCTTTCTCTCTTTCTCTCTCTCCCTCTCTCCCTCTTTCTCTCTTTCTCTCTCTCCCTCTCTCCCTCTTTCTCTCTTTCTCTCTCTCCCTCTCTCCCTCTCTCCCTCTTTCTCTCTTTCTCTCTCTCCCTCTCTCCCTCTTTCTCTCTTTCTCTCTCTCCCTCTCTCCCTCTTTCTCTCTTTCTCTCTCTCCCTCTCCCTCTTTCTCTCTTTCTCTCTCTCCCTCTCTCCCTCTTTCTCTCTCCCTCTTCCTCTTCCTCTTCCTCCTCCTCCTCCTCCCCCCCCAAGGCCGTCTGAACCATAGCAGAATTCTCTTTCTCTCTCTTTCTCTCTCTCTTTCTCTCTCTCTTTCTCTCTCTCTTTCTCTCTCTCTTTCTCTCTCTCTTTCTCTCTCTCTTTCTCTCTCTCTCTTTCTCTCTCTCTTTCTCTCTCTCTTTCTCTCTCTCTCTCTCTCTCTCTCTCTCTCTCTCTCTCTCTCTTTCTCTCTCTCTTTCTCTCTCTCTCTTTCTCTCTTTCTCTCTTTCCCTCTTTCTCTCTCTCCCTCTTTCTCTCTTTCCCTCTTTCCCTCTCTCTATAAAAACCAAGGCCGTCTGAACTATACCAGAATTCTGTTAGAATGTATACGCATGTAAGGAACAGATCAATTATGATCCACTTGAATAAAGGCTTGAAAACCATATTCCTCATCCTTTATTTCAGCAGGTTTAACCTTTACAATTTCTAGCACATCAATTTTTCATGGAAGAGATGCAACAGATGCTACAGGCATGATGAAGATATAAGTAAGGGTAGATCCTGTAACTAGTGGTGTGCCTCAGGGTCGGTACTGGGACCATTGCTGTTTGTCATCGATATCAATGAATTTTCCAGTTTCAGGTAAGGTGCACCACCTCTGTCCCTTTCTCTCCCCTCCTATCTGCTCTGGTCCTCTCTCACAACTCTTTCTTCTCACAATACTCCCCAGCTGCTTAACACTATGTTTCTTTCGTCTCCCCCACCCATTCCATCTTCCCATCACTGGCAAACTCCTCCACGCTGGATCCCCTCCAATAAAGGCAAGCATGCAAAATGCCTTCTTCACTACCCTATCTATCTGTGTAGCCTCTTTGATGGAACAATGTACTGGTACCCACAAGTCTCTTATTTTACAACCCTCTCCTGGGACCTGCTATTTATTGTTCTGTCCTGGTCAATTTTACCAAAATGCACCACTTTGCTCTTGTCTGAGTTAAATTCTAATAATGCGTTAATTCTAGGAGCTGGCAGCTTATCTTCTCAAGGGCAACTGTCAATGAGCAATAAATACTGGCTTTGTCCGTGATGCCCACATTTTGCAAAATAAAGTTAGAAATATATTTGATTGTTTATCAAAGGTAGACACAAAATGTTGTATTAACTCAGCAGGTCAGGCAGCATCTCTGGAAAAAATGGATAGGTGATATTTTGGGTCTTCAGATTATAGATTCGATTGTTTTTGCTAGATTTTAAAAAAGCCATATCTGGATTTTCATCAGATGAACCAAAATGAAATTTGGACAAAAATACTTCAGATCTAAAGTGAAACCTGGAAAGGAAAAAAAAATGGACTGGAACAATCTGAATATTTTATGGAAGTCCCAAGCTTACAATTAGAGCTCGTCTGTTAATCCTGGCTGTGTTGGGCTCTGTATGTAGTTCAGCAGCAGAGCATAAACTTGCTCGACTTACCATTAGTTAAGGTGGGTCAATACGTCCATCAATAACCATGCAAGGCAAAACCATGAACACAAAGTTGCTTGTTTACTTCACTGAGTATTTGAAATGGCAATCACCAAAAGCAAAGGATTCATTAAACTTACAAAGGTCCTGACCTGAAATGTCACCTTTTCATTCCCATCAAAGATGCTGCCTGACCGGCGGAGTTACTCCAGCACTTTGGGTTCTCCATTAAATTTGCAAGCATTTTATTTCATGCAAGAATGTGAATATAGTTTGACATCTGAACGATAATTTATAAAGTTACGGTGAATGTTGATTATAATGTCCTCTTGTTTAATCCTGCTTGAATGCCTGACAGGATAGTTGTCGGAACTAATCTGTGAACAAGACATCCTTCAGCTGAGGTGGAACACCATGTCTGGTTATTCCCTTTTTTATGTCTGTAAACGACTGGAGCTGTTAGCACTCCATTCAAATTGGATGCATTCTGCAAAGCTGCTTCATCACTCACACAGGTCGCAGGGAGAACGAACAAACTCCGTACAGACAGCACCCATAGTCATAATTTAACCCAGGTCTCTGGCGCTGTAAGGCAGCAACTGTATCGCTGCGCCACCGTGCCGCGCCCCTTATGTCATAACACATTTTCGAGAGAAAATGGTGTTGACTAAGAAGGCAAATTATTACAATGTTTATATCCTGAGAAAAGCAAGAAGGACTGCCGTCCTTCTGATGCATATTTCATCATTAATTATATATTCATTGCTATTAAAACATTTTGTAAATATTTGTGCAGAGAATCTAGATTTAGTTGTCAATATTGTTTTATAATTCCTAATTGCACCTTGACTGATTTATAATTCTCTTTTTTCTATAGTTCTGATTAAGGCTCCATGCCCTAAAATATTACCTTTCCTTCCACGTCTCCTACTGTGTGCTTCCAGCATTTTTTGTTTTTATTTCAAGTTCCCAGTTACTGACGTTTTTTTCATTTTTGACTTTCTGGCCAGATTGGTTAAGAAAGGCAGATCTTTTCCAGATGGACATCAGTGAATAAAATAGGTTTAACAATAATTTGTTAACAAGTTTGTGGTTACCATTACTAAGGGGAACTTTTTTATTCCCGAATGAAGTAATTACTTTGATGTAAGTTCATTAGCTGCGACAGTGAGATTTGAACTCCTTTCTCTTGATCAATGGTTTAGGCTGCTGGGTACTTCTAGAGTAACTTAGTCACAAAGTACAGTTCCTTGTTTCTTATTTAAGCTGGTAATGTAATGAAAAATAACTGATGTATCAACAGCGAAACCAACAATGACATTTTCCAAATTTATATCAGTACATCTACTATTTTTATATCAAGACTATCTGACGAAGTTGTTAAGACTGATCAGCTTTCAATTTTCTGCATATACTTATAGTATGGAACTAAATTATTTTAGTTGAAATTGAAGAAGCAGTCAACTATATTTTGAATCTTCCAGTACAATAAAGTTTCCTTCAATAACGACAAATTGTGCGACTCTTCCATGGAACAAATGTTTGAAGTTCAACAGCTTAAACTTGAGAAATAGCTCTGGCTGAACTTAATTGGGAAATTCTTTGCAGCCTTTGTGGCATTTGCAGTATTTGGTGTTCTAGTTTTAGAAAAGGAATCTATATTTAAATTATGTTGTCATCAGGCAATGGGTAGTGTAATTAGAGACCTTGTTGGTAACTAACCAGGACTCATTTCAAGAGCATTTGTTTAAACTATTCATTAATTGTGTTTTTTTTAATGTAACACTGACAGAATCTATTTTCTTGCATGTATCCAGAAAATTACTCATCACAAAGGTGTCTGTTTTCAACCAATTTGATATTTTCCCTTCATTTGTCTTTTCTCATTGATACTGAACTTTGTTTAAATGGTTCAATCTTTGATATCCCCAGAGAGCTTCTGAACTACATCTGTGAATAGATGTGACTTTGAATTTTCTAACCAAGGACTAGTAACCATGAAAAGATTAACATGATCACCATTTATGTTGGTGTTCATTGCAGTTATTGGGCTTTTAATGAATTTAAGTTTCCCCAAGTAATTATCCTGTCTCCACAGTTTAAATCTGATATGTAACATTTTCATTTTGTGGAGCATGGATAGGTGAAGTTTTGAGTCAGGATTCTTCTGAAGGGACCTGAAACATCACATCCAGGTTCTCCTAAGATGCTGCTTGACCTGATGTTACATCAGCAGTGTAAACCAGTTCCTTGTTTCTGCATCTTCAATTTGTGATCATTTGTGTGAAAAATAAATAAGAGTGAGCTACATTATGTACAAAAAGAAATCACATAAACATGTCAACAACTTTAACCCATGTGTCCCAGTTGCATAATTCCATGAACTCTTTATACAATGGCATTATACACCTTTTGCTTCTATTTAATTCATTTATGTGGGGAAGGTTTCATGCCTAATCAGCTGAACAAAGTGTGACGTGCTTACTGTGATTTAGGGGACTGGGGGAGTGGGGCAGGGTGGCTGAAAATGTTGTGCTTGACAATCTTGTTTTTCATTTGGGAAGAGGTTTTTCAGAGAAAAATGTACAATTCTAAAGAATTATCGCCTCTGGTAATCTTCAGCAGCACTCAACAATAATCGTATTCAATTAAGCTTCTCCCGGAGATATTCTTGAAAGGCATTGATTTGTAAAGCAAGTTAAGTCACTGATCATTCATGTGTTTTCTCATTAACCTCTACTGTCACTTGAAAGGTAGCTATTTGTTCAACAATAAAAGCAAGTCTCAGCTTGGTGTGAGAATTATTGAAGTTGTTTCCGAACATAAACTCATAGAGCTATACACTAGGGAAACAGGCCCTTCACCCCACCTTGCCCATGCTGCACAAGTTAGCATTCTGGGCTAATCCCGTTCACCTGCATTTGGTCCATATCCCTCAAAACCCTTAACTATCCATATAACTTGGAGAACAGAGTGATCTAGGAGGTCAGCTACATAGTTTATTGAAAGTGGCATCACAGGTAGATAGCGTGGTCAAAAAGGCTTTTGCATATTGTCTTTCATCAATCAGAGTATTGAGTATAGAAATTGAGAGGCCATGTTCCAGTTGTATAAGACGTTGATGCGAAATGAAAACCACATGCGATCCAGCAATTTGGCATATTCAAAGTTCAGAAATTAACTCTTGTCTTTCTGTTCTTTTATATGAACAATGTAAAAGTGAAAATATTTATAAACTTGCAGATCAAGTAGATGGTAGATGTTCATAGACATTGTGAACAATGTGATCACCCGAGCCAAATCCAACTTCAGCATGTCTACAAACATCTACAAATGCACCATAGAGAACATACTGACGGGTTCAATATTCTTAATTTGGTTGCATCACAGATTGGTTTAGGAACAACTGTGCCTAAGGCCATAGGAAATTGCAGAAAGTTGAGGATGTAACGCAGTCCACACACAGACCAGACTCCCCATCATGCACTCCACCTACACTTCTTGCTGCCTTGGGAAAGCAGTCAACATAATTAGATCTTTCCCACCCTGTCCCACTCCTTCTCCCCACTTCCGTCAGGCAGGAGATACAGAAGCATGAAAGAGTACTTCATCAGACTCACGATCTCTTTCCGCTTTTATCAGGCTTCTGAACGTTCGTTCCATAAGCTAGAGTGCAGTCCAATTTCCCCTTAACCTCGTTGCGAACACTTTGTGCTTTGTTTCAGGAACTGTTGCACAAAGATACTGAGAATGATATTCTGCACTCTGTATCTCTTCCTTTGCTCTACCTATTGTAGTTGAGGTTGGCTTGATTGTGTTTATTATACTGTGGTATTATCTGAGTTGATTGGATAGCATGCAAAGGAAAGCTTTTCACTGTACCTTGGTACTTTTAGACTTTAGAGATAGAGCGTGGAAACAGGCTCTTCAGCCCATCGAGTCCGCGCCGACCAACGATCACCCCCGTACATTAGCACTATCCTACACACTAGGGACAATTTACAATTTTTACCAAAGCCGATTAATCTACAAACCTTTATGCCTTTGGAGTGTGGGAGGAAACCGGAGCCCCCAGAGAAAACCCATGTGGTCACGGGGAGAATGTACAAACTCCATACAGACAGCACCTATAGTCAAGATCGAGCCTGGGTCTCTGGCATAGTAAGGCAGCAACTCTACCGCTATGCCACTATGCTGCCCCGTAACAATGTGACAATAATAAACTTAAAGCTGGTGGTTCCTTGCATGGCTATTGTATCAAGACATTGCAATGATTTCTTTGGATTTGTTTGCAGATGATAATTTTAGTTGGGGAAAATTTTGAATTAACTGCACTAAACAGTGAAAATATCTGAATATGTGTGGCATACAGAATGGTAAAAAAACGATCCCTTGCTTACAAAGCATGAGCATCTTTGGTATTTTGCTTAGCAAATGTGAAACACCTTAAGCTGCACGCTTAGTTCATTCAATATCCTTAATTTGCTTTGTGAGCAAGTGCTGTGCAGTATCACTTTGGTCACCATGAGGAATTGGATAGTTTGTTTATCTCACATTTTCTGGTCAGTCTACTAAAAATAAGCAATTTTGTGATTGACCCTCTTCACCACTGAGAATTGACGTAATTGCCCAAAATAATCAGATTATTACCGTTGGTAGTGAGAGAGAAGAGATTTTCTTTTCTAGCATTTTCTTTATCCAGCAATTAGTGCAGATCTTGCAAATGAGTTTATATTCACAACAGAGGAAACCAGCTGATGTGCAGTAATTTAAAACTCTTCACATTTCACTGTTGCTTCTCCAGCTAGATTTCATTTGTCCTTTGGCAGCATTCAATGTTTGTCGATCTCCATAAAATGTTCGTATTAAGCAAAATACAAATTAAATTAAGGGATTGCGCGTCGTAAGGTGCATTTCACCCACTCAGCTACTTGAATTCACTTCCCTTCATTTTATGAAATTATTTTTATTTTCCCTTTCTGAAGGTAGTTTAATGGACTTTATTGGGTCATCCATAGATTGAAGAAGTTGGGATAAAGCTGATCCCAGCCACCTGCCAAAGGTGCAGAAGATTTTACAAACATATGGCCCAAGTTATTGTATTGTCTAAAAAAAGGAAACTTAATTTGTCCACTGCTTTTGTGAAGACTTAACTGTTTTATAATCAATAGGCACAGTATAATTCCATAATATTCATTCTCCACATTGGTTGGTCACCAGACCATTAGAGTTACTAAATATAAAACAGTACTTAAATGCAGCATTTAATTGGACCTATTTTAGAATTGGGGAATTGACAGTTGAATGGACCGAGAGTATTTTAACCTCCAGTGGAGTCCCTCCTTTTCCAGCCACATTAAAATAATTGTAGCCCACCTTAAGCTACACACGCATTCACCACAAAAAGCAGGCAAGATGCGGTTTAAAAATGCAAAGCAATTCACACATTTGTAAACACTTCCAGCTGAGCATACTTATTGTGATGAAAATAAGAACATTTGACACAATAGTAAGTCTAGAACCATTGCAATTTCTACATAGTGAAGCGATGTATGCCTCTGTCAGCTAAGCACGGTCTCATTTCAAACCCACAATTACAATCAAACTGCCTTTTGCAAAATTAATGGGTTCTCTGTCCATCGTTGTTTGCCATGTGGCACCCTAAATAACAATATGTATAATATAAAATAATGCTATCCTCTCACTTCATTCCTTTTGCAGTGATCTTAAATTTATTTTGCCCAATCAATAACAAGCAATGAATAGATTTTCCATGATTTGATCTGAAAATTCCTTCATTTCAAATGCGTTTGATTTTTATGTTTTTTCCGCATCAAGATAATCCAAGTTTCAATTGTCTTCTTGCAACTGCAAGGACTCGTCCTTGATATGGAGATGAAAGGTTTTGTAACCAGGATACAGCTACTCCTCGACCTACGATGGGGTTACGTTGCGATAAACCCATCGTAAACCGAAAATATCGCAAGTCGAAAATGCATTTAATACACCGCGATCACGTGACCGGAAGTGACCTGCGGCTCGCCGCCGTTGCCGAGCGTTTGCCGATCGTAAAGTCAAAATATCGCATGTCGAAGCATCGTAAATCGGGGAGCATCTTTATATAGATTGTAAATACACACAAGAATGCATGCAGCTGCACAAAGGATTTATAATCTATATATCCTGGTTGCAAATCCTTTGATTCCATATGAGATTTGGTTTTATGTTTTGTGTTGGGTGTCCATTCTTAAAAGTGCACTGAGGTTCTATGTTCTCCATCTCTTGCTTTAAAAGTTTCTCTATGCGGTATCTTAACTCCTTCCTTCCCTCACTTTCTGAAGTAACTTACTATTTATTTCTCTGTCTTAAATTTCATCTGAACTAAATCTGCTTTCGCCGCTGTTTATGTGCCACTGAAGTCACTTATGATTCTTGGCACAGGTGATAACGTTTCCCTTGAATGAAAATTTAAAATGTATTTTTTATCAGAAAGGATACTGCCTCGTTTATCACACAGGTTCACTTTTGATCACAAGTCAGCGACTATTTTTTGAAGGTCCATGTAAATAGTAACTCCAATTTCTGCTGAGTGGTATGAAAAATTTGAATTGCATGCAACATATGATATGCCCTTGATACACTGCTGTACCAGGCATCGCCTTTAGTTTGAGAACACCTAACTTCAATGCCTCTATGCTCTGCCTGGTCAGATAATAGGTCATGAAGTCATACCAAAGAAGCCAACATGTTTGAGATGCTGTTGGTTGAAATAGAAGACAATGATCCAGTGTGGTGAAACTAGTTCTTACACAGTCTCATTCCTTGAAAATAATTATGATGATGAATCATTGTTAATGCACAGATGACAATGATGTGAGACTAGAATATGCTGATGCAGGGTACTCCAAACGGAAACCATCAAAGCCACAGGTAAAGGCACCAAATCAGGCCATTAATTATTTTTACCATTTATCGACAAGTCAAATGAATGGGTGAGAACATGCAGATGGAACACCATATTTACCATATTTCCTTACAGCATAGGAAGCCATGTGGCTCATTGAATCTAGACCGCCTCTGAAAGCAATCTCATTAATTTCATTCCCCACACTTATTTTTCTGTAACCTATTATCTCATTCATTAACACCCTAAATTGAACTTGGGTGGCTGGAGATGTGTGACAGCTCACTTCCTGCAGCATATAACAAGAGGGCATAGATTTAAGGGTATAGTGTGGATCTCAGGGGCAATGTTTTTGCACAAAGCATAATGGGTAATGGTACCGAGCTGCCAGGGGAAGTGGTGGAGGCAGATATAGTTACATTTTAAAAACATTTAGACATGTACATGAAAAGGAAAGGGATTTGGACCAAATGCAGGCAAATGGGACCAATCTCAGGTTGATAACTTAGTCGGCATGGACAGGTTGTGTCAAAAGGGCTTGTTTCTGTGCCTGGTAACCGACTATGACCACCGTGCTGGCCATCTTGTGTGAAAATGGGTCAAGACTACCTTTGATTCGCAGTATGGATCTGATGATGATGTTGCAATAGAGAATAACAGACCCAATGAATCATTTGGAATGAAAGCATGAACCGCACTTCCTGGACAAGAGAAAAGCTGATAAATCCTGGAGGGTGAGGGGTTAGGTTTGGTCTAAAACTAACAGAGGCCACTTCACGACTCTTGCGCACTTTCTTTACTTTTCTTACTTCTATCTTTCTCTTAAAGCTCAAAAAAATGAAGCGGTATAAAAAATGTATTAAGATATAAGTGTTGTGTATTATTGTAATTTACCGTACTTCTAATAAAAATTATTTAAAAAAAAAAAATAATAAAACTAACAGAGGCTCCAGGTATAGAGATAAACAGAAAGCACTCTGAACTCAGGACCAAAAATAAATTTACACTGAAGCCAAGGCATGGGAGATTGCCAAGAAGTAAAGCTTCAAAAGAAAATAACTGTAAATGAGAAGACGTGTCAAAGCAATTTTTTTTTTTAAAGTTATGTTACAATCTGTAAATTTCATAATAAACTGTAATTAATTATTTACATTAAAATGGTCAATTAATGCTATAATTTAACATGTGTAGCAGTTGATGGTTTGCGTGTTTAAAGGAAAGCAGTGCAATATGTATTATGCCAGCACAACTTGAAGAAGTGAGGGTATCATGTGGTACGACATTCATCATTGTATCAGATGCTGCTGTTCAGTTTGAGAATGCTGGTTTTTTTGGAATGTAAGAAACTTGCAAAAAACTTAGGTGCTTGGATTGTTGAGAAGTTTCAAAAAACAACCTGTGGAAACGTTATGATGGTTGCCGAGAAGTAGTTAGATTTTCTGTTATCTTCCTGAGCAGCAGAGTGGATTAGTCGATCCTGCGAGCATCGACTCTTTGCAATCCCAGAAAAGTAGAGTCGATTTAGGACTTTGTCACTTTTCCACCCTACAATCTCAAAGCTTCACAGAATAACTGTGTTAGATATCCAGCCCATGCTGCTTGAAAGAGGAGCCGTACACAATGTAAATACCTAAAGAACTGTATTAAAGAACATGTACTCAGTCAATGATTCAAAAGCTGGAAATAAAGCACCACGGCTTGGATGTATACAAATAGCTTTCATGGGTGCAATATAGGAATCCTGAAACACTGAGCAGGTACTGAAAAGATTGTGCCTGTTCAGCAATTGCGCTGCCTATTGTAGTAAAAAGAAAACTGTAATTTTTAATTGACATTAAAATCCTTGTACACGGTGAACGACTTGATTGTTATCATGTAGTCGTTTCATTGACTGGATAGCACACATCACAATAATAAACTAAAGACAAGTCCTCTGAAAAGAGTAATCACTTCCGCCCTAATTATTGTCACCTATACTGAGGTGCAGTGAAAAGCTTTTAGTGGCGTGCTATCCAGTCAATAAAAAGACTACATGATAACAATCAAGTCGTCCACCGTGTACAGATACAGTATCAAGGGTATAACATTTAGTGCAAGATTAAAGATAGTTCAAAGGCCTTCAATGAGGTAGATCGGAGGTCAGGACTGCACTCTAGCTGGTGAGAGGGTGGTTCAGTTGTCTGATGAACAGCTTGGAACACACTGTCCCTGAATCTGGAGGTATGTATTTTCAAACTTCTGAACGTCTTGCCTGATGGGAGTGGAAGGATGAAGGATCAGGATATTGCTCATGAGGTGGAGGAGTAACTCAGCCGGTCAGGCAGCATCTCTGGAGAAAAAGGATAGGTGATGTTTTGGGTCGGGACCCATCTTCAGACTGAAAGTGGAGGGGAGGGAACTGGAGGTGGGAAAAGGCCAGAACAAAGCAGGGCTGGCAACACAGGACCAAGGAGCACATAATGGCCCATTATTGGCTGAGGAAGAGGTGATAAAGGGATACAAGGATGTGCCCAGTGGATTTAGTAGGATGACTAGGGTGTGGAAGGGGGTGAGGTTTCTGTACAGATATCTCTGCACAGTTAATTCTTCTGAGTGGTAGAGTAAAAAGCTGACTTTTGCCTGAAGACATGGTAAGGAAGCAGTGGGTGCCTTGTTTAATTAATTTCTCACAACTGTGACGATCACAAATTCTGTCTATTGGCATTGCTTCTTTCTAGGATCTATCACAGCACTGTTGTCGATCAGCGATAATAGTACAATACAGAGTAAACGTGCATGAAAGCTTTATCTAGGTCCACACCTGCGAATACCTGGCTTGCCAAAACCGAGTTGATAAGATGGTGAGGAAGAAGGGGTACAAAGAATGAGGTAAATTGTGTGATCTTGTGTGATAAGAAAATAAGAACTTCAATAAAGAATGTTTGGAAATGGAGAATGGCGTTATGAGAAAGGACTCCTTTGAGAACAGGATTTTTATTAGGCAGTTTTGATGTGATGGTATTTGCCTCAATTTATATAAAATGGATAACACCTTCAAAAATGTAAAACTATCAATTGTGGTTTTTAATGGATTAAACTAAATAGAATTTGCACAAAGTCTGAATTTGTTAAAGGGGAACAAAAGTGGCATGTGAATAGATAACACACAATTCCAAATTGCTTAATGACCCCAGAGTTAGTGGTAGTGAATAATTAATGGAGTTGCTCATACATTGTGAATTATTCATGTATCCTATTGGGATTACATGCTGTTCCTGAGTTATTCCCAGCGACTAAATATTGCTCTTCTATAAGTAGTTCAGAGCAGTTAATTGTTAAATTCACTTAAATTTAAAATAAAATGGTCTAAACCCACACTGCATTCTTTTAATATATTGGAATGTGTTTAAACTATGTAGCATCTCCATGATGTTGGTGATGACTGGTGTAGCAAGCCATCCCAATATTTGGTAGGATTATGGGATCCCTAAATAATGTAGTAGTGCCACCCCCTACAAACATCTTAAACATTTATTACGATAGTGGTTTGCGAGAAAGATTTTGTGAGATCAAGTCCTGAAGCATAAACATAAAATCCACAACGTTACTTCAACTGAGGGTTTGATGGACTGTTAAAGAAGCTGACTTTTAAATGGTGTGGATCTGTTCATCCATACATGGATGTAAAATTTCCTTTGGTGCTAAATTCTTCAGAATATGCTGCCATAAGCAAAATGAACATTCAAATGCATTGGGATGGCTGGAGATGTTGTATAATATTTTTGCAGTAGAACTACTATTCACCAAACGATAGGAAACAGCAAAAGACACAGGGTCCAGAGATGCTGCCTGATCCGCTGAGCAATTCCAGCACTAGTATCTTTTTTGTTAACCAGCATCTGCGTCCTTGTGTTTCTTGTGTCTCCATGGGAAACAGTATTCCATCTTTCTTCAGATTTTCAAAGTCTAGAGTTGATGAAGGTGTTGATGTAGGGAGAAACGAGGAAGAGGTCTGGAGTGAAATGAAAATTACTGATAAGAAGAAGGATTTGCTCGGCAGTGGGATGCTTGGTGAACTTGTCGGGGAAAATATTTCTTGGAGCTGACTTCTTGTTTTTGTGGACAACCAAAAAGATAGAACATTGACATGCATAAATGTTTTATTTTTTATTTTTTTATTTTTATTAGAAGTACGGTAAATTACAGTAATACACAAGACTTATATCTTAATACATTTTTTATACCGCTTCATTTTTTTGAGCTTTAAGAGAAAGATAGAAGTAAGAAAAGTAAAGAAAGTGCGCAAGAGTCGTGAGGTGCAAGAGAGTGTTGTGAAAAGAAAGCCCCTTAGAAAAGAAGTTAGAGAAGGAAGTAAAGTAAAAGGTCTGTCTCACGAATCTGCGGTCATTGGCGGCGAAACGGGAAGAATCTGCCGCCATAGACCGCGCACTCGTGAGAAAGAACAATTCCCGGGCCGTGCGACGGTGTTCCCAACACCGCGCGGTGCAAAAATAAAATCGACAATGTCGAAAATCAAATACTCACCGCACAACCTCCACCAGTGATGCACGTGTGCGCACGGCCGCTCGCACGGGCCGCCGCCAGTGTGGGTCGAGCGCCGTGCGTCAAACCTCCTCTGCCACAGCCTCCGCCAGTGACGCACGTGCCGCCGCCAGTGAGGCACGTGTGCTGCGCGGCCGCAGGCACAGCCACCACTGCAGCGCCGCGATCAGGATGGCCGCCGCCACAGCCGCCGCTGGTGAGTCACGTGCGGGGGGCCGACGTCATCGCAGTCGGCCCGCCCTTTTTTTACTTACCGCAAGCACGTGGGACCCGCCGTGTTTGAATTAACTCGGCCCCCGCGCAGCATGCGCGCGGCGCTCCGGTGGATAGGCTCGACGCTCTCGCCGTTGCCGCGCGGTCCTCGCTACCGGCGACGCCGCGCTTCACCGCCGATGACCGCAAACAGGTAAGACACGGCCTTTAGAAATCCTAGATCCTAGTAGATCCTAGAAAAGAAAGAAAAAGAAAGTAGGAACAATCGCAGAAAGGGAACCACCAACCAAGTCTGTTTTTATTGTTTTACCTCCCCTTACCAGGTCCTGATATCATTTATTTATTTATTTATTTTTTAAATTACTATTGCACCTCATGCTTGTAATAGGTCCAAAAACGTAGACCACGTCTTTTGGAATTGGTCTGCTTTCCCTGCTAAGTGGAATCTCATCTCTTCCAGATGTAATGTTTCCAACATATTTGATGTCCACATTTTTATTGTTGGTGTGGGCGCATTTTTCCAGAATTTAAGTATGAGCCTTTTTCCCATTATTAGCCCGTAATTGAATAAGTTCTTCTGATACACGTTTAATTCAGAGATACCTTCCGATATTCCAAAAATGATCCATTCTGGTTTTGGTACCAGTTTTATTTTAATTACTTTTGAGAAAATATCAAATATTTCATACCAGAACATGCATAAATGTTTACATATATATTAAGCCCAAAAGTAATTAAAAAAAATGCATTTCAGTATATTTCACTGCTCTAATTTGCCTTATTTTCATCCTCTTTCTGCCTTGCCGGTTTTAAAGTTAGACTTGGTTTCCGGGCCAAAACCTCCTCTGTCCATTTCCCTCCACAGATTCTGCTTGACCTGCTGAGATCCTCCAAGCAATCTGTTTTATGTCTGAAAAAAACCTTTTCACTGTACCTTGGTTCACATGACAATAATAAACTAAACTAAAGAAAACTAAACTAAGCTAAAGAGATCCTCTGTATTTTACTCCCTACTGAATTCTGGCAACATTGCCTTCCATAGTGTGTGTGGCATCTTCTGCCCTGCTTTCAGCTCTGCTCTCATGGACTTGCTTATCGAGTTCAATGGCAGCAACGTGACCTTCTGTGGATTCTCCCTTTGCTTTCATCCATAATGAAAAGTTTTTCATTATGGATTTGTAAATATGAGTTAGGGTTTTAACTTTTTTTTTAAAGCAAAGAATTTTGTTGTTTTATTTTTAATATTTATGCCAAAGCCATTCACAAAAATTGAATAGCCTGATCACATGGACAAATTTGACAACTGAAGTGTTGAGGTGCAGGGTCTCGTCCACTGTGCAGTCAGCTGCCTGTGCTGCTCTTGGTCATTTCAAAGTGCTGTGACTAGGCTTCCAGTGGAATATTGTTCTGGAGGCCTTGCAGGAACATACAGTTTAGCACAGGGCAGAGTCCAGCGATTTGCAATGTGCAAAGTGCAATTCCACATTGTTGGAATTTCAAGCTTATGGTAAACGGTGGTAAGAGATCCCTCACTGACTCTCACCATATCATTACGCTGCAAGTACCCTTTTCTATTTTAAATGTTTGGGCAAAATCGCCTTTACACCCTTGGTTTAATCACCTACCTTAATCTTTTGAAGGTTAGCTGGGATATAGGGATGGTTAGATAGCTGGTTAAATCTCTACCACCATAAATACATAAAATAAAGAAGCAGTCCTTTGAAATATAATATGTTATACTTTCTAGAATTCCATAATATTTTAGTTGTACTGTACAAATAAAAAACAATTCTTGTTGACTAGAAAATGACATTCCATGTCACTGGAAGTGAGAAACTGGTGGTGCTGGAAATTAAAATCGATAATGCTGGAAATTCTCTGACGATCAGGCAGCACCTAGTGAGAGAGGGAAACAGTCACCAATTTTTTTTTTTTTTTTTTTTTTTTTTAAATATTTTTTTTTTTTTTTTTTTTTTTTTTTTAATTTTTATTTATTAGAAGTACATTACATTACAACCACATACATTAATACTCGTCACCAATTTGAGTGTGTTTTTATCCATATACGTTTGAATTGGAAGGTCCCTGTGGTCATGTTTTTAACCTCTATTTTAACTTAATTTTAAGCATAAATTAGCATTTTGCTTTCAAGGGTATCGGGATGGGTGGATAGCTGGTTAAATAACCACCATTGTCAAGCCACCAATCTAAATCAATATTCCTGAATTCCCCTTTCACCTGCCAGAAACAACCACATTTTCTTTTTAAATTTAATTCGGGCTCTTGTGGTTATTGATCCACTGAATGTTTTTGGTTTTTCCACTCAAATAGTAAATTGTTCATCCTATGCATTTTTCTCTTTCTGACATTGATTCTGTGTTGACGTCAAAACTCATGTGAAGATCTAGAACAGAATAACAATAGACAAACACATTTTTAATTGTAACCTGGGTGCTGTGAAATTTGGTTAAACACATTACATCTGCACTGGGCAACGTGAGGCTAGAAGATTGACACAACAGCATTCACATTTTATTGAGCAACTTTAACAGACACATTGCACAGTATTGCTGAGGGGCAAAGTACCAAGACAGGGGAAAGTCAAGGAGGGTTGATCAAAATCTTGGAAAAAACGTTAAAGTAGAAAAATATGCTCACAGTGAAAGGAGTATAAAGTTGGTTCAAGAGAGCAGGACTTGAAATATGCTCCTTCAAGTAGGATGAAGTTTATGTGCAATATACACAGGAAATGGTGATATGAGGAGGAACCTGCAGAATTAGCACGGTGTCAATCATGGATAAATCAGAAGATTATTATTTTTAATAGACACAATTGGAATATTAAGACCATTGCAGTTCCATTACTGAACAGTGGATGAGAGGCATTGGAAGATTATCGGTGTTGGTGCTTTCACATAGATGTTAGAAGAAGGCGGAACGATAAAATTCCATTGTAACATGACCTCCTGTTCCGGCAGTTGTTATGATAGTGCAAGCACATATAAACAGTACATTATATGCAGCCAGGGGCTGTGTGCGTGAGCAACAATTACAGTTTCCATTTATAGAGCAGCTTTTGCCTTATAGTGCCAGAGACCCAGGTTTGATCCTGACTACGGGTGCTGTCTGTGGGGAATTTCAACATTCCCCCTGTGACTGTGTGGTTTTTCTCAGGGTGCTCCAGTTAATTCCCACATTCCAAAGACATGCACATTTGTGGGTTATTTGGCTTTGTAAAATTTCTCCCAGTGTGCAGGATGTGAAAGTGGGATAATATAGAACTAGCTTACGAGTGATCAATGGTCGGCGTGGACTCGGTGGGCCAAAAGATCTGTTTCCACGATGTATCTCGAAACTCTAAACTTTACAGGAAAGATCCCACAAAATTTGATGCCATCTCCTCGAATGAAATATCTGGACACAATGCCTTAAAAATGAAAGTGAAGAGCTTTGTCAATATACCTTGATATCTATTTAAATTCCTGTGTTCCTTACAGCAAAGCTCTGCAGTATTTGATATTTAAAGCAAATTTGAGTCATTCGGTTACACCTTTAAGCCATTACCAGCTTTAGTATGGAGCACAGATAGTGAAGTTTATAAGGAAACCGCTCAGGCTCTGCAAATTGAAAGCACGACACATTAAACTCAGAAGCATAACTGCAGTTTTGTTGTGAGTGACCATTAACAGAAATCCAACATTTAGCTTGTATGAGTAAAAGCTGTTGTTATTTTCCGACGCATGCTTTTTTTTGCCTTGACCAAATTTGTTTGCATGACTAGTGACAAGCAAGTTTAGTACCGTAATTATAATTCATGAATTCTTCTTGCACAGAAAATCCATTCATGCTTCTGTTTTATTTCTTTTGGAAGCTTGATCAAGGCTAATGCGTTACAGTTAGAAGCAGGTTGTAAAACTTGAAATTGTTTATCCATTGTGAAACAGCGTTTCATTTGCAAACAGTTCTACTGGACCATTTGGTCACAGCCATGTAATTCTCCTGGATAATATGGTCATGGGAAGTTAGTGTACTTCTGTTCCGTTATTTTCCTTGTAAAATTATGAATGTTTTGAACATTTAGCTTGAGACTATGCTGTTTGCAGCACAGTTAAATGTTAAGTCTTCCTTAACGGGACAAATTTGCATTTGTTCCACCAGCCACTTTCCTCCCCGACTCAGTGTCCCCATCACAACCCTCTCTCCCTTCCTCAACCACATGCACATTGTTTACGTGTTAATTAAGATCAAGATTTGATCTGGCAATAAGGTATCTTATCTCTACCATTTGGTCCCTTTTCATAGATTATTTAACAGTGGGGAATTTCCTGCCTCTTCATGTCCCTTTGGCAAGTAAATCTGGGGGATGATGGCTGAGTAAGATGGTATATAAGTTGTACCTCCTGTTTGCTTGCTGCCTCCTGACCCTCAAACTACCCGACCTATATTACTGTTGACTCCATAACGTCCCTACCCAATGTTAGGAGCAGGTGACAGTAATTTTGGATTATTTCTTATAAGCGTCTTTGGCATTTCATATGATAAATCAGTACAAAAGGTTTAGTATATGTCAATTTAATGACCACTCTGACCACTCCATGTCGAAAACACGTGCTGGCAGCAGGTATCATCACAGTAGCTCGCTTCTGAACGCCAACACTTGGTGGATATGTGTGATAATATTCTGACGTGGTAATCCAATACTGTGTAAGGACATTGGAAGCAATGTATTTATATTGGCATCTTATTGGCAAAATTACAGTTAATAATTCTCTTGCTAATGAAGCACAGCTATATTGGTAAATATGAGCATATTTGATTTCCTATAATGTTTCTTTGGAATTACACTTTATGATGACAAATAGCCGATGATTGTGGTAGTGGGCTAAAGATGAATTGCTGTGCTGGGTTGTAATGTTAGCCAAAATGCAGCTGCTGTGCAGTATAACTTTATTATTTTGTTTGGGTTGGTGGAATTCTAGGGATTTGAAACTCATCTGGGTTAGCACGTGCACACAACAAACAGATCATTAAGGGCTTGCAACTGGCACCTATGATGGGCACACACTGTATTATTGACCTGTTTTGAGTACAGTTTGATGGATCAGTGCTTCGAGCTCCAATATAATAAAACTAGACTTCAGACGTTAGAGATACAGTGCAGAAACAGGCCCTTCAGCCCACTGAGTCTGCACTGACCTGCGATTACCCCGTATAAGAACACTGTAGAAAAAGCAGGAATGGGGTACTGATTTGGGATGATCAGTCATGATCATATTGAATGGCTCAAAGGGCCGAATGGCCTACTCCTGCACCTATTTTCTATGTTTCTATGTTTCTTTGTTTGAATCAGCATGATTAGATCTGAACTAATATGAATGTACAGAATGGAGGTCTTAACCTACCTCTCATAATGCTTGTGGTGCCAAAGAAAAATATCTCCAGGTACTTCAAGTCCCTCTGCTGCTTGAAGGACTCCAGAATCATATTATTCTAGTATTTTGTTGCAAGATGGCTCTGGCTTGGATAGTATCTGATTATTGTCATGATGTACAGTTTTGTTGATATGGGGCATTCATCTTTGTGCATCTAAATTGACATGAAGGAAAATCGTGCAACTGTAAGATTCATACGGAAGCATTTTGTTGTTAAAGCAGCAAAGAGGTGAAAGACCGTTAAGTCTGTTTTGCTGTCGAAGTATTTATTTGGATACTAGGAGATTTGCCTGTTTATTTAGGAGCATTACGTGAGCTTTAAGTTTCATCTGAACCACTTGGGAAAGCAATAGTCACAAAGATAAATGGTAAAAGCTACTCTATGTATGTACATATTTGGCCGATGTAAAGAAGAAACCCTTACAGGAACCGAAAATAAAATGTATAATAAAGAATAAGTAAATAGTAGAGGTATTATACAACATCTTTACATTCTTCATAGCGAGAGAATACAGAGACATTCCAAAAATAATATGGAACAAAGAGTCTATTGAGAATGAGAAACTTAAACTTCATGAATAAATAAGATAATATAAATGAAAAAAAAAAAAAAAATCTCTGGATTTGATAACTTGTATTTGAAGAGATCAAGGAGTAAAAACATTTATTTCTGAATTTCCAGAGAGCCGCAGGCTTTGAATAGTCTTTACTGCATATTACCCTGTCATTCCAAAGGGATAGGAACATGTAAATAGGGAAACATAGGCAAGTGTTTCCTATTCCTAAACAAATCAGCGTGTTTGGGAAAAGAGCTGGAATGTATTATTCAGGATATAGTTAAAAAATCATGGTATGGTTAGTCGGACTCAGTGTACCGAAAAGCAAATTATTTTTGACAAATCTGTTGGATGCTTTATGATGTTACATCATTGTCGATAAGGGAAAAACAAATCAACATGGTTGGGTTTATGTGAAAACATTTAATAGGTGCTGGAGGTTATTTCAACAAATTAGAACTTGGAATTTTGGGGAATATATTAGCATGGATTGATGAGTAGTGTAGGGTCAAATGAGAAGAGGAATAAATGTGTCTTTTTTGGGTTATGCTGTATGAAATCTTGGTTGTTCAGTGAATCAGTTATGTGAACTAGGTCATCGAGTCGTACAGTGTGAAAACAGACCCTTTGGCCAAATTTGCCCATGCTGATCAACACTAGTTCCGCCTGCCTGTGTTTGGCCCATATCCTTCTAATCCTATCCTCTACTGTATCTACCTGTCCAAATGTTTTTTCAAACAGTGTGATAGAACCTGCCTTAACTATCTCCTCTGTCAGCTCATTCCATATATCTACCACTCTTTGTGTAAAAAATGTTGCCCCACAGGTTCCTATTACTTTTTCCCCCCCCTCACCTTAAACCTCTGTCCTCTAGTTCTTGATTGTGTTACAATGGGTAAAAGACTCTTTGCATTTACCCTACTATTCCTCTCGTGATCTTGTACCTCTATAAGACCACCTTCATCCTCCTGCACTCCAAGGAATAAAGCCCTAGCCTGCTCAAATCTCCCTCTAGCTCAGTTTCTCAAGTCCTGACGACATTACCGCAAATCTTCTCTGCACCTTTTATTAACTCAACTTAACAACTTTCCTATCACAGGGTGACCAAAATTGAATACAATACTCCAAATGTGGCCACATCAATGTCTTGAACAACTGTAACATGACCTCCCAATGTCTATACTCAATGATCTAACAGATGAAGGCCAATGTGCCATAAGCCTTCTTGACCACCCTATCTACTGTACCTGTGACACCACTTTCAAGGACCTATGCAGAGGATCTGCACTCCTAGATCCCTTTGCTCTACAATTCCCCAGAGCCTTTGTAGTTGTGAATGCTCTACAACATTCACTTTGTAGGTCCTGTCCTAGTTAAGCTTCCCAAAATACAACACATCACACTTATCTATATTAAACTCCATTATCTATTCCTCAGTTTACATGCCGAATTGATCAACATTCTGCTGCAATTTTTGACCACCATCTTCACCATCTGCACCCACTTTAGTGTAATCTGCAAACTAATTATGCCTTGTCCATTCTCATCCAAATCATTAATATAGATGATGAACAGCAATGGGTCCAGCACCGAACCCTGAAGCACACTCGTCACAGGCCTCAGTCTGAAAAACAACCTTCCACCATCACCTTCTGCTTCCTTCCATGATGCCAATTTTCTATCCAAAGCTAGCTCTCCTTGGATCTCATGCAATCTAAGATATTGCCCTCAAGATACTTCCATTGACTGCCCCAAGTTCTTCTGTCCTCGTAGCTTTCTCCACGGTAAAGACAGACGGATAGAGTTCTTTGTTAAATAAGTGTATGTTATTGCTATTGCACGTCATTCAAAATCTGTTGCAAAAATAATTTGAGGGGAGATACAAAAGGCTGAAATAGGGAAAGAACAGGATTGATCAGTGGCAGGAACACATAGTTCATAAAATATCCTTCCAGAGATTGGAAGGTACTATCCTGCAAAAAATAGCTACTGGTGCTAGTGTGTTATTTTCTCTCTAACAATGTCAATGTTAGATTACAAACTTTAATCTAAAATACATTAAGAAATGTAAAAGTACGAACAAAAAAAACAAGGTGATGGTTGCTTGATCTCTTATGTTACTATGCTAAAAAATACATTCCGCTAAGTTTACCACATTCTCACAAATAAACTGAAATTTTCTATTTTAACTGTTCCTCTGTCTATCAGGTTGTTTTTCAGTGAAAGTCCAACAGTCAGTGCTCGAATGGAACTTTCCAGTTTTATTAGTCTTGTTTAATGTACAATTGGGTATTAACTACTATTTTAAAATAATAATTCAAAAGATTATTTTAAAGCTCTGCATATACACTATCCTACAATTTTGGGACAATTTACAATTTTACCGAAGCCAATTAACCTACAAGCCTGTACGTCTTTGTAGTGTGATATGAAACTGGAGCACCTGGAGAAAACCCATGCGGTCATAGGGAGAACGTAGAAACTCCATACAGACAGCACCCATAGTCAGGATCGAACCCGGGTCTCTGGCACTGTAAGGCAGCAGGTCTACTGCTGCGCCACTGTGCCACACTTATTTTTCCTCTGTTAACTTCTTTTCGTGTGCTGTATTTGTGTTAGAAATGTAATTTTTTTTCTTGAATGCGCTACTATTGTTCTGTCAGAAAATATCAAAGTGAGCATCAACAACATTTCACTGACTCCAATTACGAACAAAATCTTCATTAAAATGTAGCTTGAAAGTGGCCTACTTACTCTTGTTTAGAAACTGCTAAAAATATAAAGTGTTTTCCCGTCATCTGATCCTGTAAAAATCCCATCGATGGTATTTGCAATTTGTTACTTCTGATTTCTTTTTTATTTAAAACAATTCAAATTTGCAGCAATTTTTTAAATAACTACTTTTGCAGTGAAATGGGAAAATGAAAGTCATTCAATGTAATTTGAGATGAAGCTAAACATTATGTTACATGGTTCATATCTGGTCCTTTTATACTTCTCTGTAAACTTGTTCACAACAACCAACATGTCCCATCTACACTAGTCCCATATGCCTGTGTTTGGTCCATATCGCTCTTAACCTGTCCGATCCATGTACCTGTCTAAATGTTTTGTTGCGATAGTACCTGCCTCAACTACTTTCTCCGGCAGCTCGTTCCATACACCCAACACCCTTTGTGTGAAGAAGGTACCCCTCAGGTTCCTATTAAATCTTTCCCCCTCTCACCTTAAACCTATATCCTCTGGTTCTCGATTCTCCTACTCTGGGCAAGAGACTCTGTGCATCTAAACGATCTATTCCTCTCATGATTTTACACTCCTCTATAAGATCAGCCCACATCCTCATGCGCTCCAAGGAATAGAGTCTTAGCCTGCTCAAACTCTCCCTATAGTTCAGGCTCTTGAGTCCAGGCAACATAAATCTTCTCTGCACTTTTTCAGCTTGTAATAGAAAAATGTGATAAGAGTATTTCCAATTTAGCTGGAGAAGATGTTTAGTTTAGTTTAGGTTTGTTTAGTTTCGAAATACATCATAGGAACAGGTCCTTCGGTCCACTGAGTCCATGCTAACTTGTGATCCCCACACACTGACACTATCTTAATGGACAATTTTACCAAACCAATTAACCTATGAGGTGTTTGGAGCATGGAAGGAAACCGAAGCACCCGGAGAAAACCAACGCAGGCCAACAGCCGTAGTCAGGATTGAACCTGGGTCTCTGGCGCTGAAAGGCAGATGTGGGATCTGTTAATTGCGAAGTTTGACTGGTGAGATCACAGAGAGATCTTGGCTTACTGTACACCATCTGTTTCTGAGCATGATGAAATCATGCACACCAATCCAGGTGCATTGTGCATCAGTGGTTCAGCACTCATAAATAGCGCAGTGTGTAAAAAAGATGAGGATGCGTTGTTATTTCTGTAGGTGATCTCATTTCTCTGCTGCGGCTGACAGTATGTTACATGCTCACTGAGAGGCAGCTTGTTAATAATGCGGTGGGAGGAGATTGTAAATGACAATTTAATTCAGCTCTTTATTGGCAACTGCAGCATTTTAACTGCAGCATGATAACGTTCACCATAATATTAATTACTGTTCAGAGCTGCTGTGACTTCAAGACCCACTTGAACTGGCCATTCCATTTATCGGGAATCGGTTGGAGATTGAGTGAAGAAGTAACAGCGAATATAGATTTTCCCATATAAGGGTACATTGCTCCTTAAAAAAAAATCTTCTCCATCACAAATGAAAATTACCATTTTTAAAGAAAGCCTTGGTTAATAATGGGGAATGGTCAGGGAAGTATATATTTTACGTTCTATTTGCATTTAAAGGTAATGATTTACCCCTAAGCGTACCATGCCGTGGAAGTGGGGTCAGACTTAAGAGGCACTCTTGTTTTGAATAAATTGTAAACGATATTAAGGAAACCAAGGGATATGGGAGTAGTGCAAGAAATTTGTATTTAGCCACAATCTCGATGAATAGTGGCACAGGCTCCAAGAGCTAAATCGTACTCTTCCTGTTTCTTGTGTTCTCATTTTAAGCATAAAGCCTCTGAAAAAGCTCTTCCAAATTGAAATAGAAACCATTTGAAGGCAATGAACAAGAAAACAGCACAGAACCCAGGATATAAGGCTTCAGATGACTGAAAGCGGAATGCGGAATGAGCAGCGAGTCAAGTGAAATCATTTTTCAAGGGATTTGTTTTCTTATTTGGGAGATAGTGCCGTGGAAGTGAACAAGAAGGAGTTCTATTTGTGTACATTATGCTTGAGTGGAACTTAATGCAGAAATCAGCTATGTTTAATACTTTAAAAACTATTTTTCAGTGAGACATTTGTATTGGAGAAACAAACTCATCACTTGGATGGGAGAAACTGGAGATGGTTGTTGATTAACTAACTGGCTCAGCAATAGATAATGTCACATGATTCTAACCATGTCCCAGTAGAGGAGATAGGCCTTTCTGTACTGGAGTCCAATTATACCGAGGGTTATTTTAATTTTATAGTCAAGATATTTTGGTTTGATTGAATATGTTTAAGGGCCTGTCCCACTTGGGTGACCCAATCCGCGAGTTCTGGTGAGTTTGCCCTCGACATACTCGCAGCATGGTCGACACGAGGTCATAGGAGGTCTTCGTAACTCTCCTTCATGCTCGAGAGTGGTCTCCGCGTTCTCGAGGCCTCAGCTAGGTCGCGGCGTTTTTTTCAATATGCTTAAAAAATGCCCGCGAGTAAAAAAAGGTCGCCATGGAAAAAATCGATACTTTTTTAACTCGTAGGTTTAGTCGTAGTAGGTCGGCATATTAGTCGTAGGTAATCGAGGGTAGTCGAGGGTAGTCTTCATCATAGTCAAAGGGAGGTCGAAGGGAGGTCGGGGATCGAAGGAGGTCGTCTTCACTCTCCACTATTCGGTGTCCAATTTTCCCGAAGTTAGTCATAGCCAGTTGTAGCTAGTCGAAGCTAGTCTTCAACATAGTCGAAGGAGGTCTTCTACATAGTCGAAGGAGGTCTTCAACACGTCATTTTTTCAAACTTTTCTAAACTTGCCAATTAGGTCGCCCAAGTGGGACAGCCCCTTTACTAGTTTTATCAATTGTAAGCCAAGTGTTGGCCTACATGATCTCCCTGTTGCCAAACATTCTAACTCCCCTTCTAATTCCATACTTTCTATCCTGGACCTCCTCCACTGTCAGAGTGAGACCACACACACATTGGAGGAACAGCGCCTCATATTTCGCTTGGGCAGCGACAACCCTGCAATATAATCCCTCTCTTTGCCCCCCTACCCCAGTCATCCTACCAGTTTCACAGTTCGCATCCCAGTATTCTCTCTTGTTATCATCGCTTCCCCAGCCAACAATGGGCCATTATGGATTTTGAATGATAGTTGACTTTGCAAGGGATTGAACAGGATTGGAATTCTGCCACAGTTTGTTATGAATTTGTTATTCACATTAAAATTCCAACTTTAGGTGCTAACTCATTTTGATAGATTGTGCATAGATATGGCACCAGTAAACAAAATGTTGCTTTCAGAATTTACGACAGCTTCTGTCTGTCAATGTTTTTCACCATTTTGTGGCCTCTTCTATGTGCTTTTGGAAGCTCTGGCATTGTCTAACTGCACCATTGGAATCTGATACCTCAGACCAACAAGGTTTGGTTCCTTGTAGCTGCATTTGGATCAGGTAAATAGTAGTATGGGGATCTTTAATGGCAATTGTGGGCGACAGTCTAAGTTGCAAGATGTAACCAATTAATGTTATCTCAATTGATGGCTGGTCGATGGTAAGCATGGACTTGGTGGGCCAAAGGGCCTCTTTCTATGCTGTATCTCCCAAATCAAATCCAATTGGGATCTGGTGGAGATTTTGCCTTGGACCTGATTCTTGCTTGTCCTGTTGTGCAGTGCTATTTCACACCTTATTCAAGCTATAGCTAGCATCTTAGCGATAGCTTCAGGTTAAAATGTGTAGAAAGCCTTTCAGCCAGTATTATTGTATATTGTGTTTGTTTATTGTTTCTATTTGTTTTGGGAATAAAACAGTATGTTAACTATTAAGAGAATACAACAGGAATTATTCATGTGTGATACATTGACAGAAAATGAAAATTCTTAGCAGGTCCGTTCACATCAGTAGACAATAGGTGCAGGAGTAGGCCATTCGGCCCTTCGAGCCAGCACCGCCATTCAATGTGATCATGGCTGATCATCCCCAATCAGTATCCCGTTCCTGCCTTCTTCCCTTATTCCCTGACTCCGCTATCTTTAAGAGCCCTATCTAGCTCTCTCTTGCAAGTATCCAGAGAACCGGCCTCCACCGCCCGCTGAGCCAGAGAATTCCACAGACTCACAACTCTCTGTGAGAAAATGTGTTTCCTCGTCTCCGTTCTAAATGGCTTACCCCTTATTCTTAAACTGTGGCCCCTGGTTCTGGACTCCCCCAACATTGGGAACATGTTTCCTGCCTCTAGCGTTTCCAAACCCTTAACAATCTTATATGTTTCAATAAGATGCCCTCTCATCCTTCTAAACTCCAGAGTGTACAAGCTCAGCGGCTCCATTCTCTCAGCATATGACAGTCCCGCCATCCCGGGAATTAACCTTGTAAACCTACGCTGCACTCCCTCAATAGCAAGAATGTCCTTCATCAAATTACGGGACCAAAACTGCACACAATACTCCATGTGTGGTCTCACTAGGGCCCTGTACAACTGCAGAAGGACCTCTTTGCTCCTATACTCGACTCCTCTTGTTATAAAGGCCAACATGCCATTCGCTTTCTTCTCTGCCTGCTGTACCTGCATGCTTACTTTCATAGACTGATGAACAAGGACCCCCAGATCCCGTTGTCCTTCCCCTTTTCCCAACTTGACGCCATTTAGATAGTAATCTGCCTTCCTGTTTTTTATACCAAAGTGAATAACCTCACATTTATCCACATTAAACTTCATCCGCCATGCATCTGCCCACTCCCCCAACCTGTCCAAGTCACCCTGCATTCTCAGTGGGGAGATGTGCAGAGTTAGCACGTCAATGACCTACCGTATCTTCAGAACCCACATTGGTGTTTTAAATTTTAATACTTGATTTCAGTCTGTATACACATCATATGCTGGAATATATCAATTCAACTCTGAACGATTTTCACTATCTGTCCCCTTTGTCTGATAAATATAGTTTGAAATTTAGATTACCTTGGATCTGGAAATCATTAACTCCATCCCTCTAGTAATCTAATTATTCAATGTAAATCCTCCCTAAAGCACTTTTCAGCCGTACTTAATTAATGATACGTCTGAAGGGATATTAGTTCATTTCTTAAGCCTGGATATTTTGTTGAATTGACTTTGCTGCAGCGTAAAGGGAAATCCCATATGTACCGACTGAAAAATAGGTAAAGAATGTGGAGGCAACAGTCAGATACACTCTCTTGAATTGAAGCAGATATTGGAATGATGTTGAAACTTTGACTGAATAATTGACTCCAGCATCTTCCCCACGACCGATGTCAGGCTAACTGGTAGATAATTCCCTATTTTCTCTCTCGCTCCTTTCTTGAAAAGTGGGATAACATTAGCTACCCTCCAATCCACAGGAACTGATCCTGAATCTATAGAACATTGGAAAATGATCACCAATACGTCGACGATTTCTGGACCCACCTCCTTGAGTGCCCTGGGATGTAGACCATTAGGCCCTGGGGATTTATCAGCCTTCAGTCCAATCAGACTACCCAATACTATTTTTGTCTAATGCTAATTTGTTTCAGTTCCTCTGTCTCCCTTGATCCTCTGTCCTCTAGTACATCTGGGAGATTGTTTGTGTCTTCCTTAGTGAAGACAGAACCAAAGTACCTGTTCAACTCTTCTGCCGTCTCCTTGTTCCCCATAATAATTTCACCTGTTTTTGCCTTCAAGGGACCCAAATTTGTCTTTACTAATTGTTTTCTCCTAACATACCTAAATAAGCTTTTACTATCCTTCTTTATATTCTTGGCGAGCTTACTTTCATACTTCATCTTTTCGCCCGTATTGCCCTTTTTCTTACCTTCTGATGTCCTTTGAAAGTCTCCCAATCCTCTGGCTTCCCACTACTCTTTGCTATGTTATTCACCTTTTCTTTTAGTTTTATACCGTCCCTAACTTCCCTTGTCAGCCACGGTGCCTCTTACTCCCCTTAGAATCTTTCTTCCTCTTTGGAATGAAATGAGCCTGCATCTTCTGGATTATGCCCAGAAATTCCTGCCATTGCTGTTCCACCGTCATTCCTGCTAGGATCCTTTTCCAGTCGATCTTGGCCAGCTACTTTCTCATGCCTTCATAGTCCCCTTTGTTCAACTGCAACGCTGGCACTTCTGATTTAACCTTCTCCCTCTCAAATTGCAGATTAAAACTTATCATATTATGGTCACTACCTCATAGCGGTTCCTTTACCTTGAGTTCCCTTTATTAAATCTGGTTCATTAGACAACACTAAATCCAGAATTGCCTTCTCTCTGGTAGGCTCCAATACAAGTTGCTCTAAGAATCCATCTCAGAGGCACTCTACAAACTCCCTTTCTTGGGGTCCAGAACCAACCTGATTTTCCCAGTCTACCTGCATATTAAAATCTCCCATAACCACAGTGGCATTACCTTTGTTACATGCCAATTTTAACTCCTGCTGCGACTTGCACCCTATATCCAGGCGACTGTTTGGGTGCCTGTAGATAACTCCCATTAGTGTCTTCTTTACCTTTATAATTCCTCAATTCTATCCACAGTGACTCTACATCGTCAGTCCCTATGTCACCCCTCGCCACGGACTGAATTTCATCGCTCACCAACAGAGCTACCCCACTTCCTCTACCTACCTGCCTGTCCTTTCTATAGGACGTATAACCCTGAATATTCAGTTCCCAACCCCGATCCTCCTGCAGCCATGTCTCTGTAATCCCCACAATGTCATATCTACCAATCTCTGAGCCTCAAGCTCATCCACTTTACTTCTTATACTTTGTGCATTCATATATAATACTTTTTATCCATTAGTCACCACATCAATTTTAATTTCACTTGGCCATACTCTCCTATCCCTTCATGAGCTTTCTGTCCTGTTAATTCTGGTGTCTTTCTTAACTTTTCCTATACTCTCCCTTTAACTCCATCTTTGAATTTCCAATTTGTCTCCTCCCCCCCAACTATTTAGTTTAAAACCACCCGTGTAGCAATGGCAAACCTGCCTGCCAGAATGCTGGTCCCCCGCCTGTTAAGGACAATTGTGGGCTCCACCTTCCCCGAGTCATCAATGCAGGCTCTGCGTTGTTCTCCACCTTTCCATACCTCCAGTGCCCCCTCCCTGACTCTCAGTCTGATGAAGGCTCTTGACCTGAAACGTCACCCATTCCTTTTCTCCAGAGATGCTGCCTAACCCGCTGAGTTACTCCAGCATTTTGTATCTACCTACTTTGGTCTGTCTGTGCATTTGAGTTTTTCATGAGAGAGATCGGCTTGAATGCTCTGCTTGGTAAAAGTAAAGCCACAAATGTAAAAATGACTTTTAGTGGGGCGGTACAATGGCGCAGCGGTAGAGTTGCTGCCTTACAGTGCCAGAGACCCGGGTTCAATCCTGACCACGGGTGCTGCCTGTATGGAGTCCTGTGACTGCGTGGGTTTTCACCATGTGCTCCAGTTTCTTCCCACACTCCAAAACGTACACATTTGTGGGGTAATTGGCTTCTGTATAATTGACATTTCGGGTCAAGACCCTTCTTCAAAAAGGTGAATGGGCTATCAAGCAAAACATTTAAAGCCATTACCATTCTGTTTATTTGTCTCTCACTGATTTATTTTCCGTTCAATGTTACCATCACTAACTAGCCTGTGAAATGTCACATAGACTTAATTGGAAGGAGACTTAATCTTTTGTAATTTGATTGACAATATTTTTGTGTTTTAAGTGACAATGCAATAATTTAATTTTCATTTTTATCATATTTTTCAATATTTGTGAATGCCATCCTCAGACAGTTATGACAGCCAATCAGCCTATGCGTGTGCCTTAGCTTGCTGTGGGCTGGGAGTGTTGTGGAACAGTAAGACCAATGGGTTTAGGTACATAGTTCACTGAAAGTGGCAAAATGGGTAGACAAGGTGATGCAGAGATATTTGGCACGATTGCCTTCATCGATCAAGACATTGCATAAAGGAGTAGGGGTATCATATTGTAGCTATACAAGATGTTGGCAAGGCCACGTTTGGAGTATTGTGTATTGTTCCAATTGCCCTGCTACAGGAAGAATCTCATTAAACTGGAAAGGGTGCAAAAAAGATTTAGGAGGATATTACTGGGACTGGAGTGTTTGAGTTTAAAAGATGGGCAGTGGATGGGTTAGGACTATTTTTGACGTAGTCTACGAAGCTGGAAGATGACTTTAGAGATGTATATAAAATCATGAGTGGCATAGATAATAAGGTGAATAATCAGAAACATTTCCCCAGCATAGGAGAGTCCAAAATTAAAGGACACAGATTCATGGCGAGAGGGGATACATGTAAAAGGGACCTGAGGAACAATTTTTCCATACAGAGGGTGATATGTGCATGAAATGAGCTGTCAGAGAAAGTGGCAGAGGATTAATTTCCTGCCTTGATTGTACTGAAGACAAGAGCCTGAATATTGTCAGGAGTCTTTGATTATATATGTTCTTGGCCATCATCAAGCCTAACCTCTGCTTGGGCCTTAACCGCATGTTGGGTGTGATATTGGTATTGTTGGCATCCATTGATTTCTGAAAACATTTAATGGTCAATACTATGTAGGAAAGAACTGCAGATGCTGGTTTAAATCGAAGACAAACACAAAATGCTGGAGTAACTCAGCGGGACAGGCAGCAATCTCTGGAGAGAAGGAATGGGTGACGTTTCAGGTCGAGACTCTCCATCAAACTGATGTCAGGGGAGTGGCTGGTACAGAGATAAAATGTAGTTGGTGACAATAAGACTGGTAGGAGAACTGGGGAGGGGGAGGGGAAGGACAGAGAGGGAAAGCAAGGGCTACTTGAAGTTCGAGAAGTCAATGTACATGCACATGTACAATGTACATGTTAATGGTCAATACTGTTGTACCTGGGACCTGGGTGAATAACTGTCCTGAGATCTGCTCTGGAAAAGGTACAGAGTGAAGGCATTGGCATCCCTACACTATAAATGAGGTCAGCGAGCTTTCTGTGTTGCAACATCCTGGTCCGTGGGCTTGAATCCTGGCAAAAAGCTCCACCCTCACGTGCGCTCTTTGCCACGAGTGTGTATCTGGCACCTGTGGATATAAGTCATCATTCCTCCTCTTCACCTCCTCCTTCAATGCCTCTCGTGCAGAGTCCAACAGCCACCAAGCCCAGTCCCTGCCACGTTTAGTTATTCCTCCACATTTTCCAGCTTTCAATTATTTTCTGCAAGACTACTGACATTTGCTTCAGCTACAATGCACCTTCTCTTTAAAGTGATATGTCTATTTTAACTAATCCTAGCTTCTCATGGGATCGGCTACCCGCTAATGTTTCCGTCCAATTGACATTTTGAGGATATATTAAAAAAGCACAGGCAGCATGAAATTTAGTCTGCTGCTGGCTTCACAATTACAGAATACATTACATCCCTGTACTTGTTCTTAGCTACTCTTCAGTTTAGCTCTTATATGTTTTCTGAAGACATTCTGCTGTGGAATTGTAAAAGCAATTGCATTTTTAGGCAGAGGTACCTGTGATGATTGTCATGCATTGACTGAGGCTCATAAATGATGGAGTATGTGCGTGGCACCTGTTTCTGTGTTACATTTGAGTTCATTTATTTACAGCAAAGATCAGAAACAAGAGAGGTATCCCAGATTAAGAAAGTTCATAGAGTCATACACTGTGGAAAAAGGCCCTTTTGCCCAACTTGCCCTCACCGGCCAATATGTCCCAGCTACACTAGTCCCACCTGCCAGCATTTGGTCCATATCCCTCCAAACCTGTCCTATCCTTCGACCAATTTAACTGCTTCTTAAATGTTGGGATAGTTCCTGCCTCAACTATATCCTCTGGCAGCTTGTTCCATACATCCTCCACCACCACCCTTATAAGCTATTTATAAGAGTTTTCTTATTGACACTGTTTAAAGAATTATCTAATGAGCATGAAATCTCCCTCCAATGTGAAATCCACCTTTCCTTGTGCTTTTATCCATTCCGGATCTTTCAAGAATTCTCTCCTCCATTCTTTCAACGCCGACTCATTACAAATTCCTAAATCTTTTATCCTGCTTTAAACCAGCTTACTATTAGTTTACTAGGCTTGGGAGGATTTTGTCCGAGTACAATTTTGCAAGGTGTCATAGAATCATACAGCATGGAAATAGGCCCTTGAGCCCAACGTGCCAACGCTGACCAACATGCCCCATCTACACTAGTCCCACCTACCTGCGTTTGGCCCATATCCCTTTAGACCTGTCCTATTCATGTACCTGTCCAAATGTTTTTTGAACATCGTGATAATACAATCAGTTGTTTCTGTGTTATGTAGCCGAAACTACCTCTTCTAGTTTCATACACCCAACAGCCTTTGTGAAAAAAACATTGCCCCCATAGGATCTAATTAAATGTTTCCTCCCCCTCACCTCAAACCCATGTCCTCTGGTTCTTGATTCCTCTGTTCTGGTTCAAAGACTCTGTGCATTTACCCGTTCTATTCTTCTTATGATCTTATACACCCCTATAAGATCACCGCTCATCTTTCTGCATTCCAAGGAATAAAGTCCTTGCCTGCTCAACCTCTCCCTATAACTCATCCTTCGAGACCTGGCAACATCCTCGTATATTTTCTCTGCATCCTTTCCATCTTAACACCATCTTTCCTATAAAAGAGTGATCAAAACTGAACATACCCCGTAATTCTCCAAATGTGACCCCACCAATGTCTTGCACAATTGTAACATAACCTCCCAACTTCTATGCTCAGTACTCTGACTGATGAAGGCCAATGTGCCGAAAGCCTTCTTGACCACCTGTATCTACTTGTGACGCCACATTCAAGGAACTGTGTACTCCTATGCACTCCTAGATCCCACTGCTCTAAAACACTTCCCAGAATCCTGCCATTTACTGTGCAGGTCCTGCTCTGGTTAGACTTCCCAAAATGCGACACCTTGCAAAGCTGAGGGTGGGACCTGCTTTCTAATATTTAAAGCCATATTTAAAAAGTGCAAATGATTACCGTTTTAAAATGTAAAAGATTACGAGGAAACAAAATACTAATAAATGATTAAAACACCAAACCAAATTAATAAAAAAAAAAAAAACAGGTTTCTGCTGGGTGCTCTGGTTTCCTCCCACATCCAAAAGATGTGTGGGTTTGTAGGTTAATTGGTCTCTGTAAATTGCCCCCAGTCTATAGGGAGTAGATGAGAAAGTGGGATAACATAGAACTGGGATGAATGGGTGATTGATGGTGAACATGCACTTGGTGGGCTGAAGGGCCTGATTCCATGCTGTATCTCTAAACCCTGGCCTTACTTACCTGCTATCATTTAATTCACAGGATTGGGAAATGTTATTGGAACAAATGAGGTAATTGCATCTGTTGAGGTCTGACTGGTATAGGGTGGGACAGGTGGATTCCCTAGTGTTATGCTGAGGAATCCCAGTACAATCAGCATCTGCTACTCGACTTTACATGCAACAGAGCAAAAACATGCACCAGCAAATGTCATGTGTCACATCCTGGACTTGGAACGAGTTTGCGCAGGTCCAGAATATATTCCCAGGAGTGTCAGAATGCTTCTTTGGGAACTGCCACCTCAGCCAGGATGAACAGCACCAATGTTTTATCAACCTCTTGTGGGTGAATTTAAGTACTGCATGCTTTTTTTTTTGAGTTTCTCTCCCTCTGCGGCCAGATTTCTGCTGCATGCATGCATTTTATTTGGAACTGACCACTGAAACATTGGGTGCTATTTAGGCTGGATGCTCCTGTTACGTGCATTTTCACTGCTTGTTATTCCTTTTGCTTTTAAAAACCCATTTAAAATCTTTTCATTTTCCCAATACTTTACTTTTTAATACGTCTGTGATTTTCAAATGTAACCCGCGGATCCTGGAAGGTAATGAGACAATGATTCAGTATAAAGAACTTCAAAATTCAGAATTCGTTTAGTGTAGCTTTTCCCAGCTGACACTGATTTGAGAGTTGATGCGCTTCAATAATAAGATTTGCAACTTGAAATATTTCATAGGAGCATATTTCATGCTGCTTATTTTTGAGCATGGCAGAGACATGACACTGCAATGCAATTCTTAATGATAGTGAAACTGCTGAGACGGACAGAGTTTGAATTAAAAATTCTAGTGGCAAAAAAGTGACATCATTGTTGGCTGGCTGCCAGTTACCACAGTAACAAGCTCTCGGGCTCAGCTCATCTTTTTTTCTGACAGAAACTATCCAAGTCTCTTGCGGACGGGTTGAATGCAGTTTAAGAAATAGTAGCTATAATTAATGTCTGAGGTATTTGGTGTATTTAAACAACTGAGATAATAAAACCCAAGGCAGCTGCATTGATCCTCAAAAGATTTTTACATTAATACATAGTCATGGCTAAAGTGATAAGGACAATGAAACGTGCAAAATTCTTAAGGGGCGGCCCCATGGTGCAACGGTAGAGTTGCTGCCTCACTGCCCCCGAGATCCTGACCTTGGGTGCTGTCTGTACGGAGTTTGTAGGTTCTCTGCGTGACCGTGTGGGTTTTCTTCGGGTGCTCTGATTTCACCCCACATTCCAAAGACGTGCAGGTTTGTAGGTTAATTGGGTTCTATAAATTGTCCCTGGGGTGTAGGAATAAACTTGTGTACGTGTGATTGTTGGTTGACACGGACTCGGTGGGCTAAAGGGCCCGTTTGCACGCTGTATCTCGAAAAATTAAAACTAAAGCTTGACAGGGGTTGATACAGAGTCGATATTTTGCTTGACTGGGGTGTTGAGCACATGGGATCAGTATCAATATAACGGTTCAGGCCAGAGATGGCAAGCCATTTCTTAAACAAGAGAGAGATAAATCTTTGGAAAGAGGGCTGTGGAGCCACTGACTATGTTTAAATTAAAGATTAAAGATATTTATATATAAAGGGCATCAAGGATTATGGGATTAATGCAGGTGGGTGAAGGAAAAAGATCAGAAGAATGGTCCTGACCTGAAACATCACCTATCATTGTTCTCCAGTGATGATGCCTGACCCGCTGAGTTACTCCAGCACTTTGGTTTTTGTAAACTAGTATTTGCAGATCCTGGTTTCCACTCAGAGAAGATCTTAATGAATAGTGGAGCAAAGGGGATTGAATGGAATACTCCTCTGTTTTGTCTGTTTTATGTTAAGGAATTAGAGTTTGATCAGTTGACACTTTCTATGGTTGAATAGATTGATGGGGGTCTGTGAAGAAAAAAATACACAACTAAAACATGTTACATTTCACTGTCTCTAGTAGCAGTTAAAGAAATCCTTCATATCACATTCCATGGCTTTTTGGTAAGTCATATTCTTTCTGAGTTACTCATAAGCCTGCAAAATGGCTACGCGCCATCCTGACAACACCATCTGACCAATAAGCTTTAGATTTACTATACTATTGCCATGAGATGATGCTGAATGACTACTTGTTTTATGCATTTGTCTAGTCATGTTTGGATTTCAACATTCAGTGCACAAAGAGTCCATATTAATGTTTCAAAGAACCAACATAACTTTACATAATTTAGTGTCCATACAATTTAAGATGCTTCTTAACATGAGCTGCATAGATTTTAAAAACCTTCATGCAGCTTTGTGAATGGATAAGTTGGTGATTGTTGGTTGGCACAGACTCGGTAGGCTGAAGGGCCTGTTTGCATGCTGCATCTCGAAAAACTGATCTATATATATATATTATAATAATAATAATGTAAGCATGCTGGTACAGCAGGCAGTGAAGCATATAAGATTATTAAGGGATTGGACATGCTAAAGGCAGGAAACGTTCCCAATGTTGGGGGAGTCCAGAACCAGGGGCCACAGTTTAAGAATAAAGGGTAGGCCATTTAGAACGGAGATGAGGAAAAACGTTTTCACTTTTGCCCCCCCCCCCCCTCCCCTCCCATGGTACAGAGCTTTTGCATTTTTAAGCTTGAAATTGTGCAATCTGGTGCATACTGTAGCGAGTCTTTTAACTTACACTTGAATGCAATATTTATGCTTTAAATTGGATTAGCTATGATAAAGGTTAGGCTAAATTACATTCCTAATTACATTCCACAGTACAGCCGGGCTCTGATCAACAGGTGCAGCACATGAATGATCTTAGTGTATTCATGTATGCAAATCAGATTATAATCAAGCACTTGACCCATGTTGACCAACCTGGGTCTCACTGCACACCTGGTACTACTCCTGACCCTGACTCCAGTTGCATACCTTCTCTCATTCCTGACCCTGAGTCCAGCCTTACACCTTGCCCCCTATTCTACCCTGATCATAGCTGCTTACCTGCTTAGGTTCCCAGTGCTGAACACTCCATTGTCCCAGCTTTGACTGCACACCTAGTACTATTCCAGACCTTGACTCTGGATGCACACTTGGCCTTGTTCCTAGCCCCTCTGCACTGACAATATATCTGGCCCACACATAAAGCCCCTGGACTTAAACTATTACGTTCAAGTTCACAGGTGATTATCTAATGCGGTAATCTTTTATGGGGTACTTCATGGACCAAATTTTGTATAACAAAATTGCTACATCCATTGGCCTCCTTGTTATCTAACATGCTAGTTACTTTGTCAAAGAAGTCATCAATTGGTTGAACACAATTTCTCATCCATAAAATTATACTCACTCAGCTGTATAAGTATTCTGGTACCATTTCCTTCATTATCCTAACAAACTGTCCTGAAGTCATTTTCGCCCCCAATATTTTCAGTATTTTGCTGTCTTCCTCTCAGCTGGGACTTTTCCAAAATGCAAAGTCCAATAACTATATATTTAAGCAATATTAGTCTATTAAATGTGATCTTGAGAGTACATAATATTTTCTGTGGTATTCATAACACAACAATGATAAAAAGATTTTTGTTTTGATTGCACCTACCAACATGCATACATTATTATATTACAGTTAATATGTACCGAGGGCAAATTTTTGTTCCACTGCTCCCCATTCCCAATTACTTTTACATTGAAGTGATTGAAATCCAATTGAAGTTTAAATGGCATCAGAAATATAAAACCTCTGTAATGGATGATATTCATTACGTGGTTGGTTGGAGTCAGTATCAGCACACTTACTATATTAAACGTTGAATCTTCAGATGTCTTGGTTCAAGCTAAAACAAAAGACAAATAATAACCTCCTCACACATTTCTCTGCAAATATCTCTGTCACTCCTTTAAAATATGCCCATTCTTTGAACAAGCTCTTTGAACAACTCACACATCGCATCTGAATCAGTTTCCATCTGATTACACTCCTTGAGGATGTTCATCTACGTGTTCAATTAATAAAACAAGAGACTGGGGACATTTCTATTCAACTTGTCAAAGGAATTTGGGGGGGGGCGTTAGAAATAGTCAGTGAGGTAAACAAACATAATAGTTGAGTGGCAAATGACAATAGTGCTACATTCCCAATATTTAACTGAAGGAAATAATGGGTTATCGGGGCTATATGTTGTGACAGACAGCCTGACACCTTGCATGTCATTTTAATATTACACTTATCCCATCCCCCTGAATATTCCGGATTAATAAATTAAGGTTTTGTTAACTAATTACAAATCAGGCTAATTACAAATGAATAACATGAGCCAACTCCGAAACACGAAGCGCTGAGCATTGGGATCCAGACATCACGAACAACTGGCCTCAGTTCCCCGCTCACAACTGGCAGTGCTCTCCGTCTGAACCAGGGGCCGTGGAGCGTTTTTTAAAGTGGGGGGGGGGGGCTGAGCGATCACTGATCTCTGGCTTTGGGGTTACCCGTCGAGGCAGTGGGGTGACCGAGTGGGGGGAGTGTGTGGGAGTAGGGTGCTTTTTGAAATTTGATGTATTAAAATCATGTTTTAGTGCATTGTAGAAGTATGATTTCAATGTTTTTTGTTTAAAGTATTTTTAAGAGGTAACTTTTTAAGGGATAACTTTTTTCACACAAAGGGTGGTGGATGTCTGGAACAAGCTGCCAGAGAAGGTAGTTGAGGCAGGGACTATCCCAACATTTAAGAAACAGTTAGACTGATATATGGATAGGACAGGTTTGGAGGGATATGGACCAAAGGCAGTGTAGCTGGAACATGTTGGCGGGTGTGGGCAAGTTGGGCCGAAGGGCCTGTTTTCACAATGTATCACTATGACTACATTATACCTCCACTATGCATGAATGCTTTAAAATCAAGTGGTCGAGTTTTATTGCCATATACTCAAGCATAGAAACATAGAAAATAGGTGCAGGAATAGGCCATTCGGCCCTTCGAGCCAGCACTGCCATTCAATATGATCATGGCTGTTCATCTAAAATCAGTACCTCTTTCCTGTTTTTTCCCCATATCCCTTGATTTCGCTAGCCTCAAGAGCAAAATGTAACTCTCTCGTGAAAACATCCAGTGAATTGGCCTCCACTGCCTTCTATAGCAGAGAATTCCACAGATTCACAACTCTCTGGGTGGATAAAGTGTGTCCTCATCTCAGTCCTAAATGGCCTACCCCTTATTCTTAAATTGTGACCCCTGGTTCTGAACTCCCCCAACATCGGGAACATTTTTCCTGCAGTTACAGTAAGTGAAAATCTAGCAGGCAAGCAGGATGCTTTATCGAACCACCCCTATTTGAAGGCCACTATCTTCCACCGCTTCTACCCAGTGCTTGGTACTTACTTCCAGCAGCCACTGGTTGTCCTCCAGGATGCACCGAACCGTAGCCTAATCCATGCCGGTCACCAGGGCGAATTCAGCACAGAGACTCTCACGGCCGCGGCGGAACGGTTCCGATGCCTCCGACGGCCCGGGATTCTTGAACTGAGGCTGCTCCATGGCCGGATCTGCAGCAAGCGACTTGCCAGCCCAGCAAACACTCACCAGCTCCGGCTTCCCATCCGCATCTGCCCCCGCCGCTGCTCCTGCTTCCATCCCTCCCTCCGCCCCGGCTCTCCAACACCCAGAGATATTGAAACATGTCTAGCCAAAAACACAGCCCCCCCGGTTCTGCGGCCCATGTACCTCTCTCCTGCCGCTCGCCGGCTTCGCTCATGTCAGCCGCTTCCCGCAAATCCTTAAATTCCGACTGCCGCGGGAGCAGGACATGGTCTTACTTGCTGCGCTGGGTGACACTCATTCACTGCCCGGTCCATGTCTTTCAATGTAAATTTGCATGGGGACATGCTTTGGAGGTGTGTGGCGGTTCGGACAAGTGAGAATAACAGAGAATAAGAGTGTTGCTGTCTTGTCAACAGACGCGCACACAAGAGTTAATATTAGTTTTGAAATTCTCGTTGATCACAGAATTTCTCACGACAGAGCGTAAGAAATTCTGTGATCAGCGTGAGAGCGTGGGAATTGGGCGACAAATTAAAGCAAAGTAAAAAAAACAAAAACATGTTCCCTTTCCTGACTCTACATCATAAGTACTTTAACGCTGTTAACAGAGCAAAGGGATATTAATGTCAGGAATCAAAATAGGGAAAGTGGGGGCAATTTAGCTTAAATGGTAATTGTAAGCCCATTCAGATCTGTATAGAGTTAAGGGCCTACACACACACACACACGCACGCACGCACGCACGCACGCACACACACACACACACACACACACACACACACACACACACACACACACCCCGAGGAGCGCTGTCTGCGCGATGAATAGGAAGGTCAACAGCTGCCACAGAGTACCGTAAGTCCTTTACATAGCGCGGGAGGGAGAGATGGGAGCCAGAAGGGGGGGAGGGGGGGAGGGGGATAAGGAGTGGAGACACTTTTAAGAAGATTAATAAAGTTAGCGGGCATTTTACCTACCGGTATGTCTTCCTAAGTCGTGAAACTCCAATGAGCCAATCAAAATGCCCGGTCAGCGAAGGAGATTGCCTACGACTGTCCTCGACTGCCTGTAAGTAATAGCGACCCCACTCCACTGCACTACGAGTGAAAAAGACCCATGGCGACCACATTTTACTCACGGAAAAAATTTCCCGCGACCTAGCTGAGGCCGCGAGTAGGCGGGAACCTCCCTCGAGCATGAAGGAGAGTTCCAGCCACCTCATACGAACCCCTAGGACCTCGTGTCGACCATGCTGCGAGTTTGAGTCCAGGGCAAACTCTTCTAAACTCGCAGCTTAGGTCGCCCAAGTGGGACAGGCCCTTTATACAAGTACATGGCTGGCCCAATTTGAACATACTGATCAAGTTGGCATTCTACATGTCCCGGGACTGGCTGCAGTTCCCAGGTCGGCTCGCCTGTGGACCGTAGGCTGCCGAACCCTGTCCTGGATCTTTGGCCTCATCTGTGTCCCCCCCCCCCCCCCCTCCCCATGTTTTACAACCGATTCACCTGGTTAGTTCCATCTCCGGCTGCTTCATGTTGTCGATGGCTGCACATCCGACCGAGAAGAGAAGAGAAGAGACGCGACGTCACTCACAGCCATCAACCGATGCGCTTCCCCAGACCGCACAGATCGCTGTCATGTGGCGCAAAGAGACAAACTGCAGGGACGGAAGACAGCGTGAGAATTCTGTCATCAGCGTGAGAATTGGCTGAAATGCATGAGTTTCACGCACAATGCGTGAGAGTTGGCAGCCCTGCTGATGATTGTAGACTTCTGCCATCTTGTTGATGCTACAGCTGAACCTGTGCCACCTTGATGAGGATTAACATCTCTTTAGTTGTTCAGTAATAGCAGGAAGCTCACTTTTCCTTTTCACTCTTCCTTCAGCATCTTATTCTAAGCGGAATTTTAGGCTTCAGTAGCTTTGCATCTGTTGCCAGCTGTGCTCTGGTTTAGCTGCTTATCAGTCTCTCAACAGGACCACGTTGAACCTTGGCGTTGCTATATTTCATATCTATATATGATATAATGATATCCCCATATTTATAAACCGGGATATGGACCTGTCTGCTGATGTTTTTTTCCTCTCAAGTACAACGTGGCTGTATTCATGGCATTCTTGGACATTCTATTTGATGTTGGATAGTGAATGACAATGTTTAATGAGTAATTCCCATGTGATCTCAAATTTTGTAAACTAATCTGCAGCAAATTGGGGATGGTTGTCTGTTATAAATGTCAAGAATAATATACAATCGGCAAACTGAATTAACCTACCAAAGTGGAGCACATGGAGGTAGCTCACACAGTCACAAGGAGAACGTGCAAGCTCCACATAAACTGCATTGGAGGTCAGAATCGAACTGGGGTCACGTGAGCTGTGAAGCAGCAGCGCTACTCTGTGCTACTGTGCTGTAAATCTAGCCTTTGATGAAACCTCGTGTGGTGCTGATTCCAGTGTGTTGAGCAAACAAACGTTCACTGTCGAACTCGAAGGGCTAAAATGCATTCTTCCCAAATCCATCACACTGAAGATTTCTGCTCCACTGGGTCTGGCAAAACACTTTCGATGTCTTAATTGGGTAATGGTTCCTCTTCAAGCCTTATTCTGATCATGTGGATTCAAACAGCTTGTCTGGCTTATCCATGCACACTAAGCTTGATGTGTGAATGGGAGAAGCATCTACTGGTGAGATGATCTCTTCCCTGTCAAACTTTTATGCTCAGCTTTGTTTCTCATGCACACCTTTAGTTCTAGACTAGATGGTACTAGTTCTAGTTCTAGACAAGATTTGGCACATTGTTCACCAAATACAACAATTGCAACAAAAACAACTGAAGAAGGGTCCCGACCCGAAACGTCACCTGTTCCTTTTCTCCAGCAATGTTGCCTGACCAGCTGAGTTACTCCAGCACTTTATGTCTAACGATAATGTCAGATTTGGAGATAGCTATTCTTTCCCTTGTAGCTTGCACAGTGCTTTGACAGTAATACAGTTTATATTTTGTTTGCACTTTTCAAGCTTTTTAAGCTTCCTTGTAAACTTCTTAGATTATTAAATGCTACTAGAACACTACCTCCGTCATTTCTCTATTTTAACGAGCCTCGTAGCTTCAAGATTTGCTTTCATTCCAATTCTGTCAGATCTGAGGTGGAGCCAAAGTTGGACGGCAGATTCTGCTGCAGATAGGGCAGGAGATCCTTAACATGGTATGTGAATAGGTCGTGTGGGAGAGGGCGCCCCTTTCCTGGAATTTTATGTGCCACTAAAGAATGGTCTTGAGATCCTCAGTGCAATGCCAAATGCTCATAATCTACTTTGAGCAGCCATGCATTGGGTATTCTGCTTCATAATTTTGAAGGTAGCAGGGAATTGTGTTGATTGCTTGGCCTCTTCTTCTCCACCGACTTGTTGCTTTCTGTTCCTAGAGGACATTCATCTCTTCCTGTTCTCCCTCAGATATTGTAATAGAATTAAACTCAGCTTGTGAGACATCATGGATGGCGTTGTCTCTTTAGTCATATGCTTTTATTTGTCCTTTGACTACCTTTCTCTGCGCATGATTCATCTCACTGCATTTGTGACCTTACTTAGCATAAGGTGAGAATTCATTTGCCACTGATGCTATTTTTTCCCTCTGTTCCGTTCGACATCATGAACCGAATTGCGTTAACTCGTACTCAACTCATCAATTTGAGCTTGGGATATCTTTGACTTATTTGGTCTTGGATAACTTTGCAGGATTTGACACTCTTTAGACTGATGTGGATCATCAAGTCTTTTAGATCTCCAGTTATTATTCGCAGTCAACAACTTCAGTTCTGCCATGTGTATCTCACACATCACCCCTATTTGCTTGATGGCTCCGTAAAATCTTGAATATGTCGTCTATTTTGTTAGATGAAGGGGTGCTGACATTTTCGAAGACATTTGAAAATTTCTTCAATATATGTCGATAGACTTGTAGCATTCTCTTTCTGACCAGCCAATTACGATAGAATTTCCTTTTTGTTTTCTCCTGTTAGCAGTAGCTGCTGACTCAATAAAGAGAGAAAATACCACCATCTTTGCTTTTACGAATGAATGTCTGAAAGCTCAGACCTTGAGATTGCTTTATTAACTCCTTCCTCTAACAAGCAGATCAATGGTGTAGTATCTAATGGAATAAAACTAAGTCTAGAATTGTTGATCACTTGACTACTCATTAGCCATGCGCTATCTTATATCTGTCTAGTACCTACTCAGTGTGGTCTACTATCTTACACTCTTGTACTTAGCATGATTGTGCCTAATGTATAGTAGGATTGTAATTGAACTGTATTCAACAAAAAAAAATCACTGTACTTAGTACATGTGACAATAAAGTACCATTGATTATCAGATTGCGAGGCTTTTGGCTTGTTCTCACACATGAATCTAAAATATTTCTCATCAAGCCTTGCCTTTCACCATCTTTTTCCTATTGCAAACTATGTAGTGTTTTCGCAGCTGCTCGTCAGTGGTCTAAGCTTACTCAAACTACTTCTGACATCACGTTACATTATAGATACAAGAAAGTGCAGAAAAGACACAGAGTGCTGGAGGCGGGTGAGGCAGCATCTCTGGAGAACTTGGATAGAACATGGGCCCGAAACAGTGCCTGTCCGTGTTCTCAAGAGAAACTGCCTGATCCGCTGAGTTACTCCAACACTTTGTGTCTTTTTTCATGTTACATTATGCGGTCCTGATGCTGTTCTTTCCCTCAATGTATTTTGTCACATTTATTTGTTAAAGAAGGAACTGCAGATGCTGGAAAATCGAAGGTACACAAAAATGCTGGAGAAACTCAGCGGGTGCAGCAGCATCTATGGAGCGAAGGAAATAGCAACGTTTCGGGCCGAAACCCTTCTTCAGAGTCTGAAGAAGGGTTTCGGCCCGAAACGTTGCCTATTTCCTTCGCTCCATAGATGCTGCTGCACCCGCTGAGTTTCTCCAGCATTTTTGTCACATTTATTTTCTGTCCTTAATGAGTCATGTAACAGAATTCGGAGCTCATCACCAATCTGCAGTGTAGTTGTCCTTTGTGATACTGTTTGGTACTGCACTTTATACAATTCTAAGCATTTTTGATTCCTTGACAGTTTAACATAAGGGAAATGATTGTCTTTGAGAAAGAAGTAGAGGCAGTGGATGAAACTTGACATAAAGGTGCAGGGTTTATACTTGTACGTGCTGCTTCAATGCCAACATGAGTACAAGATATCCTCAGAGGATGGCCTGATTCCAGTGACAGCACAACATCACAATGGTCACCTTCGACCGTGGGAAGCAAAGCCCATGCACCCGCCCCAAGGTTAGAAAGCACAAGGTGCAATGCAAGGGGGCATAATTTAGAAAAAGATTAACAGTTCAATATAAAACCCCCTGGTCAGTTGCAATTCCTTTAAGATCAAGATTTAGAGGCAGAAGTGTGTTGGTCCCCATTCTAGATCCTTGATCCAAGGTTTTTGTACAAGTTTGTAATTGTGCTCCATTGTTAATGGCTACATTTCACATTAACCTAATGCCCCACATTTGCAGAGGGTTGGGGGAGGGGGTGGGGGGGGGGGTTGGGTGGGGAATAGAGTAGAAGAGCAATTCCAACAAAATTTGCTGCAGCCAGAATCTGGCAACGTTTTTGTAACTTATTCCTTCAATATATCCTCCTCATCATAGGTACATCTTTGCTGACAATTTATACGGTGGGACCAGGCAATTCGGAATAAGTCTCCCTCATTGGCTAAATGTGGATATCCATTATATCCTATGTCTGTCAGGATCAAGAATAATTTAATTTTATACCAAGGAAGTGTCACTTTATTGGATAAATAATAAAGACAATGTCAGAAGATAGTCGAAAAATGCTGGAGTGACTCAGCGGAACAGGCAGCATCTCTGGAGAGAAGGAATGGGTGACGTTTCAGGTCGAGAACCTTCTTCAGTCTCTGATTCCAGACTCCAGTATTTTGTGTCTATCTTTGGTGTAGACCAGCATCTGCAGTTTCTTTGGTGTAGACCAGCACCTACACAAAAACAATGTCAGTTCTGTTTAATTGAATATATTCCTTTGCAGATTGCTACCCATCTCTGGCAAACGGTGTGATCCCAGTGAATGCCAATTTTGTAAGAAAATGGGCCTAAGGTAGATGATTGGAAAATATTTCTGCTATATTTGTGGATTGCTGATGTCATTTGTTTTTCAAATGCACCCTTACTTCGAAGATTGTGTATTCCTCCGATGTAATTGAGCCAAATTCAGGCTTCGCTAAGACCTGTTTCCCACTAACAAGCAGCAACAAGTAGGAAAATAAAAGACAAACTTGCACGCTAATCCTCTTCGTAATGTGGATTCTGCACTCCATATTGGCACAAGTGAAAAATATTCTTGATGTAATCTTCTGGTGAGATCCTGACCTGAGTCATAGTGTTGCAGGCAGAAGTTAATGTTTAGTTGCTGGCTACACTAACGAAAAAGTATGGGTAAATAAATAAAGCCAGTGCATGCATTTCGAGTTTAGGGTTAGGGTTGGGAAATCTCAGTTCAGTTCAGTTCATTGTCACATGTACCGAGGTATAGTGAAAAGCTTTTGCTGTATGCTAACTAGCCAGCAGAAAGACAACGCATGATCTGGGAGCAAACAGCTGCTAATGGCATGTGATACAGGGAGAAAATGGGCTTCAATTCATATCCTCTCAAGAGTGATACTTTTGGGAACCTGCTTATCTGAAGGTTATAATTTCACAATTGCTTTCATTTTGTGTTGAAACATTGATGTACAAACCAAGTTTAAGAAGGGTCTTGAACCGAAACATCTCCCATTCTTTCTCTCCAGAGATCCTGCCTGTCCCGCTGAGTTACTCCAGCTTTTTGTGTCTATCTTTGATGTACAAACCAAGTTTAGTTTGTTGTCTTTTATTCTGGATTTTCTAATCCTTGTGGGTGGTTTGGGGCTTGACTGTCTCGAGTTAAAATCCAAAAGAAATGATTGCTTTTAGCATCTTTCCAACTCTAGGTAAATTAAATAAAACAGAAAGTGCTAAAAGGGCTCAGCAATTCTGTCAGCACACGTGAAAGGAGAGACCGATGAAGGAAGAGAAAGGAGAGGGAGCTGAGCGGACAGGGAGATGAGTTGAAGGGTGAGGGATGGGGGGAGAATGTGAGCAAGATCTTGTGTGTTTGTGTGGTCAGAGTGTTTCTTTGTGTGCTTTAAGTGAGCATGTGTGTGTGCACATGTTTGCATGTCTGCTCAGAGTGCAGCAACACTGTTGTCCTCCAGTTGTCTTGGATCTTGCCCTTGGATCCTGTTAAAACCAGCTGGTGTGCAATGGCCACCAAATCCACTCCTGAAAATGGAATTGGAGCAGCTCTACGTTCTGGCTTTTTCTGATCTCCAATTCCCTCCCCTATACTTTCAGTCTGAAGAAGGGTCCCAACCCATAATGTCACCCAACCTCCCCCCCCAGAGATGCTGCCTGACTCGCTGATTTGCTCCAGCACTTTGTATCTAGCTTCAAGAACTAGGAATTTGGCAGACAGATATTTTGACACTTGATATAATCTCATAATACTTGCATGCCGGTGTTTGAATGAACCCTTGCTTATAGAATTCCAGCGAGAGGTAACAATCAACTATTCGTTAACGTCTACATGCCTGGGCAACTCCGTATTCCCATCTACTCCAGTAGCCTTTCACCCTCTTGCTTATCGTATTTATTCTCCTCTGCCTTAAAAATATTAAGAGACTATTTCTATCATCCTTTGAGGAAGAAGGTTCAAAAGATCAATTATCCTCAAATAATAGTTTTTTTGTCTTGTCTGTCTCCTAAATGGATAGCTCCAGGCTAAATCACTCTGGAAACCGTATTGCTGTCTCCTAAGTGGTAACCTGTTGCATTTTTTATTTCATGGAATTTGAGTGTGAAAGTCTCTGAAGTCAAATTGACACACCATAGCATGGGCATGTAGGTGGCTCAGTGCTGCATGGAACATAGAGCAGTACAACCCCACAATGTCTGTGCCAAGCATGAAGCCAAGTTAAATAATCTGCTCTGCTTGTTGGTCCATATACATCCAGTCCCTGCATATCTATATAGGTTGGTTGGGAGGGGTGGGGGGTAGTGGAAACAGAATTGGTTAGAGCTTTTTTGAGAGAATGTATCAGGTCCCTGAGAGACAAGTTGCAGGAGGAAAGGATAGGGCAATGGGTCTTTGAGTATTACTCTAGTTGGTGCAAGCATGGTTTCAATGGGATGAATGGCTTCTGTTCATTCCATAACAACAAGGATATTATTGAACATATGTTTAAAAGGTGTTCACTTCTGGGAATTGTAGTGCCTAGTCAGCTGTAGTTTGCAATTAACTAACACTGCATATTGATATTTTCATACAAATAGGCCAAGATACTAAACCAGTTAAAACACAAAGTTCTGGAGTAACTCAGTGTCTCTGGAAAGCATCTCTGGAAAACATGGATAGACTATGTTTCGGATAGGAACACTTCTGCAGTCTGTAGTATGGTCCCTACTCAAAACGTCGCCTATCCCCATCCTTCCCAGCTGTTTTCTGACCTGCTGAGTTACACAAGCACTTTGTATTATACTCAAGATTTTAGCATCTACAGTTCCTCATGACTACATAACCAATTGCTTACTTGGCAACCTGCTTTGTGATTGTTGAAAGCTATCCAAATAGTAAATGTAATTTATTTTCCTTTAAAATGTGTATTTTTAGATTTACTCACTGACTGTCGTGGCAAAATAAAAACCAATTGTGCTTCAAGGCCCATGAGGCCACCTCTGTTTTAATGTACTTGCATCATGAATTCACTAGAGGGCATCAGAGACAGTATTTTGAAAGCGATCTCTACACATATCTTTCATTCATTGTTCTAAATCTTTCTACATTACAGTCTATATCTCTCGTTTCCCTTTCCCCTGACTCTCAGTCTGAAGAAGGATTTTGACCCAATACGTCACCCATTCTTTTCTCCAGAGATGTTGCCTGGCCTACTGAGTTAATCCAGATTTTTTTGTGTCTATCTTCAGTTTAAACTAGCATCTGCAATTCCTTCCTACACATCTATACATCTAAGGGCCTGTCCCACTTACGCGACTTTTACAGCAACTTGCCGACACCCGTCATAGTCACAGCAGGTCGCCGAAAATGGTGAAAATCCAGCGGCAACCAGAAAAAGGTACAACTCTTTGACGACCAAACAGGCGTCACCCCGCCACATGTCGTTTGTATGGTTGTGAATAGTCGCCCAAAGAGTCGTACCTTTTTCTGGTCGCCGCTGGATTTTCAACATTTTGAAAATTTTCGACGACCTGCTGCGACTATGATGGGTGCCGGCAAGTTGCCGAAAAAATCGCGTAAGTGGGACAGGCCCAATCTCAGGCCAGGAGGACATAGTTCAGTGAATGAAGGTGTCGCCAAGTTGGACCTGATACCACATTTTCTTGTCTTAGTTATGCAGGTACATTTTTTCAGCTAAAGAGATTGCGTAGGTTTTCTCTGGTAAGTAAGTAAGTAAGTAAGTTTATTGGCCAAGTATTCACATACAAGGAATTTGCCTTGGTGCTCCGCCCACAAGTAACAACATGACATACAGTAACAGTTACGAATGACACAGAAAACACTAAACATTAATAATAATAAAACATTAATGATAAAACACCATTGGTCAAGCATGTGAACCAACAAAATACCAGATCAAAGGGAGGCTACGGATTTTTGGCTGTTGAGTAGAGCAACTACTCGTGAATAAAAACTGTTTTTATGTCTGGCTGTGGCAGTTTTGACAGTCCGGAGTCGCCTTCCAGTGGGAAGTGATTCAAAGAGTTTGTGGCCAGGGTGAGAGCAGTCAGAGATGATCAGAGATGAACCACATTTATTGTCATTGAACAGGTGTTGGTGTTCCATCTCCTTGAATTACTGCTGTCTTAATGCTGATAGTTGCTGGAGAATTCCTAAACTCTGATCAAATCGTGGTTAAGTAATTATTTTGCTTAGAACATTAAGTGCTGGATTAACTCAGCGGGTCAGGCAACATCTCTGGAGGATATGGATATGTAGCGTTTCTGGTCAAGACCCTTCTTCAGACATATATTGTTCCTCTTTTCAGGTATCCATGCTATTAGCCACAACTGAACTATTTTTTTAACCAAAAATAATTGTAATCAATTATTTTTAAAAATTACATGTACAGTACAAAGATACAAACAAACCCACCACCATAATACAGTAAAGCAAAGCAAATATTCTTAAATACTGATTAAACTAATATACAACTATATCACCATCCTTATTGAGGATGCTTCCACCCCCCGCGGTGCCGTGACCCCGGAGATCCTCGAGGGCGCCCGCGGACAGCGCGTAGTCCCTTTGTGTGGGTGCGGACGTAAACCCGGAAAAGGGGCAGGTTCCAGGTGGCACACTGGCACAGCGGGTAGAGTTGCTGCCCCACAGCGTCAGAGACCCGGATATGATCCTGACCTCAGGCTGTCTGTGTGGAGTTTGCACGTTTTCCCTGTGACCGTGTGGGTTTCCTCTAGGTTCTTCGCTTTGCTCCCACATCCCAAAGACGTTCTCGTTTGTAGGTTAATTAGTCTCTGTAAATTGCCCCATGTGTGTTGGGAATGGATACAAAAGTGGGGGATAACATAGAACTCGTGTGAATGGATGATCGATGGTCGGCATTGGGCAAAAGGGCCTGTCTCCATGCTGTATCTCTCAATCAATCAGTCCAGATTCCAACCACTGGACAAAACTTGTAGCAAAAACATGCATACCCTGGAACTCTGAAATAAAAACAGAAAATTATGGTTTATGAAGCAGAAGGCCCATCTATGGATCGAGAACAATTATTTATAATTTCCTGTTACTGACATATAATCAGGCTGGATAGGTGAGTGAGCAAGTGTGTTTTAAGTAGCAGAGCGATGCATAGATGGGGGGGAAATTGAGCTCCCTGAAATGGAGTGGAGACCAAGGCAGTCAAACAAACACTAGGAACTGCAGATGCTGGAATCTTGCATAGAACACAAAGTGCTGGAGTAACTCAGCTGGTCAAGCAGCATCTCTGGAGGACATGGATAAGTGACGTTTTGGATCAGAACCCTTGTTGAGACTGATTGTAATGGGGAGGCGGGAAAAGTGATGGGGGCAGGACAAAGTCTGGCGAATGATAGGTGGATACAGCTGAGGGGGATTTGATTGGCAGATGGTGGACAGAGGCTGGAGATGAAGAGGAAACAAAAGAGTGTTAGATAATGTGGGAAGAGTGAAATGTAAAGCCAGTGGGAGGGATACAGGTGGAAGCGGACGGGGAGGATGGGGCTGGGATAGTGGTAGAAATGGGTGTGAACCATGGTTGGGGTGGGGGGGGGAAGGGGCACAGGTAAACGGGATGGGGTAGAGGGGAAAGAAAAAAAAATTGGGAAGGGTGTTGATACCTAAATTGTCCTCGATTGTCAAAGACAGAGATAGACAGTAGGCGGGGGGAGGGTTGAATGGAGAATCAAACTGATGGACAAATGGAAGCTGAGAAACATCCTTGTGGACTGATAGGAGGAGGTCAGCAAAGCGGTCATCAATCTGTGTTCCTATTCTCCAATGTAAATAAATGCCCTGTATGAAACTGGAGGAATAGCAAGTTGATAGCTGCTTCACTTAAAACTAAACTATGAGCTTCACAATGCTGGGAATGGGTCAGATCAAAGTCAGGGTTTACATGGGAATATACCATGAAGAGGAAAATTGATTTGTGGAGGGGGAAGAGCAAACCAGGGAGTTATGTGGGGAACCTGAGAGGGGAGGGATGGATGGAAATTATGGAGGAAGATCTGCTGAATGAGAAGATTAGTCGGAAGCTGTGTTGAGATACAGTGCGGAAACAGGCCCTTCGGCCCACTGAGTCCGCGCTGACCAGCACAAGCCTGCACACACTAGGGACCATTCTTATACCAAGTATACAAACCCAAGCTAATTAACCTACAAACCTGTACGTCTTTGCAGTGTGTTGAGAACCTTGTCCTTTCTTGGACTGGGAAGGAGAGGGGTGAGAGCAGAGGAGCAGCAATGTAGGGGGAGGCACAATTAAGAAACCTGCTAATTGTGTTAAACAAGAAGCCATGTTTAAAGAGAAAAGGAAACATCTCAAAGACAGCCAAAATGTAGAAACAAGGAACTGAAGATAATGCTGGTTTACACAAAAGGATGAAAATGCTGGAGTAATTCAGCGGGTCAGGCAGCATCTCTGGAGAAGAAGGATAGGTGACGTTTTGGGTTGGGACTCTTCTTCAGACTTCAGTTTGGATAGTCATATCATCAAATCTGATTCCATGGAGTGAAGGAGGCTGGAAAATTTAAGAAGAGCATTTATATGAAGTGTGGAGGGAGGAGATGTAGTACAGTTGGCTGTTGGGAATCTGTGGAATGGTAGTGGATACTAGTTGCTAATGTATTTCATAAAATGAGATAGAAAAGTCAGGAGTGGAAGGAATTAATCAGATATGAACCATATAAAAGTGAGTGTAGGGCAAAATTGGAAGTAAAGGGCCTGTCCCACTGACAGGACTTTTCAGCAACTGTCTTCGACCTTCAAGCTCGAGTGCACTCGCCTGAAAAACCTCGAGCTGGATCGACCGTCAGCGATGAAACCGCGAGCTAGATCGACCGACCGCACACATACACAAACACAAACACATCGTAAAGGCGGGTCCAGGGAAAGCAGGGGAGCGCTGTCTGAAATTCACACCCGCGATGAACAGGAAGATAAAAGACGCCTGCTCAGTGTATGGTATGTCCTTTAGAGAGTGGGGAGTGGGGAGAGAAAGGGGAGAGAAGGGGAGAGAAGGGGGGGGGGGTTAGAAGGAGTGGAGACACTTTTAAGAAGCCAGACAACTTATAATAAAGTTTAGTGGGCATTTTAACTCCAATGAACCAATTAAAATGCCCAGTCAGTGAAGGATATTGCCTACGGCTGCCCTTGACTGCCTATAACTACATAGCGACCCCACTCCACTGCATTACGAGTTCAAAAGAACCATGCTGACCAATTTTTACTCGCGGAAAAATTTTCAACATGCTGAAAAATTTTCCTCGACTAAACTGAGGCCGCGAGTATGCGGGAACTTCCCTCGAGCATGAAGGAGAGTTCCAGTGATCTCATAGGACCTCCTAGGACCACGTGTCGACCATGCTGCGAGTTTGAGTCGAGGGCAAACTCTTCTAAACTCGCAGATTAGGTCGCCGTAGTGGGACAGCCCCTTAAAGGAAATTAGATTTTCAAGTTCAGCTATCGAACTGTACAACTCCTCCCCCTTCTGTCATGGGGTAGACTGACTCCCCTTCCCCCTTCCACCCTCCCCCCCCACCCCACCCCCCCCCCCCCCCCCCATCCCAATCTTTGCAAATCCCCAAACCTGGACTTTCCACTCGTCACTTTAATTTCATGCATCTTGTGCTTTATGACTGTCGGCAGAACAATTTCCTCCTGGAATAAATAAAGTTCTGTCGTATCGTAAGACATTTCTCCTGAATTCCTCTGTGTTCTGTGATGTGGTGCAGAAGGGCGAGAGCATCTCACAGAAAAGATTAGGCTTTTCCAACACTCGATGCTTACAGACGTCCTACATGTGAAATGTTAGAGTTGCAATAATTTCCTAATGCTTTAAAGTTGATGGAGCTGGAAGCCCCGTGAATGGAAATATGAGCTGATTTACTGGCTGCACCTTCGTCTTCCCATTTCCCATGTAAACGGATGCCCCGGTGAAACGGAATACAGTGCAATGCAGGAAGTCAGCAGTGACTGTGACCTTTGACTAAGCTCTCCCACCGCTATAAATTGTTGTGATGTTTAAGAGCGGAATTGGTGACAACTATCCGTCTTCAGTTCTTGTGCTTCTTCCTTCTGATGTTCTCCATGGAACTTATCACTCGAAGCACTCCATAGTTTGAATATGTAAATAAAGGTTTGAGTGTGAATGCGTAAACATCACACCGCATTTGCTGAATGGTTGTCAAGTCATTGTAAAAAAAAGCACCCTGGCCTGCATCTTCTTTTGTGCAGTGGAGCTGTGGCCCATTTGATTATTCCAGGCAAGAACTCGTAAATGTACAAGGAGATGAGGAGCAGTGAGACTGCAGTCTCCGTTTCACTCTTTCCTTCCTAGTGAGCTGCCTCGGCAGCAGAAAGTGGGTAATTTTACCAAGAGGAGGATTGAAATGCCACGGTTCTATAAATGGAACATTAATCTCTTTTTGCAATCTGCCTAAAAGACCGGGATGTGGCATTTGAAATTAGTCAAGTAACTAATTGATCATTTATTTTGGAGTGACATAGAGTTTACAGAAGCCGTTAAGTCTTACTGCCAAAGTTCCACACAGATTTCCACCGAACATTTCTTGATATATTTAAGCTCATTTCTCCCTTGGGACTCCACCCTGCTTCACATTCAAGGCCTTTCTGCTCCTTAGTTTATTTTATTTTTAGTTTAGTTTCGAGATACAGTGTGGAAACAGGCCCTTTGTTCCGTGGAGTCAGTGCCGACCAACGATACTAGTTTGATCCTGCACATGCGGAACTATTTACAGAAACCAATGAACCTACAGACCTGCATGTCTTTGGAATGTTGGTGGAAACTGGATCGCCCACAGAAAACCCACGAGGTCACAGGGAGAACGTACAAACTTTCGTACAGACAGCACCCGTGGTTGGGATCGAACCCGGGTCTTTGGAGCTGTGACAGCAGCTCTATCGCTGTGCCACTGTGCTGCCTCTACTTCACTTTACGCTAATAAATTCCATATTATAATTACTTTCTAGTTAAAGATTTTTATCTTGATGTTCTTTTTTTCTCTGGATTGGTGTAGCAACAAGGGGGAGTGCATGGCGTGGGAAAACTTCAAGAAAGTGACGGTGAGGAAGTCCCAGAAATGTCTACCTTACTGTTATCCTTCTCCAAAATGGTTGCTTGGATGACATTGTTAATTTCCTGAGTTCAACAATTATTTTGGAAAATAGTACAAGCTCACAGTTATAGGGCAAACATTCTAAAGACGTCGCTAACATTGTTAAAAAGTGCATATAAAATTTAACGGCAGTGAAATTGATTTTATCAATACTGGGAAGGAAGTGGGTGGGCATTGAACCATTGCCAAGGGATCATTTCATACAGGATTTAAAAGTAACAGGTTCACCTCAATGCTTTATACTGGCAATGCTCCTTTCATGGTAACGTGATCTTTTTGGCGGATTGGATAGCAAGCAACAAAAAAGCTTTTCACTGTATCTCGGTACATGTGACAATAATAAACTATAATGAACTAAAGGAAAGGTCATTCAATATAACGTTCCAAAGAGAGATCATTCATCTTGTAGTAACTGCTTGTCTCTCCTTTCAGCGATTTAGGGGTAACGGCCATCGAGACAGGTAGGAACACTCAGTGGTGCTTTAATGGTTCAATGGTGCTTTATTGTCACGTGTGCACTGCACAGTGAAATTCGTTTTGCATAGATCTCACATGCACAAGTCGCCATATTTTGGTGCCATTTACAAAAAAGTCCAACGCTCGATGTACTGGAGCGGCTCCCGATCCAGGTAAACGTGGCTGCTGAAGGACCTGCCCCGTCACCCTCGACCAGCTCGGCCCACGAACCGACGTCCCTGTCCTCGCCCGACCGCCTCTGTGTCCCGTGGGGTGCCTCCTGCAGCCGACCTTGAATGTATTGGAGACAGTTCCCCAGTCCCTCTCCCATGGGCCCACTCTTCGTGACTGTCGTCACCAGCAGCTCTCTCCTCCTCGACTCTTCAGTCTTCAGGACCGAGCTCGATGGCTTACGAGCTTCTTCCCTGCAGGCCGTGACCCACTGTGTCTATCTTTGAGGCAGCGAGCCAGGCCTGTCACTGTAGGGGGAGGGGGGTGGGGTGGGGTGGTCTCGGCAGCTTATTCTGATTTAATTTTGTTTAGTTTAGAGATACAGAGCGGAAACAGGCCCTTCGGACCACCGAGCCCGCGCCGACTTGCGATCACCGCACAGTTCTGCTATCCTCAGCACACGAGGGACAATTTATAATTATACCAAGCCAATTAACCTACAAACAAGTACCTTTGACAATAAACCTACTAACCAGTAACAATTAACAAAACAGTTCAATTAACCTACAAACCAGTACTTTGGAGTGTGGGAGGAAACCGGAGATCCCAGAGAAAACCCACGCAGGTTACGAGGAGAATGTACAAACTCGGTACAGACAGCACCCATAGTCAGGATCGAACCCGGTTCTCTGGCGCTGTAAGGTAGCAACTCTACCGCTGCGCCACCGTGCTGACCCTGATGATTATGCTTATTCTGATGCTTATGCTTATTCTAATGAGTGAATGTTTAATTCTTTGAAATCTATGATCAGAGTTTCCTGCTGAGTTACTCCAGCATTTTGTGTCTATCTTCAGTTTAAACCAGCATCTGCAGTTCCTTCCCACACCTGACAGATAACGAGGCAGGTTTTCATGGCCTGGGCCTACTGGAACACGAATGATTTATCGGAACATAGACTCGAGTCAGCAGGAACTCGGTTTGTCGGATACTCGAGCTCAATGGAGAAATCCCTTGGTTTAAGATGTTTGTATTCAGCTAGTGGTGAGAATTAAGTGAGCAAAATCTAATTTAATACTGGAAAGGAAATATCAGATCATGTGTTAGAAAGTTAATTCAGACTTCCGGTGGCGCTATGGAGGCTTGAGTCCAGTGCCAACTAGCTCCGTGCCGAAGAAACTGAAAACGGGAGAAAATCGGGTCTTACCTGCAGCGATCGCGACCTGAACGGCTGCCTGCCGCGTGACGTAATCAGGCGCGCGACTTTGACGGTATGTCGTTACAACGTCGTTACAACGTCGACACAAAAAAAAAACCGTTAAAGGGAAACCACCGATGGAAGAGGAAGGCCCAACTGAGGCCTCGGCCTCAGTTACAATGACGGCCCAGGAAGACCCTCCGAAGAAATCAAAGCAGAAAAAGTCTGAAATGGATGATCTTAAAACTTTTCTCGCTGCTGAATTGAAAACCTATGGAGAGAATTTTAAAGAGGAACTTTACTCTTTTAAGGTAGATTTTAAAGCAGAAATGCTTTCTACTGTTCAAGAAATACTGGAAGTCTGGAAGAGGTCGAGGGAGGAAGAGGTCAAGGAACAGATGGAAGTGCTGGAAGCCAGGCTCGTTTCGGTGGAAGCGAACGTTAAAATGGAGGTGGCCCCCATTCATCAAACACTTGAACAACATAGAACAGCGATAACCGAACTTGAGAAATGGGCGGCGACAAGTGAGGAAACTGTAGGTCGACTTCTTATTGAAAACCAACGCCTCTCCGGTATGGTGATCAAATTAAGTGATAAATGTACCGATTTGGAGGGGCGTCAAAGACGTAAGAATCTAAGAATTGTAGGGGTGAAAGAAGGAAGTGAGAGGGAAATGGGCCCTCGGGATTTTGTGGCAGACCTACTACAAAAAGCCTTAAAATTGGATCAAAAACCTTCACTCGGTCAAGCTCATAGAGCGCAGCGGCGTCGTACACAAGATGATGCCCATCCAAGACAAATTATCGTAAAGGTGCAACTGGATCATGAATTTGACGATATAATGAAGAAAATCGTCCGAAGCGGACAGCTCCATTTTGAAGGTGTGAGGTTCAGTATTTACCGAGATTATCCGGCAGAGGTCTTCAAGAACAGGGCGCTGTTCACTGAGACAAAAAGAATACTGAAGAATGTACCTGATTTGAGATACGGCCTGCTTTACCCCGCAAGACTAAGAGTTACCTACAAGAACAAGGAGCATTTTTTTACAGACCATGAAAAAGCACTGGAATTTGCCAAAGAAATCGGGAACGTGACCACAGACTGAAGAATTTACATTACTCCTCAGGAGTCAAGGATTAACGGGACCGCCAGATCTAAAAGGACCTTTAAAGTTCTTTTAAGAGCTTTAAGGACATTTGAAAACCGAATGGACGGTGGACATTGGAGAAAACCGTGGTTTTTTTATTTTTTTTATTTTTATTAATCACTATTATTATCTGTATATTCATATCTAACTATATATGTAACAACTAATACTTATTAAATATCTATATTACTACTAAAATTATTAACATTTATATTACTCATAAAAATTTAATACTGGGTATGATTGATAACAATGATTAATAACTAACAGTCTTTGGTTAACGTGGAAATGAATTACATACTTATATTATATAGGAAGATATGCAAGAGGTAATTCAGCCTACGTCATAATAAGGTTTGACGGTTTTTCTCTTTATTTTTCAATTTAAAATTAAATTTATAGATTTAGCGAAGATATTAATATGATATGTAGAGAATAATAACGTTATGAAGTTATGCTGTTCTCGGACTTTTCTGCAGGGATGCGTGCTTATGTATGTATGCATATGGGTATATATATATATATATGTATGTGTATATGTGTATGTATGTGTGTACGTATGTATGGGTATGTATATATGTTTGTTACTCCCAAAGAAGTTATTTGATTGTTAGAAATAATCTTTTTTTTTTCGGGCACGGAGCTGGGAATTTTTTTTTACAAAGGCTACGGAAGTCTTTAGAATTCTAGCCACGTTAGTGTGGCTATCACTAACTACACTAATTGTAGATGTCGTTTTTTTTCTTTCACCCTATGCTAACCAATTCTATCACTTTTTTCACTTTAAATATTTTTATAACTTAATGTTTGAATGGAAAAACAAGACTAATACAAGGAGATGTGTTCGGAAGAGCGATGTATATGATTTTAAATTCATCTATTTGAGGTTCGGGAGCAGGGTCAGGTTTTATGTGTTGCACCTTCTGCTCGGTTATAGACCACCTTAGAAACAATATGCAAGATGTTAATATGACAAGAGGGGGTCAGGGAATAACATTTTGTAGTTGGAATGTCAAGGGAATCAATGAACCAATTAAGAGAGGTAAAGTTTTGGCACATCTAAATTCAATCAAAACAGATATAATATTCCTTCAAGAAACACACCTTAAAAAGGAATCTCAACATAGACTTAAAGCTAAGTGGATCGCTGAATCATATCATTCCTCTTTTTCCCATGTCCAGAGGAGTTGCAATATTAATTCGTAAAGGAATACCTTTTACGAATTCATCAACAATAGCGGATATTGATGGTAGATATATTATATTAGTTGGAGAGTTAAATGGAGAAAAAGTGATTCTTCTTAATGTATATGGGCCTAATTTTGATAACCCTATGTTTTTTAATAAAACATTTAATACAATTCCTGAATTTACACAATATAAATTAATAATTGGAGGAGACTTCAATTGTACATTAGATTCATACTTAGATAGATCATCAAGGCAAAAAAAAGTAAAATCTCAATCAAGTGTATTTCTAAATTCATTTATTAATACCACTAATATTAAGGATGTCTGGAGAATAGAAAATCCAACTGGACGGAAATATTCATTTTACTCACCAGTACACAAAACATACTCAAGAATAGATTATTTTTTAGTTGACTCCACGTTTATCCCATTTACTTATAACTCAAAATACCATAATATTATAATCTCAGATCATGCACCTGTAACATTTATGATTAAATTAAATGGAATGTCCGAGAAACAAACATACTGGAGATTTAACCCATAAATTTTGAACGAAAGATCATGCCAGGAATATATTATTAAACAGATTCAAATATTTTTTGAGATAAATGATAACCCTGACACACCTACTTCTCTTATGTGGGAAACGTTTAAAGCGTTTGTTCGAGGTGCATTAATTTCTGCTCAAGTATTTTATAATAAAGAGAACAGGATTAAACAACAAACATTGGAAAGCGAAATCAAGCAACTAGATATAGAAAATGCGAGAATGCCATCTATTTCAAAACATAATAAAATTGCTGTATTGAAATATAAATTAAATAAAATGTATTCAGAACAAGTAATAAAACTTTATCAAAAAACCAAACAATTACATTTTGAATTTGGAGACAAACCACAAAAACTATAGCACGTCAGTTACGATAAATGGAAGGGGAAAAAATAATTCATAAAATTAGAACAGAGACAGGAGAATTATTAAAAATGCCCAAGGACATAAATGAAAGATTTCTCCAATACTATCATAACCTTTATTCAACTAAAACTGTAGCACAATCAGAAGGAATAGCAGATTTTTTACTAAAATGTAATTTAAAAGGTTTAGATTCAAATGATAGAGAATTATTAGAAAGGGAGATTACGATAAAGGATATTGAGGAGTCTATTGGCTCTTTAAAAAATGGTAAAGCAGTAGGACCAGATGGTTTAGGCTCTGAATTTTATTAAAACAATTATGACTTGCTCTGCCCACGTTTACAAAGGCTGTATGAGCATATCTATACTCAACAGAAATGTCCAGATACTTTAAATGAATCTATAATAACACTTATTCCTAAAGCTGATAAAGATCCGGAAGATCCGGGATCACATAGAGCAATTGCACTTTTAAATACAGATCAGAAAATATTAACTAAAATACTAGCGCATAGATTAAGTACAGTGATGAATAAATTAATACACCCTGACCAAACAGGCTATATTCAGAAACGGTACTCATATTATAATCTAAGAAGATTATTTAATATTATTTATTCTAAGAGAATTATTAATGAAGATCTAGCAATAATCTCACTTGACGCTGAAAAAGCATTTGATCAGGTTGAATGGTCTTATTTATTTTCGGTGATGGAAAATATGCAGCTAGGGGAGAAATTCTGCACATGGATAAAACTGTTATATACAAATCCTACGGCTAGAATATTAACAAACTAAAGGTTGTCATCTAAATTCAACCTATCTAGAGGTTGTAGACAAGGATGCCCGTTATCTCCATTATTATTTGCGCTTGCTATTGAGCCACTCGCAGAAAGAGTTAGGGGTCATCCGGAAATATATGGGTATATCACAAAGGACACAGTGAATAAAATTTCTCTATACGCAGATGATGTACTAATTTACATTACAAAACCAGAAATTAGTATTCCAAACTTATTAGAGCTAATAACCCAATTTGGTTCACTCTCAGGATACAGAATAAATTGGAATAAAAGTGAAATTATGCCAATAAGGGAACATAACAAACAGATAATACAACAATTTCCATTTAAAATAGTAAATGAAAAATTTAAATACCTAGGTATTTATGTAACTAAGATATATACATCATTATTTAAAGCAAATTTTCCCCCATTACTGAATAAACTACATAAGAATATTCAATACTTGAAAACACTTCCTATCTCAATGGTTGGCAAAATTAATGCCATAAAAATGATTTTTTTACCGCAAATATTATACCTTTTCCAGACAATTCCGATATATTTGTCAAAAAACTTTTTTTTAAATTGGACTCCATTGTTAATGATTTTATCTGGGATTATAAGAATCATAGGATAAACAAAAGACATTTGTGTAAATCAAAAATAAATGGAGGCTTGGTTTTACCCAACTTTCTGTTTTATTTTTGGGCAGTTAATATTAAAAATATGAATTTCTGGTTGGAAGAAATAGATCAACAACCAGATTGGTTAAAAATGGAAAAGGAAGATTGTTTGCCTTTTGATATCGGTTCGATATTATTTGCTACATCTAAATTAAACAAAAAAATGTATAGGGAAAACCCTATAATATTTAGTGCCATACGAATTTGGAAACAATTAAAAAAGACATTAAAATTAGATAATTTATCACTTTTTCTCCCAATTGTGAATAACCCTTTGTTTAAGCCCTCATGGTTGGACAGGGGTTTTACACAATGGAAGAATTATGGAATTAAAAATATGGGACAACTTTATAAGGAAGGCACTTTTCTGACATTTCAGGAGTTGCAACAGACTTATGGACTCCGAGGAAATGATTATTTCAGATATCTTCAACTCAGAGATTATGTAAAATCGAATACTCAAAATTTTCGAATTAGAAATTCAGAAATTCTTGACGAATGTTGGAATAAACATCCTAATACAGAAAAATTAATATCTTATATATATAATATCTTATTAGACAGTGACATTCCATCGACGGACTTACACAGACAAACATGGGAAAAATAATTAAATCAAATAATAACGAACGATACTTGGGAAGAAAGTTTACAACACATACATCAATGTTCATTAAATGCCAGACATTCTTTAATACAATTTAAAGTAATACATAGGTTACATTATTCAAAAACAAAATTACATAAAATCTTTCAACATATCTCACCTATATGTGATAAATGTCAACATTTAGAAGCTACCTTATCTCATATGTTTGCAAACTGTATAAAAATTAAAAAATTCTGGGTAAATATTTTTAGTATAATATCTAAAGTGACCAGCACATAATTGGACCCGGATCCAAAATTAATAATACTCGGAACATTAGAATTAAATCAAACATTTACAACAACACAAAGAAACTTTATTGATTATAGTATAATAACAGGAAAAAAATTAATTCTAAAATTTTGGAAAGGCCCTACGTCCCCCACAATTAAAATGTGGATTATAGAAATGACGGAGACCTTAAACGTGGAAAGAATCAGATTTTCCCTGTTGGACAAACAGGAATTATTCGTTGGAACATGGTCTCCCTTTATTGATTATTTAAAGGGTCAGAATGGTTCAGCACAGGAACCTGACTAATGGGCTAAAGAATGGATGAAATGCTATACTCTGAAATGTACGAATATATCTCGAATGAAGTTTTTTATTTTAATAAATTTTTCCATTCTTCTTTAACCATCTTTTTCTTTTTTTTTTTTTTTTTTTTTTTTTTTCTTTTTTTTTTCTCTTTTTCTTCTCACTCTTTTCTTTCTTTACTTCATCTATCTTTTTAGTTCTATCTAGTTTTAAAAATAAAAAAAAGGCAAAAGGTATTGGAGACAATGTAATAATAATTGATAATATTATCAATTTAAAAATGTAAGACTGTAATGATGTTAATAGGTTGTGTACTTTTCTCCAATAAAAAATATTTTCAAAAAAAAAAAAAAAAGAAAGTTAATTCAATGCAAACTGGGCACAGACGTCTTAGCCTATTGGGATTGAGGAAGACTTCCTCCAACTTCCGTTCATTGTAAGTAGGAATTTCATTGCACCGTTTCAAGACATCTATATTACTAAAAGTCTGATCTTGACCACTTCCTGTTCTGTATATTGATTTTAGAAAAAATGCTGCCACTTACGGCTGTGATTTTTGGCTATCTTACTCAGAGTCCCCCTCCGCTGCGCAGGACAAGAGGATTTTTCCCATCGATGAAAATTAAAATAATTATTAGTGTTTAAAAAACGTTGAGATTCTCTCTCCTGAAGGCCATGCCGCTTCCGGAGGGACTATAAACCCGGAAGTGTTGAGTGCCTCAGTCAGTCTATGCAAGATGGGGGAGCGAGAGGGTCATGTCCCTCAGTCTGAGCTGTGAATAACACTGAACACATGTCTACTAAACTGTGAGTGGCTTTACTGACCTGTCAGTGCCTATATGTGGTTTGAAAATATTGTTTGGAAATGCTAAAGCTGTGTTGCCTTTGGTTTGGAAATGCTAAAGCTGTGTTGCCTTTGGTTTGGAAATGCTAAAGCTGTGTTGCCTAATTAAAGTTGCCTTGCCTAATTAAAGTTGCCTTGCCTAATTAAAGTTGCCCTGCCTTCTATATAATTAAAAGTCTAATCTTGACCACTTCCTGTTTGTGCTTTATATTGATTTTAGAAAAAACGCTACCACGTACAGCTGTGATTTTTGGCCATCTTACTCAGTCCCCCTCCGCTCATCAGGTGCCAAGGATTTTTCCCATCGCTGAAAAATAAGAGAGTTATTAGTGTTTAAAAAATGTTGAGATTCTCTCTCCTGTCAATCACGCCATGAAGGCCACGCCCCTTCTGCTGGGAGGGGGGGAGGGACTATAAAACCCGGAAGTGTGGGGGTGGCTCAGTCTCTGCAAGATGGGAGGAGGAGAGGTCACGACTCGCTATCTTTAGTGGCCTGCACCCTGCTTGAAATGGTATGAAACTGCACTTGAATTTGGTGGCCTTGCACCCTGCTTGGTGGTGAGAAACTGCAATTGAATTTTGGTGGCCTTGCACCCTGCTTGAAATGGAATTTCAAGGAATTGCCTTGAGTCAACTGCCAGCCCACCAGCTGTGAGTGAGTGAGCTGCCAGCACAACAGGCTTGAGTGACTGTGCCGCCAGCCCAAGAATCCGTTCGGCCCACAATGTCCGTACTAGCCCTCTGGAAACCAGTCCCTTCAGCCCACAACACCCATACTAGCGCTCCAGAAAGCCCCCCCCCCCCGCCCCCAATGGCCACAAATATTGGAATTGGTGGGGAGGTGGAATATTTGAGTTGGGGGACCAGCCTCCCGTGTGATGCTGGGACCCAACGGATCCCACTTAGTCTAGTATGTCAATAAAACACTTTTGACTCTGGATTCTGAGGCAGAAGCTGAGGGCGATGTGCAACCTGCAGATTCTACCACAGGTGGAGGAGGCACTTGATAGGCTAATGGCTGGCCAGTTTGGGAAGAGGATGAGTTGGGATGAAGGGTCTGCTTCTATGTTGTATGACTCTTTGATCGTAAGATCCCAAGTTCACTTTCTGCTGGGTTGCAGTGATCCCTGCGCTCCTTTATGTTGCTGAGACATGGGCTACCTACAACAGGCACCTCAAAGCTCCTGAGAAATACCAACACTGTCTCCAGAAAAGTCTCCAAATCTATTAACAGGACAAACAAACAAATGTCAGCACCCTTTCCCAGGCCACTGCCATCTTCCACCGACACATCGATCCGGAAACATCAACCCGCAAACATGCCATCCCTTGCATCACATGGCCACCACTCAGCCTCTGTGCCCTGCAGCTCCTCCCACAGCCCAACCCCAGCGCAGTGAGCCCCCAGCCTGCTCACCAGCACCATTCCTCCTCCCACCCGCCTGACTCACCAACTTGCAGCCACGGCACTGCAGTTACCTGCACATGGCCTGCACCCTTTGCCAGCTGAGCGATGTCTTCCCTGGGAACCACAGCACCAGTCCCGCTCCTAAACCTATGTCCAAGATACCTCACATGCCCTTCGTCTCTTTAATGACTTCCATTTCCGGCCCCCGCTCCTTCATCATTACTATTTAAAATTAGTCTGGTCTCGACCCGAAACGTCACCTATTCCTTTTTCTCCTGCCTTCCCCGCTGAGATACCCCAGCTTTTTGTGTCTATCTTCAGTTTAAACTACAGCATCTGCAATTCCTTCCTGCGCACCAGTCCCCACTCCCTGCTTCAAGCTCTGCGCTTCTCCACTGGGCTGTGCTCTGGTACACAGACTCGTTAAAGCAATGTCGCAGAAATAATTATACAATAATCAACTAAACAATAATAATCAGCAGTGCTCGGTAACTGGAGCATAACAATACAAAACTGAAGTTGGTAGTGCAGCCAAACAGAGTCCACAGTTACTGAGGTGGGGTTGTGGCTAGTGTTGTGCAGAGGCTTATTGGTCCTTCTCCATTTTGAATGACAATGGGTGAGGGAGTTCTGCTATGTTGTGGTTTTCAAGACGGCCTTGAAAATATCCCAGAATCCTTTCTTTGTCCATCTAATAATCATTTGACGTGGCTAGGAATCGAGTGGCCACTGTGGAGGCTGGTGTCGGACAAGTGAGCTGTATTGCCCCACCATCAGAGACAGTGAGAGTAATTAGAACCTCAGCAATAATCACGAGCGATAAGCGTAATGATTTCATAATAATAATAACTTTTACTGCAAAGTTTGAGTCAGTCAGTTGTTGATTTTCATGAGTTTATTCACTGAGCTGTATTTTATTTCACCAGTAGCTGGTGCTGAAGGACTAGATATTTGTTGTGAGCTTGCTTCAATATAAGAATTCACTGAAAATCCTAAAAAGGTGTTACAGCTCAATGTTTAACTTGCCGCACTCTACACTGGTGTCTGGTCTTAGACTGTGTGTGAACAGCAGGATATTGAGGCAAGCTGATCATACAAGCTGGACATGAAGGGCTGTGGGTTATTTTCGAGGTTTATTTGAGGCACGTTTTTATAAATAGACCATAATTTGGGATCCTGCAACAGTGTTTATGTGGGACTTTCATGGCTGCTGTTCGTTGTCAGATTTCTGGGACAGGTTGCGATGGGTGATAGACCTGTCCATCGAGGTTCATCTGCAGCAATGAGACATCCTGTGCACAACCCATCTCTGCTTCCTGCAAAAAAAAGAGAGAAAGTACTGGAGTAACTCAGCGGATCAGGCAGCATCTGTGGAGAATATGGATAGGGTGACGTTTTGGGGTGGAATCTTTCTTCGCACTGATTGGACAGGTGGGGGGGAGGCGAGAGGGTGGTAGAGGGGGGGGGGGGGGGGGGTGGGGAGAGAAGCTGGGAGAAAGGAAGGCCAGGACAAAGTCTGGCTGGTAATAGGTTGACAAAGGTGAGTGAGGTTTTTGATAGGCAGATGGTTGAAATAGGCCAGAAAATAAAAGACAGAAGGTGTAAGACAAAGGATTGAAGAGTTGCGAATCCCCATCTTCCGTCTTTTCAGCGCTGAGTAATTCCAGCACTGTGTGTCTTCTGTTTTGTAAACCACTATCTGCAGTTCCTTGTTTATGCTTCCAGGGTGGCACAGTGGCACAGCAGCAAGTTGCTGCCCTACAGCGCCAGAGACCTGGGTTCGATCCTGACCTCGGGTGCTGCATGTATGGAGTGTGTACCTTCTCCCTGTGACCGCGTGGTGTTTCCCTGATGCAACGGTTTCCTCCCACATTCCAAAGGCTTACAAGTTTGTAGGTTAATTGGCTTCTGTAAATTGCCCCCCTAGTCTGTGCGATAGAACTAGTGTACGGGTGATCGTTGGTCTGTGTGCACTCAGTGGGCTGAAGGGCTTACTTCGATGCTGTATCCCTAACCCTAAACTAAACTAAATTAAATGATTTTGGTAGTTGTTGCTTCATGCCTAGCAGTTTACTTCATCCCTTGCTTGTTATTGTGTACTTCATTGACTGCAAAGCAGTAACTTACCAACTTTATTCATATTTGAATCTACAGTGTATAATGTCTGCAGAATGCATTAAAACTGGATGCATGGATTCTTCATCTGATCCAAACCCGTCCTTTATTGCCAAGAAGAGCAAAAGCACCAAATCCATGGGAAATCACCCATTCGGCAAATCCTTTCATAGGTCCACATGTCCAGATGCATTGTCACCCTTTCATTGTTGTTGAGTCTCCAAAGCTGGATTCAATAAAGTTATAGATGTACCTTCACCACCTGGGCTTCAGTGGTTTGGGGAGATAACGCACCTGGTATAGATGAACAATGCCAGTAACGTTCCATGAATGTGTAAAGGAAACTGAGGCAGAGAATAGTGGTGAAGGTGTGGTCTGACCAGAGTACTGCACAGCTTAAGTTATTTCTTTCCATTTGTGCTTTACTTATTATGTCAGTACCTGACACAAAGAGCAGGCAGTATTTCCTGCCTTCTGCTCTTTAAATGCTTCTACATACTTAATGAAATTCTGAATATTGCTGCTTTAAGTATTAGATCAACTTTAGGGATCCTGAATAAATCAGTGAATGATTGTAATCAGGGTTAATCCCTCCTCAATACCATATCCCCTGACAGGTACCTGCAGTAAGGAAATCTGTCGAATTAAATGGTTCTTTTGAAGAGTCAGCTGCACAATAGGGTGATCATGTTGTGTTTTGTTTCAATGGTTTATTTTCCATTAACTGGTGTTTCTGATATTGTTAGAATATAGGAAATCGCCTTCCCCAGCATTTTCCTTTATTTTACCTGGTTTTGATTTCAGATCGAGTAGGTGGTTCATTTTTATTCCTTGAAAACATGGGTGATGCATACCTTGTTTTCTACCTAGAAGGTATCTCTAATTTGCAACTTTGCAACTTATAATGTTCATGAAAATACCTAATGTTTTTCTGGCCTGTAAATTACACAACCCCGGATGGATTTTATTTTTCTGTATAATGGATTTCCATGTGGCTAACTGCAATAATACCCTTGGTAATGAAGCATTTGATGCCTCAAAAAAGAATGGAATTTTCCCTTGGTTGATATGGCTTAAGGGCCTGTCCCACATGGCGATTTTTTCGGCGACTGCCGGCGTCATATCAGAGTCGCCAAAAGATTTTGAACATTTCAAAATCCAGCGGCTACAAAAAAAATGTTGCGACACTTGAAAAAACACCGCGCGTCATCACGCCGCATCACGCCGCAAATTTTTCGATGACCTGATACGTCAGTCAATGATGCAAGCAGTTGCCGAAAAAATCGGCAAGTGGGACAGGCCCTTTATTCTTTGTCTGCAGTGGGATTTTGCAGACAAACGATGACTAGAGGCTAAGGCCACTTCAAATGGTTTGATGAAATATCTGGTTAACATAGTTGGGCAGCTTTTGCTGAAATGAAATACTTAGTGTAATTGCCTTGTCCCAAGAAAGCATCAATGTTGATTCAGTGCTGGCATGGGCAGAGAGTTCAAAACTCATTGAGTAACCTGCACACAAAATGTAGCTTGATTAATGAAGGCATTATTCAAAGGAACAGTGTTTAAGAAGGAACTGCAGATGCTGGAAAATCGAAGGTACACAAAAATGCTGGAGAAACTCAGCGGGTGCAGCAGCATCTATGGAGCGAAGGAAATAGGCAACGTTTCGGGCCAAAACCCTTCGGTCCGCAATAACCAACCTGACCTCCCGGTGGCTCAGCACTTCAACTCCCCCTCCCATTCCGTATCCGACCTCTCTGTCCTGGGTCTCCTCCATGGCCAGAGCGAGCAACACCGGAAATTGGAGGAAATGCACCTCATAGTCCGCTTGGGTAGTCTGCATCCTGCAGGCATGAACATTGAATTTTGCTAGCCCTTGCTGTCTCCTCCCCTTCCTCAGCCCTCGGGCTGTCTCCTCCCATCCCTCAGCCCTTGGGCTCCTCCTCCGCCTTTTTCCTTTCTTCTCCCCACCCCCCATCAGTCTGAAGAAGGGTTTCGGCCCGAAACGTTGCCTATTTCCTTCGCTCCATAGATGCTGCTGCACCCGCTGAGTTTCTCCAGCATTTTTGTGTACATTCAAAAGAACAGTGCTGTTGGAATTGAATGAGAAGTTTAACCAAAGCTTTTGGTAGATGCAAAAGAGAATATTTTATCTGCCTCGATCAGTCAGTATCAGCAAAAACGTGCTGGAGTAATTCAGTGGTCCAGGCAGCATCCCTGGAGGACATGGATAGGCGATGTTTCAGGTCGGGACCTTTCTTCAGACTGATTGCAGGGAGGAGAGAAAGAAAGCTAGATGACTCTTCTAAATTTCTTTCTCTCCACCACCGCAATTAGTGTGAAGAAGGGTGCCGACTTGAAAAGTCACCTATCCATGGTCTCAAGGATGCTAGATTCTACTGGATTCTAACTCAGCGGGACAGGCAGCATCTCTGGAGAGATGCCCAGAGGCATCCAGAGATGCTGCCTGTCCCACTGAGTTACTGCAGCATTTTGTGTCTATCTTCGGTGTAAACCAGCATCTGCAGTTCCTTCCTACACTTCTCAACGATGCTGCCTGACCTGCTGGGTTACTCCGGCATTTTGTGTCTTTCTGTGGTGAACCAGCATCTGCAGTTCCTTGTTTCTTCAGCAAAAACAGATACGACTATTCATATTGATTTGGTGATTTGTGGGATTTTGCTATTTGCTTGAACCAAAAATAAATACAGTTCATTTCAGAAGCACTTGTTCAGCTGTTGAGTATTTTAGGATGTCCTCTGAACATGGAAAATGAACTCTGTAAAATCAATTATTTAAAAAAAAGATTAATGTCGCTGTTACCCACAACTGGAGATAAATAATAACATTGTTGATCCAACAACTCGATATTAAATGAAAACTTCAAATGTTTTCATCAATACTATTTTACTTGCAGTGATTAAGAATACTGTGAGAAAATTCAGTGTAAGTGCTGCAGAGATAATTGGTCTCCAGCCTAATCCCAGTAAAAAAACAGTTCTGTAATATTCGTACACCATGGGGAAGTAAGCAGTATGCTATAATTGCACTATCCTCACCTGCGTAATGCTTCATTCAACAAAAATAGTTCTTGTTCAAGTTTAGAAATGGACAGCATGATTCAGTCTATCGTAATTTTGATCTGGCTAAATATTTTAAGTCTTGGCGTGACGCAGGAAGGAAGTGATACTCCTAATAGATTTTCCTGTAATGATCTGGGTAGTTATGCAAGTTCTGCAGATGACTCTGGCCATGCTTGAACAAAATAACATGCTTGTTGGGTCAAGAATACTGTGTACAGTTCTGGTCACCGTGTTCTTGGAAAGGATGTAACAGCTCAACAAAGAATGCAGAGGAGGTGGGCAAAAATATTTAGAGGACAGGAGAAATACAGTGATAAGGCAAGACTCGCTCGGCTGTTGATGTCTTCTTTGAGCTAAAGACACTGAAGGGGTATTCAATTGAAAGTCTACCGAGTTGTAAGAAGCATAGAACATAGAACAGAACAGTATAGCACAGGAACGGGTTCTTTGGATAAACCGGTTCCGAATCCATATGACCAAGTCATCATAAATCCCATACATCTTAATCTTATGTATTAGCCTACCATGAGGGACCTTATCAAAAGCCTGATTAAAATTCATGTTTACAACATCCACTGTCCAACCTTCATCATTCTCCTTCGTCACCTCCTCAAAAACTCAATCAAGTTAGTAAGACACTGTCATGTACAACGCCGTGCTGACTATCCCGTATTAGCCCATTCTCTTCCAAGTGGGAGTAAATCCCACATGAAAGATCATGGTGAGCGACCCAATTCTTGACATCCAAAAGCTTTTGCATAAGGACAAAATCAGCAGTGTAATGTAATGTCTAGATGAATAGAGCTCCATCAACACTCAAATCATGTGCTTGCTTGTTACAGTCACATTCACTCTATGACCAATGTATCATGTTGTAGAGTGTAAAATGCACTGCAGTTACATATCAAATCGACTCCAACAATAACTCCTAAACCAGCAGCCACTACGAATGAGAAAGATAACAGTAACTGGTGGATACAGTCATCAACACATTCTCCTTTATGGCATTATGTATACAAATGCATGAATTAAAGCAGCATAGTTATGCAGCTGATAGAGCCACTGCCTCACAGCTTGAGAGACCTGAGTTCGATCCTGACCTTGTGTGCTATCTGTGTGGAGTTTGCATGTTCTCCCTTTGAGTGTATGGGTTTCCTACCAGATCCCAAAGACGTGCAAGTCTGTAGGTTAATTGGCCTCTGTAAATTGCCTCGAGTGTATAAGTAGTGGACGTGAAAGTGGGATAACATAGAACTAGTGTGAACGGCTGATCAAAGGTCGGTGCGGACTTGGTGGGCCACAGGGCTTATTTCCATGCTTTTTCACAAAACATATTGGGAGTAGCAGGCAGGCCATTCAGCCCCTCAAGCTTCTTCTGTCATTTATTAAGATATGACTAACCTTAATGTACCTCACCAGGTAATAGGTGAACACAGGCAGGAGGGATTTTTGATAGGCAGATGACTGGACAAAGGCCAGAAATTAGAGAAAAAAAACAACGTATGAGACAAAAAAATTGAAGTGCTGCAAATTGTGAAGCCAGAGGAAGGAATGTGGATGGGAAAGGGATGAATAAGTGGCAGTCCAGGTGGGGCATAGGGGGAAGGGGTGGTGGAGAAAGGGGAGGGAAGGGTTTGTTAGGGGTTGCTTAAAATTGGAGGATTCAACGTTCATACCATTGGGTTGTAAGCTACATTCATATCTACCCATAGTAAATTTTCAACCCCATGCTTATGAAGTAACTACCCTCTTCTGTCTCAGCAATATCAATTCCAAAAAATCATGATTCTCTGCGAGGCTAATTTTATCTCATATTTGTCAAATCATTTAATTTTAAACAGTGATTCCTAGTTCCAAATTTAACCAGTAGAGGCAAGATCAATTTCCTTGTAAAAATCCCTCTCTGAAGCCATATTATGTACGCCATGCATTCTGAAATCTCTGCTTTTATTCAAATGTTATCTTATGGTATTTGCTTTAAGAAAGCTTGTATTTCATTTTACAGAACAATGTAGCTTAAGAGCATGTGCAATTGTGTACAAGGTGATAATTAACCAGTTAAGCCCACTTCATTTTAATGATCACGGTGCGTTTTTAATCTCAATTTATTAGATGTCATATATTGCTCAGTAAAACTGATTGAATAAAATGTGGAATTGTATTTCTATGACATTTGAACATCAGAGGTGAGCTTAACTCTAAGGTAGACACAAAATGCTGGAGTAACTCAGCGAGACAGGCAGCATCTCTTCAGTCTGAAGAAGGGTCTCGACCCAAAACGTCACCCATTCCTTCTCTCCAGAGATACTGTCTGTCCTGCTGAGTTACTCCAGCATTTTGTGTCTACCTTTGATTTAAACCAGCCTCTGCAGTTCTTTCCTACACATTTTGTGAGCTCAACTGTGAGTGAATTTCCATTGGTAGTGTCTTGGACAGTTTCGTGTTAGAGCAAGTCATCTCCTGTTACACTTTGTGCATCCTTCAGCTGAGAATAATTTTTACATTCATTTGTTGGAACTGTGTGAAATAGGACATCTGAGACCTCGGTTAACAGCAGGCCAACAATGAAATCTGAGGGGAAAAAATGGAAGGACAACTGCAGAGCGTGAATTAGTGAAATCACGTATAGGAAGAGAGTGTCTCCTGTTTAAATTATTCCTTTCCTATGATAGAGAAATTGCCATTATATTTATCATGGCGTTTAATAGTTGGTTGCACTGTTATTCCCAGATAACTTCCTGCATTTACTATAATTGACAACAGACTCTGAAACTAACATTAAATCTTTGCCGCAACATAGAAAAAAGGAACTGCAGATGCTGGTTTACAAAAGCAGACACAATGTACTGGAGTAGAAACAAGGAAACACAGATGCTGGTTAATACAGTCTGAAGGAGAGTCTCAACCCAAAACGTAACCTATCCATGTTCTCCAGAGATGCTGCCTGACCCGCTGAGTTACTCCAGCATTTAGTGCCCTTCAAAGTACTGGAGTAACTCAGAGGGTCAGGCATCATCCCTGGAGCAACTTGGTTGGATGACATTTTGGGGTGGGACCCTTCTTTAGACTGATTGTAGGGGTTGGGGAGAAAGCTAGAAAAGAGGAGGGGCAGGATAAAGCGTGGCAGGTAATAGGTGAACACGGGCCAGGGTTTTTTTTTTGGATAGGCATATGATTGGATAAAGGCCAGAAATAAAAAATAAAAAACATGTGAGACAAAATAATTTAGGAGTTGCAAATTGTGAAGCCAGAGGAAGGAATGTGGGTGGAGGGGGATGGGGTGAATAATAGATGTGAGTCCAGGTGTGGCACAGGGGAGGGGTGGTGAAAGAAAGGGGGGTGTGGGGGAGGAATGGGGGGGAGAGAGAGAGGGGTTGTTTAGGGCCTGTCCTACTTAGGCGACTACAGGCGACTGCCGCAAAATTTTCAACATGTTGAAAGATATTCGGCGACAGTGGCAACCGCTTCCGGGGACGCCGCGCTTCACTGCCTGTTACCGCCTGCCAGTGGGACAGGGCCATTAGTCTGACGTTATCTCCAATGGGAATTCCATCCCATCAAACTTTCAAATGACATTTTATGTAATTTTGATAAAGATAATATATTTCCCTTTGACCTCCGTGCTGTTTTATTTTTTAAACATTTTTAAGCATTCCACATTTCTCACATACATGGTACATCTTGGAAAATATGGTGTCATTTGCCACATCTGTACCTGACTCTCTGATTGAGAGGGCAGCACAGTGGCCCAGTGGTTGAGTTGCTGCATTACGGCGCCGGGTTCGATTCTGACTACGGGTGCTGTGCGGACGGAGTTTGTACGTTCCCCCTATGACCGCGTGGGTGTTATCCGGGTGCTCCGGTTCCCTCCCACATTCAAGTGACATACGGGTTTATAGGTTAATTGGCTTCAGTAATATTGTAAAATTGTCCCTAGTGAGCAGGTTAGTGCTAGTGTATGTGCATCGCTGGTCGGCACGGACTCGGTGGGCCAAAGGGCCTGTTTCCATGTTGTATCTCGAAACTATACTAAACTAAAGACTAGGGGCCAGCCATTTACTTCACCTCTTTTTTATTTCAACCAAATTCACCCTGCCTCAGCACCTGAAGGCAATTGACCAGCACGTTCCAGTGTTTCTCAGCTTGCAATTCTTCTATAAATACCTTGAACTTGCTGGGCGATTAATACAATAATCACCGAGTGACTTAATATGATATATTTTTCAAACAGGAGATCCAATTTAATATCAAATTTGGAAAAAAGATCCCTAATTTTACTGAACGCACCGATGCCCACGGCAATCCATAGTTGTAATTTTTGAATGCTAAAGGAATGGACTTTATCTCCTTTTCCAGGAATTTAATGAGTTTAAGGCAAAACTTCTCACTAATCATTCAAGATGGACACAAAATGCTGGAGCAACTCAGCGGGTCAGGCAGCATCTCTGGAGAGAAGAAATAGTTGGAGTTTTGGGTTGAAACCCTTCTTCAGACCCTTCGACGTGAAACTTTCAACATTCCTTAACCCGAAACGTCAACTATTCCTTCTCTCCAGAGATGCTGCCTGACTCACTGAGTTGCTCAGCATTTTGTGTCTATCTTCCGTGTAAACCAGCACCTCCAGTTCCTTCCTCCTCATTAACCATCGAAGTCAACTTCAAATTTGTAATGCCATGTGTAACAAATGAATAAATTCCTCCCAGTTTCAGCTAGAAGGCAGAACTATACTCTTCCTAGAAGAGCAGTGGGATCTCAAAGGCTGGTGCACAAGTCAGGCAGCATCTACCATGCTGAAATAATCAGCTTATGCTATTTGCACGTTATTCATTAGATTAAATTATTTCAGTTTAAAAATTTGTCAGCAAGTTTCGAAAGTAAGTGCAAATCTTTGACTAATTCACATCAAATATAGCTATCTCTCGATTTATGAACGTACAGTACACTGAAATAATTTTTGTTATTACACCAATGGCCCTTTGGGAATATGCATCATTGATTTACAAATCCTGCTATAACAAATATCATGCCTCTTTGCCTGCAGAACTACACCATGCCATTATACTTGCATTGCATTTCTCTGGGCTATTATGATGCGTAAAATTTTACCTTACAAAATATTATCGAGGAAAGCATTCCTTTTATAGATCAAGGAAAGTTTGTGTTTTAGTGGGACTGCTTATGTTACAACAGTATATTTATCTCAACCTGTGACATGAGAACACAACTAGCAGGGTGGTCTCACTCTCCCGATGGTGGTCTTCAAAATTTCTGTAATTTTGCAATTTAATAATAAACCAATGCTAATTTCAGAGCCATAATATTGGAATCCAATATTGGACTGAACTATTTCAGAAAGTGAACCACCATTTTTTTTTTTTAAACACAGTTCCAATTCCGTGTTCTGGATCCCAAAAAGGATACTTATGGTTCATTTTTTTAGAGATGTCACGGCAAAACAGCCCCTTAAGCCCACCGAGTTGGCCACCAGCAATCACCCCCAACACTAGCACCATGCAACACACTAGGGACAATTTACAATTTTACTGAAACCAACTAATCTGCAAACTAGTACGCCTTTGGAGTGCGGTTAGAAACCGGAGCACCCAGAGTAAACCCGTGCGGTCACAGGGAGAACGTACAAACTCCGTACAGACAGCACCCGTAGTCAGGATCGAACCCACGACTCTGGCGCTGTAAGGCAGCAACTCTACCGCTGGGCCACTGTGCCTCTCTGAATTACAACACCCAATTGAATGGCCAAGTACTCCCAGGTTTGAGTGTATAATGTTTAGATTATAACTTTTTTTTCCTTTTAGCCTCTGACACTTTAATACATCATGAGGCATTTAACATCAAATATACAGTGCAGATGATGCCAACTGTTCACCACAAATATATTGTCTCATGGTTTTAAACTGAAGACATCAATTAGATAAAATTTGATAATGGACAAGAAAATATTCTTCAGCCTGAACCATACAACTATAACGTACAGTAAACCCTGGTTTTTATGGACCACTTTATAACGGAGTTTGCTTATAGCGGACGGACCTACCGAACTTCACCGCCAGACCGGACTGCCGATGTCACCCCTGGCCTACACCGCGTCCCCGGCTGCTTCCAGGCTGGGCTGCCGACCTTCTCCACCAGGCCAGGCTGCTGAATCTGGCCTGCACCGCGTCCCCTGCCGCTTCCACGCTGGGCTGCCGATGCCTCTACCAGTCCACACAGCTTCCTCAGCAGTCCTTGCAGTCCGCTTCCACTGCCGCTGCCACCACCGCCTATATTATGGTATTGAGACCGTGGAGATTTGCAGCTTAAAGCGGGCAAGGCTTTGGTTTGATGTTGCAGCTGAAAAGAAGCACCTCTGTCATTGCAGTTGTTGGGTCTCTGCACATGAAATGCCATCTATTGCACTCGGTTATAATGGACAATCCGCAATAACAGACACCATTCCCGTATCTATGGGCTGTTATAATGACGGTTGCCTATTGGGCTTAACACTATAAACACCTCCCACTGCCTCCAAAAGCCAGGCAGCAAAACCTGGCAAATATTGTCGAGCAATTTGTTTTAGAAATCATCTTTCCTCATTTTCATAAGAACCTCTGTGGAGTCCAAATGGTTTTCTTTTAAATTTTATTTTGGACACTTGTTTATCTGGGAACTCAGAAAATGTTTATGAAATCTACAGATAGGATGTTTAGAGGGATGTTTTGGAAAGAACTGTAGATGGTGGTTTAAATCAAAGATAGACACAAAATGATTGAGTAACTCAGCGGGACAGGCAGCATCTCTGGAGAGAAGGAATGGGTGACGTTTCGAGTCGAGACCCTTCTTAAAGGGAAAGCAGATTCACAGTTTTCAGAGTTAACGTTGCGGGCTGGAGCTCGGTGAATGGCTGCACTGAGAGGCTAGTTTGTCAGGATCTTAGTTTGCGGTGACTATTGCGAGTCTAACTTTGACGGCAACGTTTTAACTGTAATGTTTGTGTCTCGCCACAAAGCGAAAGTCTCTTGAACAACACAAAAACACAACAACAACAACAACAAAATTAAAGAAAGACACAAAAAGCTGAAGTAACTCAGCGGGTCAACGTACTTCGAGAACATGGATAGGCAATGTTTTAAGTTGGAACCTTTGATCAAGGGGGCAGAAAAGAAAGCTGGAAGAGAGGAAGTACAGGACAGAGCATGACCAGTTCTAGGTAAACGCAGGTGAGGGTAGTTTTTGTTCAGCAGATTGTTGGACAAAGGCCAGGGATGAAGAGACAGGTGTAAGCCCCACTCTTTGTGATAGATGGGACTAGGACAGAGGCCTGAGTAACTCCTGCAACATGTCCCGAGGCTGAGACAGTTGGCTCACAACATCCACAACACAGCGATAAATCGAGGCAGAGGAATAATTTGCTTGAGGCTTTTATAACTTCATATCTCCTTAAAACATAAAAAGATGCCATGTTGCTCATGGAGTCTATGATGTTCAAAGAAAAATCCTGCCTATCCAATTCCTGCCTGTTTATTTATTTATCAATCTATTTATCTATCTTTTTATTTATTTATTTATTCACATGAATTTTGTGAGAGGAATTTTTAATTTGTATCCCAGATCTTTTGAAAGGGTAAGTTTTTGTTACCTGAACTGCTGTAACACGGGTGGGGGGCTCCTGTGCTCTGTAACCAATTCTCAAACAACCTGCCAAATTCTCCGACCCCCTCACCTCCCACCACCTACAGCTGCTGTCTGTGCAGAGTTAGCATGTTCTCCTTGTGATCGTGTGGGTTTCCTCTTGGTGCTCCGCTTTCCTCTCGCATCCCAAAGAAAGCGAATGGTATGTTAGCATTCATAGCAAAATAATTTGAGTATAGGAGCAGGGAGGTTCTACTGCAGTTGTACAGGGCCTTGGTAAGACCACACCTGGAGTATTGCGTACAGTTTTGGTCTCCTAATCTGAGGAAAGACAAACTCATGGGAGGAGCCATCTTGAGGAACGGCTGCAAAACAGCAGCCGTCCGTTAATTGCACTTTTTTACTAAGTTTTTTTATTTTTCTTTAAGTCTTTGTTTTTATTTATTTTGCCTTTAATGTGGGGGGATCAAGGGGAAACCACTTCCTGGTCCCTACCTGGTCGGTGAGGCAGCCTTCTCTCCGGCTGCCCATTCGACCCGTCCTCGCGGCCTACCAGCGGGCGTGGAGCGGCGATTCCTGGCGGGAACCGCACAGCACCCTCAGCTTCGGTGGCGGCACGGCGCTGGAGCGCTATTGTGCAGCGGAGCGGGCGATGCCTTGCCTGGGTCGCCGCGCTGGACCGACGCGCTGGAGCTCCGGTGAGCTGGACCGCCGAGCTCAACACCTCCGGGACTGGAGCGACCATTCGCGGGCGGCGGCGCCGACTCCAACATCTGGAGCCTTGAGCTCCAAGTCGGCGCGGCCTTGTCGGCTTCAGGTGCTGCGGACGCCTGCGGGAAATCGGCCGTTCCAGCCGTAGTTGCGGCCTCCGGTGAGGAATGCGGCCGTTCCAGGTGGCCCAGCTGCTGGAGGACTCTCCCGACGCCGGGGCTACATCACCCGGCGAGAACGGCCAGGATCATCGGGCCTCCGTAGAGGCAATAGCGGGGGCTTCATTTGGCCTGACTTTTTTGGGTGAACTGGGGCTGGGGACTGGACATTGTGCCTTCCCCACAGTGGAAATCATTGTGGGGGGATGATTTTTGTATGTAATTGTTTGTAATTGTATTTGTTAGTCTGTGTTCAAGATGGCGGTCGGAGGGGAGAGTGGACGCTGGCGTTAAATTGCCGCTGCTCTCTCCTCAAATTGTGCTTCTGATTTTCTTTTTTTTGTGTTTTTGGAAGGAATTCTGTCCCTGATTTATGTATTGGTCTTTATAACCTATTTTTTTTAAAATTCTGATTATATGTTTTCTATAAATCTCTGTATGGTGTCCTTGAGACCTCGGTATAAGGCGCCCGTAAATAAAATCCATTATTATTATTATTATTATTCTTGCCATAGAGGGAGTACAGAGAAGGTTCACCAGACTGATTCCTGGGAGGGCAGGACTCGCATATGAAGAAAGACTGGATAGACTCGGCTTGTACTCGCTAGAATTTAGAAGATTGAGGGGGGATCTTATAGAAACTTACAAAATTCTTAAAGGGTTGGACAGGCTAGATGCAAGAAGATTGTTCCCGATGTTGGGGAAGTCCAGAACAAGGGTTCTCAGTTTAAGGATAAGGGGGAAGTCTTTTACGACCGAGATGAGATTTTTTTTTTTTCACACAGAGAGTGGTGAATCTGTGGAATTCTCTGCCACAGAAAGTAGTTGAGGCCAGTTCATTGGCTATATTTAAGAGGGAGTTAGATGTGGCCCTTGTGGCTAAGGGGATCAGGGGGTATGGAGAGAAGGCAGGTACAGGATACTGAGTTGGATGATCAGCCATGATCACATTGAATGGCGGTGCAGGCTCGAAGGGCCGAATGGCCTACTCCTGCACCTATTTTCTATGTTTCTATGTTTCTATGTGCAGAGTTGCAGGTTAATTGACCTGTAAATTGCCCTGAGTGTGCAGGTAGTGGATGAAAAAGTGGGACAACATCGAACGAATGTGAACTGGTGATCAATGGTCGGTGTGGACTCTGTAGGCCGAAGGGCCTATTTCCATTCTGTATTTTTAAATCAATTATAGTCATAGAGTGTGGAAACAGGCCCTTTGGCCCAACATGTCCCAGCTACAGTAGTCCCACCTGCCTGCGTTTGGTCCATATCCCTCCAAAACTTTCCTCTCCATGTACCTGTCCAACTGTTTCTTAAACGTTGGGATAGTCCCTGCCACAACTACCTCCTCTGGCAGCTTGTTCCATATACCCACCACCCTTTGTGTGAGAAAGATGCCCCTCAGATTAGCAATGTTACAAAATTTTGAGATTTTAAAAATCAAGTCTGTAATTTATCCCATCAGATAAAGCATTACAAGAAGTTTAATTTGACACCTAATTCACTTTCATATCTTCAGTATTAAAAATGTTATGGCCATTTTCATACTCGGAAATTAGCATCTTGTTCCCTATTGCCTTTCCATTGACTTGTCTCAAAAGCTGTGATCGAGGACAGTCAAAAGCCCATAACTTTCTTAAAAATTAAGAGAACTGAATGAAATTTTCAGTTATTGTAGATTGAAGCATTCTGAAACAAATATAAAATAATCTTACTTGGATGACCTGAAATTGCAGCATATAATTAGTTAGTTACTTAATTGTAGCTAATTACAAAATTGACCGTTGTGACGGAAATAGTAATAAACACCCAGACTGCTTTGAAAATTCAAAAATGTGATATTCACAAGATCAGAACTTTAATATTAATAATAATAATGGATGGGATTTATATAGCGCCTTTCTAATACTCAAGGCGCTTTACATCGCATTATTCATTCACTCCTCAGTCACACTCGGTGTATTATAATATATAATATTATTGTATTATATGCTGTAAGTCCATAACAGATAGGTAATTAATTTACAATTTCTAGCAAAAGACCAAATCTTTAAGGAGAAGATCAGCTGCTAGCTGGTACATTGGCATATCAAAATCAGTAGCATCATCATACTCGTCAGATTGCAACCAATAAGCAACTCTGTACACCTTGTTTTTCCTCAACTTTTCAATTTTGGCATTGTAAACTACAGGTTTTTGCTCTTCAAACCACACATGACATGCCTTTCTGCCCACTACTTTCCCATTAAGTATGTCCTGTAGATCATCACATTTGGAGTAGTCCAAATTTGGATAATCTCTGCGAATGCTGTTTAAATCAGTCTCTTTCAATTTTTTTTCTATTTTTTTCCTCTCTTTCGTGTCCCGAGCATGCTCCTTGCCTTTCTGTCGCTTGATGATTTCTGCTCTCAATTCCTTCTGTTTTTTCTTCCGTCTGTTCCTCTGCACTCTCCCCAATTTCATTGCCTTACAGAGCACCTCCTCCCTACGATGCTCCTCGAGATTATCAAGGTAATTGACTGTTCTATTCTTGCAGGCCCGCATCCTACATGACAAATAACACATGGTGGCATTGGGAGATTTCTGTTTCAATGAGCTAAATATCCCCATTATCTCCTCCGCATCAATGTTGTGTGATCTTGCTGATGCAGTCTCCTCCTTCAGTTTCTCAGTTACATCAAGTTCAAAGTATTTACTATATTGCCTCTCCAACACAGTGATGACAGCTTGAAGACAGCTCCTCATCTTTGAACTGAACTGTGGATGCATTGGTAGCTCCCAAAGTTTTTTCAATGTGGCGTCAAGATGTACCTCCTCACCGAAGAAATCTTCCCTTGCCAATATCATGTTCTCTGGATTTTCTGTGGCTTCCTTTAGAGCAGCAATCACCCTTTTAACCACTTTGATGCCATCAACATGGTTGATCTGATTCTGGCTTGAAGTGTAGAAGCGTTTCATCCAAGGCCCAGTCAGATATTTGCCAAGTAAGCCCAATATCTGAAGTTCTACTTTTGCTTCAGCCTGGGTGAAGTCATGGAGGATGGCGCTTTTCAACCCCCCACAGGATGTTCCGCTATTCAGCAGTGCTACAAAGTCATCATAATATTCTATCAGCTTTCCACTAATATGAAACAGTATGTGCAATCTGTTGCCACGGTACCGTGGGAGGACACCTCGGGGGATGTTCCTGTCATCTAAAAATGCGACAAATCCTTTTGGGTCCCCTTTTCCGTTTTTGTATCTAAGTTTGCTCATCTGCAGTATGGCATTTACTGCTAGACAGTCTTTCCCAAATAAGAATTGTCCTCCGGATTGTTTCTGCATTTTTTGGGCTGAGCGAACTGATGTAGCAATGGAGTCAAGAGGATGCAAGTGGCAGTAGAGCTCGTTCAAATATTTACCCCACTCACTACTCACAATTCTTATAGCAGCATGATTAGCTGCACACCTGTCACTCATTGTGTTTGAAATGTTGTCGATTATCTTTTGTCTTGTATCTTGAAAATTTGTTTGCTCATTAAAATAAATGTAAGTTTTACACAAATTGTCAATTGTTTCGCAAATATGTTGTGCATAGTCCTCAGCAGTCCCACCAGCCAATTCATCAACTGCTGCAGAGAGACATTTGTTTGTGGTGGTGAAATGAACACTGTTAATGTGGGTCTCTTCCTGGGTGGTTGCATCAAACCCCACAGTCAAACCCCTTGTTGCAAGGAGCATCTCTGCTGTTTGCAACTCAGCAATAGCTCCCAATTCTCGGGCCATAACTTCAACTGCACTGCGTCGAGGAACATAATCCAGATGAAGTCCACTCCGCTTGTAGAACTGGCTTATCAGGATTGGAATGTTTGCTGTGGGAGTTCTGTTTACAATACAGTCAAACACATGCATCCTTATTGTTGAGGAGTAGGTTTTCTGGCCCACCTTTGCCTTGACAATACTGGCAGCCTGCAGATTTTCGATTGTTTCTTTGAGGACAAGATTGTCAAATTCGAGGCGTCTCACATCCTCTTCCCTGTCCTTTAAATTTTCATGAACTTTTCTGTACTGGTGAATTGAAACAGTTTTCCTCTTTTCCGTACTGCCACGAAACATCAGCAATTGTCTGTGTGCTTTTTTAAGTTTCAAAAACTCTGCCTTGGTGTTAGCAAGCACTCGTGCAGAAGTATTATCACGTAATTTGGTTTTGAGTTCCTGAATCTTTCTGTCCTTTAAATCTATTTGGTTTTGCTTTCTCTTTAAGGCTTGATTAACTATACGTTTGAGAGTTTTCAACCGTGCCCTAAGTTCACTGATCTTTGTGTGATACTTTGTTGAAAGAGCAGCCCTGGATTCGTACATATACTTTAGTCTTTTCGTCAATTTTTGTTTCCCTGGTGAAAGACTTAGAAATTCTCTGCTACATCTTTTTGAAACACTAGATGTCGATGGCATTGGTTCAGGTGAGGCAGCAGGTGTCGTTGGCATTGCTAGATTCAGTGGAGGATGCAGACTATGACTGTCATCGCCCATGTCCTCAGTGTCTTGAAATATGGGCACTTGGCTTTCGGCAGATGTCAAGGATTCAGGATCTTGAGCACCAGGCAGTGGAATGTCATCTAAAGAAATGTGTTGACTGCCTTCTGGAAGTTTAAAAGTTTCATCACAAATTTCCATAAATACTCCAAGTTCCTTGGGATTGGTGAGTTTTTTTAAACTTAAGCAAAGTCCGGTTAACGAGAGTCTTCACTTTTAACTTAACAGTAACAAATGAATAGCCTTCTGCATCCGACAAAGAGAAATGTGAACTCAGCGATTTCTCCGTTTCAGGCAGACTTTTTCCAAACGAGGTATACAAGTACAAGATGTGTCCATTTTTAAGATCCCTCTTAGACTCAGGCATGACAGAGAACTTCTCTTCAAGTTGAACTCTAGCTATGCCTGTCTGGGCTTTTGGATTGTCAATTTTGCATTTCTTCTTTGGAGACATCTATTTACAATGTAAATTTAAAAAAAAACACTGAACATCATTAACAGAAACAAGTTATTATTTGCAGCTTTAGAAAAAAAGGTAGAAATGATAAAGTTAAATGCTAAAACAAATAGTAAATACTCAACAAGAAAATCATCAGTTTCATCTAAATTCAATTACTAGATTTAAACATCTATCCATTTATTTAAGAAAATATTAACATTTTTAAAAAGCTTAAGTGTCCAAATAATATTCACACAAGAATTCACAATATAACATAATTTTTTTATCTCATTGTCATGGATTTATAGGCCAAATGGAAGAAATTGAATGTTTAATACCTGTAAATTAATGGGAATTTATATCATCTTGCGAATGGGGATTTCTGGAACACGATCATTTGGAACGTTCATTTGTGGTGAATTTAACCCCGTATTGGCATGAAAATTATTGCCGTTAGTTCGGGGGAAAAAATCACCGTGTCGCATGTAAAAATGTGAATTAAAGGCCTCTTAAGGAGAACGGTTATACATTAAAATAAAGCATTTTCGTTTACCTTTCCCTTGTGTGAAATCCGTCCCCGTTGTTGGCGTTGACGCTTCAGAAGATGATTTTTAAATGATTCCAACGCTGAACTTGTTGGGAGATTTTTAAAACAAACTACGCAAAACGGCACTCGGAACGCTTCTTCCACAGAGGCTGGTACTCCAACAAAGTATAATTCAGGACAAGGGAGGAGAAACCCGCGCTTTAACCCCGCCCCCCCTTAAAGGCGCCAAAATCACGCACACGGCCAGTGACAGAATTACAGCGCCGCTGAAGGCAAGTATTGTAACATACCTACTCAGATTCCTATTAAATCTTTTTCCCTTCACCTTAAACCTATATCCTCTGCACCTCGATTCTGGGTGATCAATTAATCTTCACACGGGTCAAACTGGGGTCAGGGTCGAGCTCAAGGTACCTGTGCTGTGAAACAGCAGCACTACCTGCTTCATCATTGTGCAGCCACAGAGCACCAAGAATGTAATTTCAGTGGCTGAGATTTATCCTTGACATCCTATTGATAGAGCATTGATTATAAAGGACTGGTCTGTTGGGCAAAATCTTTGAAAACACATTTATGTCCCTCAGCTGTAAATTTTAGAACTGAGGTTTTTATTCTTCTTTCAATCGTGGCAAAAAATCTTTTCCTATGGTTATAAAACAAAAATCACCAGCAGTACCGGTAATCTATTACCCACTGTGTAATTATGTCTTGCAAAAGGATTACAAAAAAAGAAAAGCTACTGTTACGCAATATTTACATGTGCGAGTTATTTGTGCAGTCTACTGCACTAAAACAGGACATTTGGCCCAGCAGGTCCGCTCTAGTGTTTGCAGCTACCTCTTGTCACCATAGTTCATCTAATACTATTGATTTGCTCATCTATTCTCTTAAAACCATGCCCAATTACTGTTCTCTGGCAGCCTCTTAATGATCTCCACCACTAATCAGGAGGGAATACTCGGTGAACTCACTGCATTGATTTCACAGTTCTGAGCATTGAAATGTGGAATCATCTTTGGACAGCAAACGCATTTTACTTAATGCTTGCATTGGGGGCAATATATATCCAACTACATTATCACTGCAGATTTGTTGCAGCTTTCTTTTCAATCCAGGATCTCAACTCTCCTAGGGATCAAATCTGCTGGCTGAAATGTGATGGACCTCACTTGCCTAAGGGCTTTATGTCAAGGAAGCCTGTTTTGAAAAGGCAGGTTTGAAAGAATACTGCCAGGCTTTTTGTGTTGCCAACTTCATCCCAGTAATTCATGGTTGGTTGCTGTGTCTTGCAGATCACAAGCCTGAACCTGACATTTTCATTCACAAAACTTTGCAAATGTATGTTGTTTGCGATTAGAGGCTGTGAAAGTTGGCAGATTTGACAATCACTGCTGATTTTGGAGAAGATTCACCTTTCTGCCGACTCTATTGCCTGTCTTGGTATCCAGGTGTTACAGAACTTTGCAAATGTATGTTGTTTGAAATTAGAGGTCCTCGAAGTTGGCAGATTTGACAATATTTTGTATCTATTTTGCCATTTGTTCACATCGATCATTCTCATCTTTTTAATTGCCTTTGCCTTTGGATAGCTATATCATGCTCATTATCTTTCTTTCTTTCCACTCTTCTTTTCCTGAACCTTTGTTTCACTTATTTTCACAGCTTGCTATCGGTGTTTGGAGAGCTAAATGGTAAAATTATTTTCTTACACACCCTTAAATGAAACTTTTTTTTTCTGTGAGGAAATGTAATTTGCGTTATTTCATCAAGTTACCGCAATGGAATTGGTGTGAAGTGATGTGACTAATGAATTTGAATGAGGATAGATCAATAGTCAGAAAAACAAGCAGGTTATTTCTTGGTTGGCATGTTCTAGATTAGATTAGATTAGATACTTTTTTTTTCAATTTTTCACACAGTGAGTTGTGAGTCTGTGGAATTCTCTGCCTCAGTGGAGGCCGGTTCTCTTGATACTTTCAAGCGGATATTCTTAAAGATAGCGGAGTCAGGGGATATGGGGAGAAGGTAGGAACGGGGTACTGATTGGGGATGATCAGTAGGGCCGAATGGCCTACTCCTGCACCTATTGTCTATTGTCTATTCACATGAGATGCTTTCTTTTGCAGACCTCGGCATAAAAAGAGTCACCACATAAAGGGCGTCGACAAAGTTACAAAGTACCCCTTATTTTGTCCCCAATGGTCCCCTCCCCTTCCTTAGTTCTCGACCGCCCCCCCCCCCCCCACCTCCCAAAAATCACAATCTGATGAGTTGGTTACTTAAGTGCTGCTAATGGCAGGCCCCATGTGTTAAACGGTGTTTGCCTTCAAAGGTCTTCTCTCACAGTGGAAACTAAGTTGGATCCATCAGTAGACATGGTGGGCAGCACCGTGGCGTAGAGGTAGAACTACTGCCTTACAGCGCCAGAGACCCGGGTTTGATCCTGAGTACAGGTGCTGTCTGTACTGTGTTTCTACGTTCTCCCCGTGACCTGCGTGGGCTTTCTCTGAGATTTCCGGTTTCCTCCCATGCTCCGAAGAAGCACAGGTTTGTAGGTTAATTGGCTTGGTATAAATATAAAATTGTCCCTAGTGTGCGTAGGGTGGTGTTAGTGTGCAGTGATCGCTGGTCGGTGGGGACTTGGTGGGCCGAAGGGCCTGTTTCCAAGCTGTATCACTAAACTAAACTAAACTAAGCAGAGAAGTTATAGTAACTTTCTATAAACACATAGAAGAACACATCACACCAAGCCTTGATACTTCAGAGCAAATGGTCATGTAGAATAAATGTATCTCTACTTTCTCCTGGGTTTCTTTATTTATTTCCTTTCCCCTCCGGTACCTTTGTCTCTCCCAGCATCCTTTCACAAGCCCTCCATTTTCTACTGCTCTTCCCCCAACTTATTTTCCCCTCTTTTTCAATCCCACCCATTACATATTCCATACCCAAAGTGACTAGTGCAAGACTGCTTTGATAACAGACTTTATGAACTGTTCCAAAATACTTTAGAAATACCTTCATCTTTGTGCAATATGATGGGAATGGGAACAGTGTGGGTGGGACGTGACCACCTGGAATGAATACGCTCAACTTCATTGTTGCCATGACTTTGTTGTAAGCGAAACGCTTTTTCCTTATCTCATCCAACCATCCCCGCCCCCCCCACCCCCCCGCCATTCTCGATGATCAGTATATTAATAATTACATTGGAGTTGCGTTATGAATCATTTTCGAAGGGACACACACTGCTGGACTATCTCAGCAGGTCAGGTACCATCTCTGGAGAACACGGATTGGTGACGTTTCAGGTCGAGACCCTTCCTCAGACTCATTCAGAATGAAAAAGATTATTCAGAATAATCTGACTGAATTTTCTGGTTAGTTTCCCTTCTGATATTTCCACAGTCAATTTGGCTTGTAACTATTATATGTTAGTTTATGAAACAAACACTTACAGTGTTGTAAGTTTAAGGAAATAACTATTGGACAGCTAATTGCAAACAGTTTTTTTGTGTATATGCTGCAAAGACATATTAAAAAATTGTTGTTAACATACAAAGGCCGATTTGCAGTGACCTATCTATGCATTGCAGCGTAAAGCCTGTACAGGGAACAGATCTTGCAGCTGCTAACTCTGTTGGTGTATGCCTCAATTTATTACGCTTGGCCCAGTCCCCGATGCACAATCGTGAAGCTTATTGCAATGTACTCGCATCTGGAAATGATTGTTTTAGGAGATTTGATTGTGATGGATTTGAGGGTATTTTTCTGCTTAAAAAATAAATTTTATTCTCAAATTTTGTACTTTGACATCAGAAGAGGAGTTGTTGGGTTAAAACCATTTGTGGTTCATAATTTATCTTTTCATTATTCAGAAAACATTGTCATTGTACAATTGTGATTAATTGTCATATGTACCGAAACGGAACAATGAAGCTCTTAGTATCAGCAGCCTGCTCCTTGTGCAGGGCGGCATGGTGGCGCAGCGGTAGAGTTGCTGCCACACCACTAGATAGAGACCCGGGTTTGATCTTGACTATGGGTGCTGTCTGTACGGAGATTGAATGTTCTCCCCATGACTACATGGGTTTACTCCGGGTGCTCCGGTTTCCTTCCACACTCCAAAGACGTACAGGTTTGTGGGATAATTGGTAAAATTGTACATTTTCCCTAATGTGTAGAATAGTGCTAGTGTGCGGGGATCGCTGGTCGTCGCGGACTCGGTGAGCCGAAGGGCCTGTTTCTGTGCTGTATCTCTAAACTAAACTAAACTTCATTAACTCCTTTGATGAAGACTTCAAAATGTGTGTGCAGGATAAAATTTCAGAATCCATAGATTCCTATACCTATACCTGTACCTATACCTGTAGGATCAAAACATAAAGGTGTTGAGTAATATACTAGAGTGGGATATTTGGCAGGCAGCGGGCAGATTTATTTACTGCAGAGAGGAGCGAAGAGGAGCGAAGAGATACATTTCGGCAAGGAGCAATAATATGGTTAAATGACACAAATCTCGAGATATGGAAGGGTAAGGCGTGAAAACTTAAACTGCACACCATACCCTTCCATATCTCCAGACACGCTCTCCCCTGACTCTCAGTCCGAAGAAGGGTCTCGAGGTGAAACGTCACCCATTCGTTCTCTCCAGAGATGCTGCCTGCCCCGCTGAGTTACTCCAGCATTTGTGTCTATTTTCAGTGTAAATCAGCATCTGCAGTTCCTTCCTACACAATACTGAGTGACTGGTTTAGTTGGAATTTAGAAAGATTATCAGCACTGAACGACCTGTGGCTTGTCAGCATGTGGCTTCCCTCACCGTTCGGTCGAGTCTGAGACTTGCGTTTGGGGTGCTTTTGCTCACTACACAGTGGGTTAAACCATCATTCTGGAAAGAATATGAACATATTTTTAATATCCCATTAGAATGCTGTTTGAATTGTAAGTAAGTTGAATTGTAATGTTGTATCAGTTAGCTCCATCTAGTGTGTGCATAGTTTGAAAAGTACATGGGCATTTATAATGTCATGATAGAGAGATTCAGCAGAGAAACAGTCCCTTCACCCATCATCTGCACCACCTCAACACCATTTTCGTGAATCCTACATTGATCCCATTTTTATTCTTTCCATTATTTAAGGAAATACTCCCAGATTTGACCATTCCTTACAGTGGCAGGTTAACCAATGAACCTGAATGTCTTTGGTATGTTTGAGGAAACCGGAGCACCCACGTGGTCACAGGGAGAACGTGCAAACTTCACATAGATGGCACCCAAGGTCAGAATGGAATCCAGGCCCCTGATGCTGTGAGGCAGCAGCTCTACTGTCTGTGGCACTTGACTGAAGCAGTAAAATTGGTGGTGGAACAAAGTTAAACACCTGCCTTCTCCATGCTGAAGTGATTGATAGGTGATGGCTGTTGTTATTTTTCCAATTAAAATGTGATAGATAAATATATAAGGAAGGACTTAATGCAGTGTTTATATGCCAGTGCGAGTCCGAGTTTCACAGTTCACTTGGGACCCAGGTTTAAGTACTAATCACAATTTGTATTGAAAGAGGTGTATTTCCATTTGGTCTTTATTTGCCCTGAGTTAGAATCTTTCTCATGCCTTTCAGAACCATTATAGGACTAAAGGACTTTAGAAGTATATCTACTGCTGCAATATCGGAAATGTCGCCACCAATTTGTGCAAAGTGGGGCTTCACAAACAGCAATGTGCTCGTGACCAGATAGTATGTGATTGAAATGTTGACTGGAATTAATATTGACCAGGACCCAATGAAATAATTCCTCTGCTCTTGAAAAATGCACCAAGGGATTTTTTACATCCTCCATAAGAGAGCAAATGAGGCCTTGGTTTAATGCCTAATCAGGAAGATGCTGCTTCTGGCAAACATCGGTCCCCCACTAATGAGAGAGTTCTGCTTGAATTTTTATGCTTAAATTCTGGAATCTATAACCTCTAACACTAACTCCTGTACTAGCAGCTGAGCCATAGCTGATAAGATAGAAATAGAAAAAATATAGGTTAAGAACAGATTAACATAATTTTTGTGCATAATTGTGTCCATCTGTAAGAATTATGTGGGTTTTTTTCCACTAGAATATCATTCAAAGACATTATTTAGAACATAATCCAAGAATTTATAGATCTTATGTAAACATATAAAATGATAAAAGGACTGGACAAGCTAGATGCAGGAAAAATGTTCCCAATGTTGGGCGAGTCCATGAACCAGGGGCCACAGTCTTAGAATAAAGGGGAGGCCATTTAAGACTGAGGTGAGAAAACACTTTTTCACCCAAAGAGTTGTGAATTTGTGGAATTCCCTGCCACAGAGGGCAGTGGAGGCCAAATCACTGGATGGATTTAAGAGAGATTTAGATAGAGCTCTGGAGGCTAGTGGAATCAAGGGATATGGGGAGAAGGCAGGCACGGGTTATTGATTGGGGACGATCAGCCATGATCACAATGAATGGCAGTGCTAGCTCGAAGTACGGAGTATGTATGGAGTACAATTTTGGTCGCCTAATTATAGGAAGGATGTCAACAAAATAGAGAGAGTACAGAGGAGATTTACTAGAATGTTGCCTGGGTTTCAGCAACTAAGTTACAGAGAAAGGTTGAACAAGTTAGGTCTTTATTCTTTGGAGCGCAGAAGGTTAAGGGGGGACTTGATAGAGGTCTTTAAAATGATAAGCGGGTTAGACAGAGTTGACGTGGATAAGCTTTTCCCATTGAGAGTAGGGAAGATTCAAACAAAGGGACATGACTTGAGAATTAAGGGACAGAAGTTTTGGGGTAACATTAGGGGGAACCTCTTTACTCAGAGAGTGGTAGCTGTGTGGAATGAGCTTCCAGTGGAAGTGGTGGAGGCAGGTTCGATTTTATCCTTTAAAAATAGATTGGATGGGTATATGGACGGGAAAGGAATGGAGGGTTATGGTCTGAGTGCAGGTAGATGGGACTAGGGGGAAGTAAGAAGAAAGAAGGGGGAAAAAAAACTTGATGGGCCGAGATGGCCTGTTTCCGTGCTGTAATGGTTATATGGTTTATATGGAAGGGGCGAATGGCGTCCTCCTGCACCTATTTTCTATGTTTCTATGTTTCTAACAAGGCTACAAAGGCATTCACCTTTGTGGTATTGTCAATATTACTCCATTGGTGAAAGGAATGTTGATCGAAGTTTGAAGAAGGGTCTCGACCCGAATTGTTACCCATTCCTTCTCTCCAGAGATGCTGCCTGTCCCACTGAGTTAGTCCAGCATTTTGTGCCTACCTTCTGATTATTGAATTAACAGGTGAAAGAATGCCAAGGACTGCCTAGTGATCTGCTCTCATTTCTGAACCATGCAGCCTCCGCTTTGCAAATAATTACAAGAGGGTTGAAACCGCAATTTATGCTGAATTTTCAATGCGTGAAATGATCTTGAAAGGTCACTGGCAATCAGTTGTGAGAAAATTATTACGATCGGCAACACAGTAGGTGGTGTTAATTTTTTCCAAGCTTTATCCTGGTGCTGGATTGAAATAAATGAACTGCTCCAAAGATTGAGACTGAAGTTTATTGCGAGACATTCACATATAGCAGGGTGCATTATTCCTCGGTGTTGCTTCATGGGAAGCATTGATTGCTTTGGAACATCATTCTAGTTTGATATATATAATAATTTTAAGATTACCTTGGATGTTGTAATTTTCCTGAGGAAGATACCAGTACTTTAAGGATGTGAAATGGAAAGTTGTTAAAATTGCTTCCAGGAAAAATGATTTCTTAGATTGAAAATGCTACCGAGAGCAAATATTCATATTTCTTTGGAGTTGGTTTGAATTCAATAGGAACAATTTCTTGACAGTCAAATACATATATTGAAAGTTCATTTTCAACATTTATGTGTGGTTTGGAAGAGATTGGACAATTACATGACTCCATCCACATTTCGTGCTGCCCCCAGCAAGTCAAGGCCACCAGCATAATCAAGGATGAATCTCACTTCGGAAACCGCCCTCTTCTCCCCTCTCCCAACAGGCAAAAGGTACAGATGTATGACAATGCACACCCACAACTTGTTCCAAATCACAAGCCACTAGATATTATCTATTCGACAAGGTCTAAGCCATGTGCCAGAATAGAACGTTGGGTGCTGAGACTCCAACAGTACAAGTACGAAGTAGTCCACATTGCTGGGAAAGCAAACATCGCGGACCCGCTGTCGAGACTGTTGAAGGATGAACAGCTGGGAGCAACATCCATCGTCGGTACTAAACAGAATTTGCAGAGCAAAGTGTGGTGGCCACGTTGTGAGAAAATTGCCGAAAAATTTGTCAAGACATGTTACGGATGCCAAATCACAAGCAGGAGCAATTCACCAGAACCAATTAGAAGTACAAAGTTGCCAACAGGACCATGGGTTGACATAGCTGTTGACTTTCTTGGACCACTTCCAACAGGAGAATCAATTATGGTAGTGGTAGACTACTATAGTAGATACTATGAGTATGCAGTGATGAATTCAACTACAGCAGAAAAGACTGTACAGGCATTAGCAGAGATCTTCGCCAGGCACGGGTTGCCTGTTACATTGTATTCCGACCACAGTTTGTTTCCAAGACGTTTGCTGAATACATGAGAATCACAGGTATCCATCATCACAAAGTGACTCCGAAATGGCCACAAGCTAACGAAGAAGTAGAAAGACAAAACCAGTCCATAGAGAAGAGGATACGAATCGCCTATGCCGAAGGGAAAAAACTGGAAGGAGGCACTGTTAGCATACGTAGCTGTATATCGGGCGATCACTCACTCAATGACAGGGAAAAGTCCAGCAGAAGCTTTGTTTGGAAGGAAAATTCGCACTAAAATACCAGAAGTGTGAGAGATCATGGCAGACCAGGACATGAGAGACTGTGATGCCGAAAAGAAAGGTGCGGCAAAATGGTATGCCGACTTGAAACGAGGAGCCAGGCACTCTGAAATAATTCATGGGGATGATGTGCTAATGAGGCGAGATGATGGCGGTAAGATGGACTCTCTTTACCATTGCCAGCCATACAATGTTATATCAAGGAGCGGCAGCATGGTGACAGTCAAGTCTCCAGAAGGTGTTATCTACAAAAGAAATGTATCGAGCGTCAAAATGTACATGTCCAGGGACACACAAACGAGGTAGCCCAAAATTCGCCAAGAGCTACTGATTCAGAGGGGCCAGACCACATTTCCATGGTGGTGACCAGAGTTCCAGAGGCAGCATGCTGCAACGCAGGTGGTGAGTGGAGAAGGTGTCTGGGTGACAACACTTTGGCAGATTCAACAGGCTCTGATGCTTCTATGCCAGCTGGTAGACCAGACCATGAAAGGAGAGTCCCCAAGCGATATGACGATTTTGTGTTATAGATTATGATACTCTTTAGTATGATACTGTTTATTACGACACGGTTTATTATGATACAGTTTATTATAATACTGTTTATTGTGAGCAAGAGGTTACAAGAGTGTAAAAAGTTGCATTTGTTTTGTAGTTGTAATGCATCTGTTTTGTGAGTTATTGGAACACAAATAAAAATACAAATATGTTTAGTAAGAATTTAATTGGATAGTATATTAGAAACAACACATATTAATTTAAAGTTTAATTCTAGTAAAGGAGGGATGTTATGATGATGAGTCATGATGATGATATGCAAATATCATGACCTTTGTATCAGCTGACGGTGGTCAGATCGCATGTGCATTGTGTAAGCCTCGGCAGGAGGCCATGGCTGAGTAAGATAATAAACACGGAGACCAAGGAATGTAACCTATAAATATTGTGTCAGTATCATTATTATTCCACATCTGAGGCGAAGATGTGACACTAAGGTCAACCTTTTCTTTTATATACCATCTCTCATCCCTGCAATGAATCAAGTAAACCTTCTCTGTACTTCCTCCACTCTTACCAAATTCTTTGTTAAATATGGAGATCAAAACTGTGTGCAGTATTCAAAATGCAGTCTCAGTAGTGTCCCGTAAAGTTGCATTTAAACTTCCTTGAATTTTATACCCTGTGCCCCATGTAATTAAGGCCAACATGTAAGCGGAGGTCCGCTGGACTGGAGGGCGGCATCTTCGGCCTGGATCGATCGCCTCAGCGCAGAGGGAGAACAAGGAGGGAAGAGACGGAGACTAAGACTTTGCCTCCATCACAGTGAGGGTGTGCTTGGTGAACTCACTGCGGTGGATGTTTAATTAGTGTTTATTGTATGTTTTGTTATTATTGGTTCTGTGTATGACTGCAGGCATCACAATTTCGTTCAGACCGAAAGGTCTGAATGACAATAAAGGAAACTTGATTCTTGACTTGATTTCACCAACGATCCTGATTACGTGCGTTATCTCATTGATCTTTCATTAACTTCGTGATCTCTTTGTACTGCAATATTTTGAAGCCTCACTCTGTTATAGAATAATTTACTCATTTGTTCTATCTTTCAAAATTGATAATGTCATGCCCATTCCCCTCCCCCCTCCCCCCACCCCCCTTCCCCCCTCTCCCTCCCCCCTCTCCCTCCCCCCCTCTCCTCCCCCCTCTCCCTCCCCCCTCTCCTCCCCTCTCCCCTCTCCCCTCTTTGTAGGTTAAACCGCCTCTGGAAATTCCCCCGAGTGTGTAAGAAGAGGATAAGAAAGTGGAACTAGTGTAGATGGGCCTGCTCATACTCGGTGGGCTGAAGGGCCTTTTTCTATGCTGTATCTTTAAATAATTAAAAATATATATATCCTTCATGTGGCACATTATGGAGTGCAGTCTGGAAGTCCAAATACACAACATTTACTGAAAATCTGAATTAAAAATGAAAAATGCTGGAGGCATTCAGCAGTTACGGGAACACCTGCAGAAAGAGGAGGGGAAAATGGTTTGAGTAAAAAAAACTGTTGATTAAGTCACAAAGATCTATCAACCAGATGGCCTTATCACAACTTAATCACCACAATATCCTGAATCTCAGAGATATTCTCCCTGCCCTAAGCAATCCTCACCCACTCTCTCTACAACTAAAACCGTAACTTGATTAATCTCTTTCAGGTCTTCAGCCTGAAATGTTAACTCCGTTAACATTAAAAAAGCAGGGTACTCTGACTGATATTTTGAGTGCACGCTGGCATAATTTGATTGAGATCATTTTTATAAAGTCCATTTTAGCTCTGGAGACTTTAGTATAGTCTGGATTTTAAATCCAGCAGGCATTTCATGATTGATTTTAAATTATTTACCAGCTTACAAATTAAATAAAAATATAATGATGAAAAGATCTGAATTGCTAAAATATAGACTTTAATACGAGTTTTTAAATTGTTGCAATATCTATTTCACTTTCGGGGGCTGCACGGACAAATCAAGTGAAAGTTGTTCATTTCATTGCTTCACCAATGTACCAACTCAGCTTTTTGTGCCACAATGTGTCAAAAGGAACTGCAAATGCTGGTTTACACTGAAGTCGGAGAGAGAACTTTATCAAATTAGTTTAGTTTAGTTTATAGCTTACGTGTACCGAGGTACAGTGAAAAGCTTTTGTTGCGTGCTAACCAGTCAGCGGAAAGACAATACATGATTACAATCGAACTATTCACAGTGTACAGATACATGATAAAGGAATAACGTTTAGGTCAAGATAACTTCAGTAAAGTCCGATCAAAGATAGTATCCAATGAGGTAGATAGTAGTTCAGGACTGCTGTCTAATTGTAGTAGGATGGTTGACTGCTGAGAGAAACTGTTCCTGAATCTGGAGGTGTGCATTTTCACACCTGTACCTTTTGCCCGATGGGAGAGGGGAGAAGAGTGAGTGGCCAGGGTGCGACTCGTCCTTGATTATGCTGCTGGCCTTGCCGAGGCAGCATGAGGTATAAATGGAGTCAATGGAAGGAAGGTTGGTTTGTGTGATGGTCTGGGCTTCATCCACAATTCGCTGCAAATTCTTGCGGTCTTGGATGGAGCTGTTCCCAAACAAGCTGTGATGCATCCCAATAAAGTGCTTTCTATGGCGCATCTGTAGACGTTGGTGAAAGTTGTTGGAGACATGCCGAACCTCCTACGCCTTCTAAGGAAGTAGAGGTAGGGGCGTTGGTGTGCTGGAGTTGGAGTGAGGAAGAGAATTTCAAGTAGATCCATTTCCAAAAATGAAAAATATCCAAAGCATATCCATAGATGCTGCCTGACCCGTGGAGTTACTCCAGCCTTATGTGTCTATCTTCAGCTTTGAGACAAGGTGGGATAGGTTCAGCTTTATTATTGTCACGTGCACCGAGGTACAGCAAAACGCTTTGTTTTGCATGCTATCCAATCAGAACAGATTAAAACTGTCAGAAGGAACTGCAAATGCTGGTTTAAACTGAAGTCGGAGAGAGGAGAACTTCTTCAAATTAGTTTAGTTTTAGTTTATAGCTTTAAATACAATCGGGGATTGGGTATTAATATGGCTACAAATCCATGCACATTATCCACTTCAGCAGAGGACTTCCAGCACGTGTAACCAACAAAGCATTCAGAACATAATACTACTATAGCCTCTGGTCTTAATATTTGAGGCAATCCCTTCGTGGCCGTAAATTAAGGATTTTGTTGTTAACTGCTGTTTGCTATTTCATTATCAACTCAAATCATAATCAATTTCATCTAATCAAGCCATGCAGAATCAAATCCTCAGAGGGCAACTGAGCAATAGGGGGACAGCGAGCAATAGGGGGCAGCTGGTTGCCTGTGATGTCTGATGTTTTATATACTTAGGCCGCACAAGGAGAGGAAACATGTCATGCGACCCACACATAGTTGATGGAAACTCTGGGCCAATTTTGCAAGAAGCAAACTTCAACAATGGGTAAAGTGGACAAACAGACTAATGCTCTTCCCAAGGTACAAAGGTGGCTTCACTTAAAAGATACTTCATTGACTTAAAAGTGCTTTTGAGATTTGAAAGGCACTCAATATTTTTTGTTTTTTTTAATGTACATAATAACAGTTGTTCAAGTTAAGGAAGCCAAGCCCAAATAAAACATGTATTATTCCTCCTCCAAGGCATATAGTGGAACGAACATGCCAGGAGTTCGCAGACAGCTGCAAAGATAATAGGTTTTAATAGTAGGGAATTTCAACTTTCCCAATATAGACTAGGAATGCCATAGTGCCGAGGGCATAGATGGGATGGAATTTGTCAAATGTGTTCAGGAAAGTTTCCTCAGTATGTGGAGGGACCTACAAGGGGAGAGGGCAAAGCTTGATCTACTTTCGTTCAGTTTAGTTTATTGTCATGTGTACCGAGGTACAGTGAAAAGCTTTTGTTGGGTTCCAGTCAGCAGAAAGACAAAACATGATTACAATTGAGCTGTTTACTGTGTCTGATAGATACATGATTAGGGAATAATGTTTAATGCAAGGTAAAGCCAGCAAAGTCCAATCAAGGATAGTCCGAGGGTCACCAATGAGGTAGATAATAGTTCAGCACTGCTTTAAGGGAATCAAGCAGGGAATGTGACTGAAGTGTCAGTGGAAAAGCCTTTTGGGACCAGCGACCACAATTCCATTAGCTTTAAAATAGTTACGGGCAAAACGTTAAAGTTCTAAATTGCAGCAATGCTAATTGTGATGGTTTCCATACTACAGCATGGAAACAGGCTCTTTGGCCCACCTTGTTCATAATAGTTCTATGTTATCCCACTTTATCATCTACTCCCCATACATCAGGGATAAGGATTACAGAGGCTGATTAACCTGCAGACCCTCATGTCTTCAGGATGTGGGAGGAAACTGGAGCATTCGGAGGAAGCCCACGCAGTCACAGGGCGAACGTGCAAATTCCCCACAGATATCACCCATGGCCAGGATTGAATCTGGGTCTCTATGAGGCAGCATCTCTACCAGCTGCACCACTGTGTCACCCTAATGTGATGCACGAACATGCAAGCAACGAAACGTCACGGGGCTAAGATGAAAAGCTTAAGCAGGAATTGCTCAAAAATGCAGCAGTAATAAGAATGAATATTCTGAGGAATAGATTGCCACCAGTATTGATTATTCCAAGAAGGATGAGATCACGAGGCTCCACTATGTTGTTTGGAATATGAAATATCTTGGCTGGAGCTGTCGAAAGTAATAAAATACTTGGGCTATTCTCAGTTACCTCCTGGTAATTAGAATCATAAATCGTGATCAGTAAAAGTAGGAGTATCTTACTACAAGAGTTGTAAAGTGTTGGAATTGCTGTGCCCTTCAATTAATCATGCCACTGCATAATTCTGGTCTCTTTATCAAAAGGAAGAAATATGCTTAGATTCACTTGACTAGTTCTTAGGTCAGTGGAACTATCATATAAGGAGACCTAGAATTGGTTGATATTCTATTTTTCTAGAGCTAAGGAATGCTTAAGATGGCGGCGCCTGTCGGCAGCGTCTTCTGCAGTCCGTCTGTCTTTTTTTCTTCTTTTGTCTTGTTAAGTGGATGTAAACTTTTAATCTCTTCCCTGTACTTTTCCTTGTCGAGTCTCCGTTGCCGTTGTCGTTGGGGCCTAACATCGTGGAACCGGCGCCTCCAACCAGAATCGACCTGGGGCTCCAGTCGCAGAGCCTGCGGACTCACCATCGCGGAGCTGGCCGACTTCGGAGCGCGGAGCGCTGTGGTGGCGCGCGGCTGCGACCCGACTGCGACCCGACCGGAGCCCGGAGGCTCCGGCTGCAGGCCTGTGGATGGTAACATCGGGAGCTCGCGGATTCCTAGTGCCCGAGTCAAGGGGTTTAAATCGACCCAGAGTGGGGCCTTACATCGCCTGGCGCGGCTTAAACGGCCGCGGGGTTTTACCATCGCCCGTCAGGGGGGGCTCTAACATCTAACATCAGGAGCCTCGATCGGCTCGATGCAGCAGTTTGACTGCTTGACTGCGGGAGAGGAATGGGCACAGAGAACAAGGAAGAGATAAGACTGCCTTCCATCACAGTGAGGAGGTGTTTGGGTGATGGATGGATTTGTGTGAAAATGTGTTAATTGTGTGTTTTGGTTTTTTTGTTTGATGATGACTGCAGAAACGCAATTTCGTTTGAACTTATTTGTTTAGTTCAAATGACAATAAACGATTCTGATTCTGATTCTGATAAAATACTCAGTGAACTCAACAAGAAGGATGGAAGGATAAGAAGGATGGACTGAATTACACGGTTGGGAAGAGAGAATGGCCAGAATGTTGTGTGTCTTTGATATTAGATGTCCTTGTGGCCCTTCTTAAATAAAGCCACAACATTTGCCATCCTCCAGTCTTCCAGTATCTCAACCGTGGCTAAGGTTCAGGAATCTCTGCCAGGGCTCCTGCAATAAGTTCAAAGGATAAAGGACAAAGGACATTGATTGTCACATACACCAATTGGTGCAGTGAAATTTGAGTTACCATGCAGCACGCAAATAAGAGATGGATTTAAGAGAGAGTTAGATAGAGCTCTAGGGGCTAGTGGAGACAAGGGATATGGGGAGAAGGCAGGCACGGGTTATTGATAGGGGACGATCAGCCATGATCACAATGAATGGCAGTGCTGGCTCGAAGGGCTGAATGGCCTCCTCTTGCACCTATTTTCTATGTTTCTATGTTTCTAAGACTATACACACTAGAACTATAATATATTCCCACTATAGAATTTAACATTAAACATAAAAACATCACCTACAACGGAATTATCGTTTCCCACTGTGAGGGAAGGCAACAAAGTTCAGTCCTCTTCCTCGTTCACCCGTTCATAAGCTCTAGGAGCAGAATTAGGCCATTCGGCCCTTCAAGTCTACACCATTCAATCATAGCTAATCTATCTTTCCATTTCAACCCCATTATCCTGCATTTTCCCCATAATCCCTGACACCCTTACGAATCAAGAATCTATCAATCTCTGCCTTAAAAAAATCAATTGACAGCCTCTACAGACGTCTGTGGCCATGAATTCCACCGCCATCAGACTAATTCCTCCTCATCTCATTTCTAAAGGTACATCCTTTTATTCTGAGGCTATGACCTCTGGTCCTGGACTCTGCCACTAGTGGAAACATCCTCTGCACATTTACTCTATCCAGGCAATCTCCTCCCTTGCTTCTCCCCAACATCTACGATACACGTGGTTAAGCCCCAAAGATTTAACCACCTTCATGTGCCTTAAATCCACCAACGCCTCCTGTTTCATAATCACTGTTCTCTTCCCTGAACTCTCCAGCTTCCATATTGTGTCAAAACGTTGTCCTAGACACTCCTCAAAAATTCCACCCCTGCCGAACCTTCAACACTAAGGCAGTCCCTAGTTAATATTGGGGACATTGAAATCCCCCAGTACATTAGCTTTACCTTTATTGCACCTCTCTGATGTCTATCCACGTATCTGTTCCTCGAACTCCCGTTGACTGCTGGGTGGTCTGAAGTCTTCGCTCAGTGAAGTGATGACACCCTCTGTTTTTAATCCCTACCTATGTGGCCTCTTTTGAAGAGCCTTCTAGGATATCGGATATCGGCGTTCAATAAAGTAATGCAAACTTTGACATAGTGGCGCAGCGAAAGAGTTGTTGCTTTACAGCACCAGAGACCCGGGTTCAATCCTGACTATACTGGGTGCTGATTGTATGGAGTTGGTATATTCTCACTGTGACCATGTGGGTATCCGCCCAGTGCTCCAGTTTCCTCCCACATTCCAGAGATGTACAGGTTTGCAGGTTAATTGGCTTTGGTAAAAATTGTATATTGTCCCAATTGTGTAGAATAATGTTAGTGTACTGGGGTGATTGCTGGTTGGCGCAGACCCGGTGGGCCAAAGGGCACGTTTCCGTGCTGTAGCTCTAAAATCTAGTCAAGAGTGTTGTATTGTCATATGTTCCAGATAGAACAATACAATTCTTACTTACAGCAGCACAACAGAATATCTAAACATGGTACACTGTAAACAATATAATAAACGAGAACAAAAAGATCAGTGTGTGTGTGTATGTATATATATATATATATTTAAAAAAAAATAAACACACACATACACACACACACACACATATATGAATATACACACACATGTAGAGACATAGAAACATATATATTCAGACACAGGCACACACAAGATTAATAGTGCAATACCTCCTCCCCTTTTACTCCCCCATCTGTCTAGTCTGATAACTCTGTACCTGTGACATTGAGTTGCCAGTCTTGGCCATCCTACCATCTGTCATTGGTGCAACAGTATCGTGGACCCTGTATTAATTTTGAGTTCATCTATTTTACTAGTTATATTCCTGTGTATTGATGGCTAGAAACCCCTTGGATGTTTTCAAAGCTGTTCTTAAATATTAGTCATGGTTTAGAAACTATTCACAGCTCGAGTCTGCAGGCGTCAGGCGGCTTCAGCTGTTGTCTAATGTTTGTATCTTGTTAAATGCCAAACAGTGTCAGAACTTCAAAGAAGATTTTGTGCTGTACAATGTCGGGGCATTTGAGAAAGTCACGGGTGAAATGTTGGTGAGCAAAGTTGTAATTCACGGAATTAATAACCACATTTATAAAAGAGTGAAGAAAAGGATAGGTGATGTTTTGTGTCAAGACTGACAGTGGGGGGGGGGGGTGAGAAAAGACCAGGAGCATTCAGAGGGGCAGCCACAAATGACCTCAGGCAGGGAGGTGCCCTGATAGGCCCATTGTTGGCCAGGGAAGGTGTGATCTCACGAGGGAATCAATATGGTGAACTGTGGTAACCGTTAAACAACGACAGTGCAGGACGTGTGAAACGAGGGAAGGAACTGCCGACCCCTGGCGGAGATATTTGTATCATCGACAGCTCCTGGTGAGGTGCAGAGAACACGGGAGGGTGTCTAATCTCTTCAGAATAAGGGTCCCAACCCAAAACACGTCTATCTGTGTCCTTCAGAGATGGTGCCTGACCACTAAGTTACTCCAGCACTTTGTGTTTTGCTCACGCTTTCAGCATCTGCAGTTCGATTTTCAGCTTAAAGGTCTCAAGTCTTAAGTATTGTCCTGGCTTGTTCAGTGAATTTAGGTTGTTAAACAAACCACAACTTGTTCTGCGCCCTCTGCTAGATTATTGGAGAGAAAACACTGAGAATAAAAGAAAAAGTGATCGACATTTTACTAAATAACCATGATTATCTGACACAAAATTTGCAACACTCATGCGACTTCAACATCTTATGCTAGCAAGCAGATTTTAACTCTTAAAGATTGGTGGAAGCCTTTAAATGGAGCATTCTCTCTGTTACAAGACTGCACCTGTTTATTGACTGACTGTTGTGGTTATTTATTCTTTACCAGTTATACTCTTGTGCACTGTGCTTTATGTCCTCAGTCAACAGACTCAGGTTTAGTTGCCTCATCTAATTTATAGATTGCTAAATAGCACAACAGCAATATGTATCAACCACATAACATTTATTGTCAATCTGTTTTCCCCTTAGCTTTACAAATAGTCTTCTGGTATTTTTTCCAGGATTCCAAATTGAGAAATAAATCGCTTTGCATTGCTTTCAATTTTGCAGTGTTTGCAGCTACTTACTGGGAGAATAATTACATACATCTAAAACGACTTCCTGATAATGTTGCTCTTTATTCCTTCCATTCATTTCTAAACATATTGCTACATGGTTTATAAGGTGTGCTGATCTTCGTGAACATTCATTGGATGTTGCAGTACTGTTTGTACCAGCAATATTTTGCACAAGATTTAAGAGGACGTTACCAGGACTCGAGGGCCTGAGCTATAGGGAAGCAGGCTGGGACTCTATTCCTTGGAGCGCAGGAGGATGAGGGGTGATCTTATATAGGTGTACACAATCATGAGAGGAATAGATTGGGTAGACGCACAGAGTCGCTTGCCCAGAGTAGTGGAATTGAGAATCAAAGACATAAGTTTAAGGTGGTGGGGGGGGGGGGGGGGGGGGGGGAAGGGGGGAGATTTAATAGGAACCTGAAGGATAACATTTTCGCACAGAAGGTAGTGGGTATATGGAGCGAGCTGCCAGAGGAGGTAATTAAGGCAGGTAGTATCACAATGTTTCAGAAATGTTTGGACAAATACATGGATAGGACAGGTTTAGAGGGATATAGGCAAACGCAGGCAGGTGGGACTAATGTAGATGGGATATGTTTTGGCCAGGGTGGGCAAGAGGGGCTGAAGGTCCTGTTTCCAAACTGTATGACTCAAATTGGAAGTGGACCTTGAGAAACGTCTTCGGTTTCTCAACTGGAGCTGATCTCCAACAGCCCTGGCGTAATTCCTTTTGTCTAGATATGTAGAGTTTATCCCTGAGCCTCTCTCTTTGTTTTTTGAGTTTTGATGCCACTCCTGATCAAACGCTCTGAAGAAGGATCCTGACCTGAAATGTTACCCATCCTTTTTGTCCTTTTATTGAATCTTTATTGCACTCCATTCCTTTCTTGCATAGGAGAAAGGAAGATTACATGTACAGTTCTGATCCCCACACTACAGGGAGTATGTGCTAGCATATAACAGAATATAGACCCACCAGGATATTGTCTGGATTGTTATAAGGATAGATTGAATAAGATGGGTTTAATCTCAACTGGTGAGCAGGTGTTGTTATAGAGGATTGCAAAATGATGAGGCACAGACAGGGAATCCTTTTCCCAGGATAAGGAACTAGAGGGCACAGGTTTAAGTTGAGAGAAGAGAAATTTAAAGGAGATTTGAGGGGTACGTTTTTTTACGCAGCAAGTGATGAATATTTGGCACAAACTGCCAGAGGAGGTCGTGGCATCAGTTACTATCACAACATTTAAATCAGGCCAGGTACTTCGATAAGAATGAAGTAGAGGGATACAATCCTAATGCGGGCAAATGGGATTAACTAAGACAGATATCACGAGATGGGCCGTAAGGGCCTGTTTCTATGCTCTATGGTCTCTTCATGATGTAGACCAGTTGATGTGATTTCTATATTGAATCATTCTTGAGTGAACAATCTATTTTTGAAGACGGGTGCCTGAAGAAGTGTCCCAACCAGAAACGGATTCCGAAGACGAGTCCCGACCCAAAACGTCACCTATCCACGTTCTCCAGGGATGCTGCCTGACCTGCCGAGTTACTCCAGCACTTTGAGTCTTTTCTTGTAAACCAGCATCTTCAGTTCCTTGTTTCGACAATCTATTTTTTGCCATTCAAGTGCTGACTTCCAGTCACATGGTATGAAACTAGAAGATGTGTGTAACTGAGCATGTGGTGGAGAAGATAGACACAAAATGCTGGAGTAACTCAGCGGGACAGGCTGCATCTCTGGAGAGAAGGAATGGGTGACGTTTCGGGTCGAGACCATTCCTTCTCTCCAGAGATGCTGCCTGTCGATTGTGTCTATCTTCGATTTCAACCAGCAGTTCCTTCCTACACATGTGGTGGAGAAGGATGGAAATGTCATACCAGTTGAGCTTTAAGCTTCATCTACTGAAATTCACTCATTTGAAGAGAAGCTTTTCATTTTCTCTTTAATCTCCAGACTGTTAAACCCTCAGCAATTTCTCTATTCATCTCATATAGTCTGGGAAAAAAAAAACACATCCATAGAATTCATCCTGGACTCTCAATGTGGAGGAAGAAAACCTCTGAGCTGTTCTGACCTATCCATATTTTTGTGATGGTGAAAGCAAGTCTGTAAATGCCAATACAAATAATTTAAGGCACTTGATCATTAGCATTAGGATATCTACTCCTATTGGTTTGCACCGTTAAGCTATATTGAGAACTATTCATCAATTATGTCTGATTGCCACTTGAACGCTATTAATTAAACTAAAAACCTGAGGACCAAGTTCATAATATTAACTGCTCCATATTGTAGTGATGTCAGAACCTAGGCATTACTAACAATGTAGGAGGGAACTGTAGATGCTGGTTTACATTGAAGATAGACACAAAGTGCCAGAGTAACTCAGTGGGTCAGGCAGCATCTCTGGAGAAAAGGAATAAGTGATGTTTCTGTTCGAGACAAATAACAATTATGGTCTTTCCTCTTATTGAGCATTGCCACTGTTCAGAGATTCTATTTACTTAGTACTTGCTGGTTATGTAGCAACCAAGGGTTGTTTTAACCCCTCCTTCAGCCCCAAGTTGTGAAAGTCTCTTCAAAATCTGCTCCCTTTAAGATTCTTCTCAAAATTCACCTTTCTGACCACACAGTCTTGATTAGGTATTACCTAAACCAATACCTTGAAAATAGAAACATAGAAACCAGATGCAAAATGCTGGAGTAACTCAGCGGGACAGGCAGCATCTCTGGAGAGAAGGAATAGGTGACGTTTCGGGTCGAGACCATTCTTCAAAGAAAAATAGGTGCAGGAGTAGGCCATTCGGCCCTTCGAGTCAGTACCCCGTTCCTGCTTTTTCCTCATATCCCTTGATTCCTTTAGCCCTAAGATCTAAATCTAACTCTCTTGAAAATATCCAGTGAATTGGCATCCACTGCCTTCTGTGGCAGAGAATTCCACAGATTCACAACTCTCTGGGTGAAGAGGTTTTTCCTCATCTCAGTCCTAAATGGCCTACCCCTTATTCTTAAACTGTGACCCCAGGTTCTGGACCTCTCCAACATCGGGAACTGTATTCTCTTGGAGAAGGCCTCATGGCAATAGTCACAATCCAAACTCTAGACTTTAGAGATACAGCGCAGAAACAGGCCTTTTGGCCCACCGAGTCAGTGCCAACCAGCGATCACCCCATGCACTAGCACGATCCTACATACTAGGGATAATTTACAATTTTATCTGAACCAATTACTGACAAACATGTACGTCTTTGGAGTATGGGAGGAAACCAGAGCACCCAGAGAAAACTTAAGCGGTCACAGGAAGAATGTACAAACTCCACACAGACAAGCACCTATTGTCAGGATCGAACCTGGGTCTCTGGCTTTATAAGGCAGCAACTCTACCGCTGCACCACTATGCCAGACACTGGCAATTATATCACTATCTAAGTGAGAGACTAGAAGGATGCCTGATCCACACTACAACAGCAACAACTACCATCCAGCATCTTATCCTCGTTGTGATGTCTCTTAACATTGCTGCAAAATAAGGAAGGCAATAGAAATACTGCCACAGAAAAAAAAGGAATTAGATCTTGGAAATAATGCTCACAGCCAACCTAATGACTTTCAACAGGAAGCTCAGAATGTCTGCAGGGTTTTCAGTGAAATCTATGATAATTTTGCATCAGTAAAAAACACTCTGGGATTCTAAACTAGATAACTTGTTCAATGAGAAAGGCTGGAGATCAACAATTTAGCTCGAAGATAGACACAGAAAGCCAGAGTAACTCAGTGGACAGGCAGCATCTCCGGAGAGAAGGAATGGCCGATGTTTCGGGTTGAGACCCTTCTTCAGACTGGTTAGGGATAAGGGAAACAAGAGATATAGACAATGATGTAGAGAGATAAAGAACAATGAATGAAAGATATGCAAAAATGTAATGATAATAAAGGAAACAGGCCATTGTTAGCTGTTGAGTGAAAATGGTGCGACTTCGGTGGGGGAGAGATGGAGATAGAGGGAGAGGCACGGTTACTTGAAGTTAGAGATATCAAGAGTCATACCACTGGGCTGTAAGCTGCCCAAGCGAGGTTCTGGGACTGGAAGCACCATCACTAGGATAACAAAAAGAATTTACAGTCCCAGAAAGTTACAGTCCAACATAGAATGTGATCTAAAGAATAGGTGGATAAAGATAACAATGATTCAATGATATCAGCTGAAGTTCTCAAAACCTATAGATGACTGAAGGTGGGTAAGATTGCAGGGTCCAAGTTCAACAGTACTGTGAAGACAACCAAAAATAAGGATAATACAAGCTCTGTACATTGACTTGTTGGGTTGAATTGCTGGTAGATTTTGAGTCCAGGTGTCAGAGTTTATGGGAAGAAGGCAGGAGAATGGGGTTAGGAGGGAGAGATAGATCAGCCATGATTGAATGGCGGAGTAGACTTGATGGGCTGAATGGCCTAATTCTACTCCTATTCCTTATGACCTTATGAGTCATGAATGTGGTGGTGATGGTGATATTTTAATGTCACATGTATCTGGGTACAGTTAAATTCTTTGTTTTTGCATACAATCCGGTAAAATCATACGGCAGACTTCACCCAGGCAGTACAGAAAGAGTTTCTTACACCAGCAAAGTTTCAAAACTTCTTAGTACGGTCTTATCTTCTCGCAGCGGCGATCCAGCCCTGCCGCCGCACGTGGCCGCAGCGGGGTCCCTCTTGGGCCTCGGTGACCCTCCGCTGGGCCCCTCTTTGTTCTTTGTAGCCCCTTGCTGGGTCCCTCTGTTCTCGGCGGCCCATCTGCCGGGTAGCCCACCCGGCGGATCACACTTTGCTCTTGGCGGCCCGTCCACCAGGCCCCACTGTTCTCGGTGGCCCCAGGCCGGGCCCCTCTTTGTTCTCAGCGGCCCGTCCATCAGGTTGTTCTCGGCGGCCCACCGGCCGTTCGTCTCCACAGCGCATCCCGGGAATCTGCCGCCGCATGGTGCATCCCGGGAGTCTTCTGCCGGGCATAATAAATAGAAATTGGATGCGCAGAACGTTAATTGGTACCTCAGCAGATCTGCCACAATTATATGGGTATTTTTTCTTGCTAATTTTCCTCATACGACCTCTGTGCCCTCTCCCCTTGCTTCATACGACCACTGCCTCATCTACCCTTGCCTGGCCAGCCCCCAACATCTGAATCCTGTCAACTCATCTGAAACCGTACTCGTGAGCCGAGAATTTTCCCACTGACAGAAATAGATGTTGCAATCGGATCAGAGAGGTTAACCACTCTGATCAGTTTGGATGCATCCCAAAGAATCTGGATACAGTCAACCAAACGTTTTCTCTCCATGTTAACTCTCACCCTCTCTGGAATAAAACAAAACCAAGCATGAAAAATCGCTGAAAATACCTTTTCCAGAGATGCTGCCTAACCCGCTGAGTTACTCCAGCACTTTGTCTTGTGTCTATCTTTGGTTTTTACCAGCATCTGCACTTCCTTTCTACACATTCTTACAATTTAGGTTTTGCTCCATTGAACTTTTGATAGCAACGGTTTAACTTTGTGACCCAGCAGATGGCGAAAGTTTATGCTTCTCTGTGCATTTTGCAAGAACTATGTAATTGTTTTAATCCTGAATTCAGTGGCACCACGTGACGTTGTAAGAGTCTGCTGGTCCAAAGCCAAGGCTTCTGTTCAGCTCCATCTGCCATGTGAGATTGAGTGGTTTTATTTGAAAATGTAACATTTTTTCTTCCTGACTGTTTCTGATTTGTTGGATATTGAATATTGAATATTCCCTCCCTTTTCTCCCATTTACTGTAAGTATTTCCTCACACCTTCCAAATGGAGCATACGCTGCCTGTCCCGCTGAGTTACTCTGGCATTTTGTGACCCATTCCTTCTAGCCAGAGATGCTGCCTGTCCCGCTGTGTAACTCCAGCATTTTGTGCCTATCTTCGATATAAACCAGCATCTGTAGTTCCTTCCCACTCCTTTGATAACTCGCCCTGCTGTCACAGGAAGCAGGGGTGTCCCGAACTGCACATGCTGGTTTACACTGAAGATAGACACAAAATGTAACGTTTAATTTGGTTACAATATTGCAGGGCTTCTAACTTAAGAAAAAACATTTCTTTGGTGATAGTGAGAGCATATGGGCTTTAGTACATATGACAAAAGATGGACCTTAAACTAAAGATGAGGATGCTAGAGGATCTCGACCAACTTGTCAAAACACACCCACAACTCCAGGCTGCATCACTGCACGCCTACAACATACAAGATCCTGGAAAATGTGGATCACTTTCCATATTATAGAACATTGAACAGTACGGCACAAGAACAGGCCCTTTGGCCCACAATGTCTGTACAAAACATGATGCTCAAACCTTTTCTTATCTACCTGTGCCACAATCCATATCTCTCCATTTCCTGCATATCCAGATGCCTGTCCATAAGCCTATCAAATGCCACTATCTGCCACAACCACTAACCCTGGCAGCGTGTACCAGGCACTGACCACCCTCCATCCCTCTGTAAAAAAAAAAGTTGCCCTGCACATCTCCTTTAAGTTTTACTCCTCTCACCTGAGAAGCCATTTCTCCCAAAGGAAGACATTGATGACCACATTCACCATGGCTAAAACAATTGCCAGAACAACTGATTGAAACAGCATTGGAAGACCAATACCTCAAAAACGCACCAGTAAGTTCATGGTCCACGGATTGCAGTGCTCCCTCACCCCCTGCACATTTTGGGGACACGGACAATTGACAGTATGCAGCACAAAGCAGTGGAAGTACCATGCATTCTCAACAAATTCCTCCAATTCCATTTGTGGGAAACAATGTCAGCATGTTCTGCCAGGATAGCGTTCACATTCACACACCCAACCAGCTCTTTAGGCTGGGCAATAAGAGGCATCAGACTTACAAAACAAATACTCTATTCTGAGATGTGTAGGAAGGAACTGCTGGTTTAAATCAAAGATAGACACAAAATGCTGGACTTCTTTAACTTCAAGTAACCCTTGCATCCCCTCTCTCTCTCCATCCCTCCCCCACCCAAGTTGTACCAGCTCTTGTTGAGTCCCATTGTCTGTACTCATTAGCACATAGCTAACAATCACCTGTTCCCTTTACCATAACATTTTTGCATATCTTTCATTCATTTGTTCTATATCTCTCTACATCACCGTCCATACCTCTCGTTTCCCTTTCCCCTGACTCTCAGTCCGAAGAAGGGTCTTGACCCGAAACTTCACCTATTCCTTTTCGCCAGAGATGCTGCCTGTCCTGCTGAGTTACTCCAGCATTTGGTGTCTATCTATATTCTGAGAGACAATATAGCAAGAGATTTCCAGGAAGACAGAGACATGCCTTGATGATGCTTCAGTGTGTTAAAATATAACACCCTCACCAACTCTTGGTGCATAACCACTGTAAATAAATAAGGAACATCCAAGAAGGCACCATGCATCCACCCCACCTTCAAGCTTGCACACTATGAGCAACAAATTTACCTTCTCTCTTGTACTAAGTAATGCACTCATGTATGGTAGGATAGCAAAAGCAACTTTCTCACTGTATCTCGCTGCATGTTACAATACAATTCAATACCAATATCATACGTTTAACATCCTGGCTGATCTCTGGACATCTGAAGTACCTCACGTTCGAGGTGGGGCCTTATTCAATTCCAATGCCCTGCAGTCAGTACAGAAATCTCTAACTTAACTGTGCAACACAAGAGCTTGGGGAGAAATGTGAAAGGTGCTCATGCTTATGGATTTAACCCAGCAAGTCCAGAGAGATAGTTCAAACCAAGAGGTGTCCCGTGGTCACCTGGATGCAGCTGTACGAGGTACTAAAGCTGATGAAACAAAAATCAGACAGGCAAACGTTCATAAATGTTCAATTGGGAAAAAGCTTCTAAATGGGCATTAAAACTACAACTGGAGTGCATATCAGGGGCATGACTTTGTACATCACAGATGGCAACCCCAAGTATAGCTCAGCTTGAGGTGATTACAACTGCAAATATTAATAGACGAGTACAAAATATGTACAATATTAGAGTATTACAGGCAATTATATATTTTTAAAGAAATAAGCTGCCTGTCCCGCGCTGAGTTACTCCAGCATTTTGTGTCTATCTAGGAGACAGATTTAAGGTGATTTGCAAGAGAACTAGAGGTGACATGAGCAAACTAATTTACGGGGAGCAATTGTCATCTAAAATGCACTGCCTAATATGGGGGGTTTGATTAAATGCAACAAACTTTCATATGGGAAGCGTACAAATGTGTAAATAGTAGGAATGTGCAGGGCCAGGCGAAAGGGCTAAATAGTACTAATTAGAGCAGGAGTGGCTCTTTCAAAGAACCAACACAGGTCTGATGTGCTGAATGGCTTTTCCATTCTGTTAAAGTGTGGATGAATAGCAGTCATTGATATCTCTCGAGACCACAATTGGCATTTAAATTCATGCTAGCTAAGGAAACAAAAAAAAGATTAATCGCTAGCTTTTATGAATTATAGAGTCGTAGAGAGATGCAGCGGAACTAGCAGCTTCCATTAAAGTGAATATAGAATGAATAGCTTATATTTACACAGTGCGTTTCAAAACCACAGGACACCCCCAGAAGTCTCTAGCCAATAAAGTGGTGTGGTGCCTGTTGCAATTTAGGAAATGTGTCAACCAATTTGTGTTAATCTGTATAGGAAGGAACTGCAGATGCTGGATAGGTGGAACTCCAGTGATGCTGCCTGACCTGCTGAGTTACTCCAGCACTTTGTGTCTTTTTTTTTAAAGTCTCTATATAATTTGTTTTCAGATATTGATGACTAAGTTTTGTTTGGAATAATAGGCGTAACTACCCATATCCTCTTCAGAATCATGCAATGGGATCCGTTAGGTTCACGTGAAGAAGCAGAACGGGCCTTTATTTATTATTTTACCTGAAGAATGGCCCCATGATAGGCAAGTATTCCCACAGTATGAGAATATCAATTGAACATTTTTGTGTTTGAGTCTCTGGAGTGAGTGTTGAGCTTGGAACCTACAAATTCAGCAGCAAAAGGGTTTGTCTGAGTTATATCTGGCACACAATTGTATTGCCATTAACCTGGAGCACAGCTGTCACTGAAATGGTTAAATTACAACACATTCCCCCTGCCTGGTAGCAGATGGAGAATTTTACAGCGTACATTTAATGAAGAGCAAAACTAAAGTAGAATGATTTTTTTTTTTTAATGCAGCTAAAAATTGAAGCACAGATGAAAGGAAATTTAGTATTCAATTTTAGATCTGTCATTGTTCAGCTGCTATTTTCAACTAAGATGTTTCTGTTAGTCATTATTCTATCTCTCTAAGACATATTGAACGTGCAAATATTGATAAAATTCTAATTGTGTCCCATAAAAGGCTGTTTATTGTTTCTCAGAAAGAGGTGTTTGGTTCTCCCATTTGTAAGAGTAGTTATTTGGCTATGCTGCATATTTAGTGACTGTGGGTTTGGGTAGAGGCAAACTGGGCCCAGCACAACTAATTCCGAGTCCACGACTACTGCGGACCCAAGTCATGCCTGACCCACATTTTATTGCTGAGGTAAACAATAGTGGCTGGGTTGAAAGAATTCTGGCTCAGCAGGAACACTGGAAGAATCACCACCACATTCTCCTCAGCCTTGGGACGAGCTTTTCCTTTATCGCTAAATTCATAAGCAAACTTTCCAGAACTCTCGAGGAGGGAAGTAAATACTCAAAAGCGGCAAGGATGCATCAGTCATTGTCTAAGTCTGCGGTAATCTTGTGCTATTTTTTTGCTTGTGGATGTGCGTAGGATTTTAAATCTCATCATTCAAGATCCTTCTCGGTACAATAAAGCATAAAGCTGCTTCAGTACTTGGGTCGTTAAATGAGCATTTGTTGAAGGAGTAAATCATCTCTTGTGACTTGCTTATTCAATGGTTTATTATGCACTTGATTTAGTGCAGTGTTTGTACTTTTAGTATTAGAAGTTCCTGTGTAATGCGGACAGTGTTGTTACTGTGACACGGCAACAGTGCCTTTAGAATGATGGAAACCTGCTTTCTCGGCTAAACCTTTGAACCTTTAAAGCTGCGATCCAAAGTGCAACAAGCAGAGCGATATGTTTCACTGCCAATATAATCCTATAAAATCCACTATATAATGGGAGCAGTTAACTACAGAGAGCCATACGATTAATTTTAAAATCAACAGCCACACAACATATCCTGGGTTTAATTAGAGGCCTGATAATAGGGACTAAAGTGGTATCGATGATCTGAGTACCATCTGACACTGCTTGCCTGCACCCACGTTGGTTTTTGGTCCGTTTGCCTTCTGACAGGAGGGTGTAATCAGTCACCTGGCTGATATAAAGGCGTGTGATTATCAGTGGGAGCAGATGGGCAGTTCCTATACACTCTGACTGCTTCATTGTGACATGCTCTCTCCTGATCTCTATCCCAGCTATAATTTCCTCATGTTTTACATCAGCCGTCCATTCGGTGAGGAACTGTTTTTACCGCGACAAGGCAGCTTATTGGCTGGCTCCAGCTAAAGCTAACCCACGCTTGTGGGAGTTCAGATTTCCCTTGATTATCCAGCTCTAAGTTGGAGAATACAGTGCACTTTCTGTGAGATCCACCCCCCCTGTTATAAGGAGAAGGAATTAAGCTTTGCAAATCTCTGCCGTTTGTGGATTTGTTGATTGCTGTGGTGCCCAAATATGATTTTTTGCGACATGAACACGGGGACTAACTCTATAAAGATTCAGCTGCAGAATGGAATTCGCTTCAGCACATATCAGGTAAATCACTGTTTCTCCTTCAGCAGCGTGTTTTGAAGAGGTTTTAGTGGAGAGAACGTATCTAACAAAGTACTTTGTTAGAGAAGCTTGATTGTGGATTTCATGATACTGCAGCCTTGCTTGACAAAGATATCAAAATAGCATCGAGCAGTTTTATTTTAACCTCAGGAATTCTAATCAGCTGGGTTCCATACACAAAGCTATTAAAAGGGCAGCTTTAAATTATTTTACAACATGAGAAATCATTGTCGCATAGGCAGCTTTGTACTTGTGCAAGAGATTTTGTAATGCAGAATGTCATGTAACGGATTCATATTCATTCAGAGTGTCGGACTTCAACCAGTGAGTATGGTACTGAACCCATCAGAACTCTGCTATTAGGAATTTCATGAATAAAAATGAATAATTAAAACTCTGCTGTAAATAGCACAGAGGAACTATTACATATGTACGCTCACAAAAGGGAATTGTTCTGCAGTTTTAACATTCTTCATCAGTAATATTTTTGACCGAAGTTTAATGGAGTCATTTGATAATTGTGGATTGATAATAACATATTTGTGGGCTAGTTATTTAGAAATGGTACTCAGAAGAATCACAGATTATTTGACAGCTGAGATACTTTAATTTTTCACATTTGATTCACTCCATCTTTATCTGTTTTATTTTTACAAAGGCTTCCTCTATCTATGCATTTAGTTCCCTGACGTCTCCATGTAAACCCTCCAGTGAGTGTGAGTGTGAGTGTGTGCACTCAGAAGAGAGGTTCTGAAGCCCATGCAGTTCACTATTGAAGTGGATTTGGTGGCAGCACTGATTTTCAGAGTAAGGATGCTTCTGTTTTCAGTTAAGAGCATGCTGAAACTAAGAATCATCTCCGCATTGTGAGAACAAATTTATTCTTGGAATGATGAGATTATTCTTGCAGATGAGATTAACATAAATGTCTCATCAAGTTTGGTTTTCACGATCTGACCAGATCAAATGAGAGTTGAGTCATGGAATTATAGACATTGAAATACTTATTTATGACATGGTGAATTTTTTATAAAGAAAACTTGTTGATGATCAAAATGGGCTGTTGAAACAGAATAGAATGGGAGCTGAATGAGGTATTATTATTGCTGAATTTGTTGACACAGCAGTGATGGTACAGGGTAGGTGTCCTGTAAAATTATTAAACTCTGAATTCAGCTGTGCTTATTCCCAGGATTGCAATGATGCTCTTGAGCCATTTATTCCAATGGATCCTTGTAACCCCTGATGCACTCTGAATGGCAAACACATTTGCTATGTTTTTTGGGACAGTAATAGGTTGCAAGGCTGTTGTGGGACAAACATGACAATTGGATTTTTATTTCTTTAAGATTTTAGTGTAGAGATACAGCACCGAAACAGGCCCTTAGCTCACCGAGTCCGTGCTGACCAGCGATTCCCCGTACACTAGCACTATCCTACACACTAGGGGCAATTTAACAATTTTTACTGAAGCCAAATTAACCTACAAATCTGTATGCCTTTGGAGTGTGTGAGGAAACTGGAGCACCCGGGGAAAACTCACGCGGTCACGGGGAGAACGTACAAACGCCATACAGACAGCATCCGTGGTGAGGATCAAACCTAGGTCCCTGGCGCTGTGAGGCAGCAACTCTACCGTTGTGTCATTGTGCCACTGTTGTCTTTACCCTTTGTCTGAAGCCTGTTGCAGGGTTTAGACTACAGAAGTGCGGCAGTTAGAGAGGAAGCTGCAGTCAATTGAATAGAGTATTGTTTTGTAGCATACTAGACTGATGCAGGGACCATTTCCTTGAAAATATATAGTTGTAACCATTGCAAAACGATTGGTTTCTTTAAAAAAAAATAGTCAATTGAGTAGAATTTATGAATTCTTTGATATGCAACAATTCAATATGTTTTCAAGAGCATGTGAGTGTGTAACATATTTGATCAAGAGGCATAGTTAATTTATTGCGCCAACTTTTCAGTTAAATTTTATTAAATATTTCAGTATTAATATCGAAGTCAAGAAAATATAATTAATAGTTGGAGTCATTACTGTAAGACTAGTTTATTGTGTATGATGGAGGTCTGGGTAAAAAGGATTGAGCCAAAACTATAGTTTAACAATTCAAGTTGATGCTAATCTATGTGATTTGGAGGCCTTTTGCAGAATGAATTTTGTGGAGAATTCCCAGTGATCGTGGAATCTTAGCAGCATTACACATGAGATGTGACTCATCTGTAATAGATTTTTTTCCCTTTGGAGCAAATAGCTCCAGTGTTGTCATTCAAGCAGTCTGTTTTTGCTGATATTTTTTACCTTAATTTCATGACTCATTGAAATAAAAAAAAATAGACGAGAGAAAGAAGTTTGATTGTTTTTTATTATAATTTTTTTTAAATCAAAAAATGTATTCAATTATTTAAAAATAATAATTACACTACAATAAAACAAGCCAGAACCCACCACCATAATACAATACCATATAACCATATAACCATTACAGCACGGAATCAGGCCATCTCGGCCCTTCAAGTCCGTGCCGAACATTTTTTTATTTTTTTATTTTTTTATTTTTTTAAAATAAATACTTCCCCCTAGTCCCATCTACCTGCACTCAGACCATAACCCTCCATTCCTTTCCCGTCCATATACCCATCCAATCTATTTTTAAAGGATAAAATCGAACCAGGCTCCACCACTTCCACTGGAAGCTCATTCCACACAGCTACCACTCTCTGAGTAAAGAAGTTCCCCCTAATGTTACCCCTAAACTTCTGTCCCTTAATTCTCAAGTCATGTCCCCTTGTTTGAATCTTCCCTACTCTCAATGGAAAAAGCTTATCCACGTCAACTCTGTCTAACCCGCTCATAATTTTAAAGACCTCTATCAAGTCCCCTCTTAACCTTCTGCGCTCCAAAGAATAAAGACCTAACTTGTTCAACCTTTCTCTGTAACTTAGTTGCTGAAACCCAGGCAACATTCTAGTAAATCTCCTCTGTACTCTCTCTATTTTGTTGACATCCTTCCTATAATTAGGCGACCAAAATTGTACTCCATACTCCAGAATTGGCCTCACCAATGCCTTGTACAATTTTAACATTACATCCCAACTTCTATATTCAATGCTCTGATTTATAAAGGCCAGCACCCCAAAAGCTTTCTTTACCACCCTATCTACATGAGATTCCACCTTCAGGGAACTATGCACAGTTATTCCTAGATCCCTCTGTTCAACTGCATTCCTCAATTCTCTACCATTTACCATGTACGTCCTATTTTGATTTGTCCTGCCGAGATGTAGTACCTCACATTTATCAGCATTAAACTCCATCTGCCATCTTTCAGCCCACTCTTCCAAATGGCCTAAATCTCTCTGTAGACTTTGAAAATCTACTTCATTATCCACCACACCACCTATCTTAGTATCATCTGCATACTTACTAATCCAATTTTCCACACCATCAACCAGATCATTGATGTACATGACAAACAACAGTGGACCCAACACAGACACCTGAGGCACCCCACTAGTCACCGGCCTCCAACCTGACAAACAGCCATCCACCATTACTCTCTGGCATCTCCCATTCAGTAGGTATGTTACAAAACTTACCTTCAGTTGCGCTGTAATTCTGCCACTGGCCGTGTACGCGATTTTGGCGCCTTTAAGGGGGGGCGGGGTTAAAACACGGGTTTCTCCTCCCTTGTCCTGGTTAATATTTTGTTGGAGTACAAGCGTTGGCTGACAAATCGTTCCTAGTGGCCTTTTGTGTATTTTTAATTTTTATTAAATCGTCAATGTCAGCGCTAGAGTAATTTTAAAATCAGCTCCTGAAGCGTCAACGCCGATAACGGGGACGGATTTCACACGCGGGACAGGTAAACGAAAGTGGTTTCTTTAAATGTATAAAAGTGCTTCTTAAGAAGCCTTTAATTCACATTTTTTCATGCGACACGGTGATTTTATTCCTCGAATTAACGGCAGTATTTTTCATGCCAATACGGGGTTAAATTCACCGCAAATGAACGTTCCAAAAGATCGCGTTCCAGAAATCGTCACTCACAAGATGATTTAAATCCCCATTAATTTACAGGTATTAAACATTCAATTCCTTCCATTTGGCCTGTAAATTCATGAAAATTAGATTTGAAAATTATGTTATATTGTGAATTATTGTGTGAATGTTATTTGGACACAGACTATTTAAAAATGTTAATCTATTCTTAAGAAATTGATAGATGTTTAGATCTAGTAATTGAATTTTGTAATTAGCTACAATTAGGTAACTAACTAATTATATGCTTTACTTTCATGTCTTCTAAGTAAGATTGTTTCATATTTGTTTCAGAATGCTTCAATCTATAATAACTGAAAATGTCTTTCAGTTATCTTAATTTTTAAGAAAGTTATGGGCTTTTAACTGTCCTCGATCACAGCTTTTGTGTTAAGTCAATGGAAAACCAATAGGGAACAAGATGCTAATTTCCGAGTATGAAAATGGCCATAACTTCTTTAATACTGAAGATATGAAAGTGAATTAGGTGTCAAATTAAACTTCTTTTTATGCTTTATCTGATGGGATAAATTGCAGACTTTATTTTTAAAATCTCAAAATTTTGTAACATTGCTACATTCAGCCACTGTTGAATCCATCTTGCTACTCCACCATTAATACCCAACAATTGAATCTTCTTAACCAACCTTCCATGAGGAACCTTGTCAAAGGCCTTACTGAAGTCCATATAGACAACATCCACTGCTTTACCCTCATCAATTTCCCTAGTAACCTCTTCGAAAAATTCAAGAAGATTCGTCAAGCATGACCTTCCAGGCACAAATCCATGTTGACTGTTCCTAATCAGACCCTGCTTATCCAGATGCTTATATATATTATCTTTAAGTATCCTTTCCATTAATTTGCTCACCACTGACGTCAAACTAACAGGTCTATAATTGCTAGGTTTACTCTTCGAACCCTTTTTAAACAACGGAACAACATGCGCAGTACGCCAATCCTCCGGCACTATTCCCGTTTCTAATGACATTTGAAATATTTCTGTCATAGCCCCTGCTATTTCTACACTAACTTCCCTCAATGTCCTCGGGAATATCCTGTCAGGACCTGGAGACTTATCAGTTTTCATCTTCTTCAAAAGTGTCCGCACCTCCTCTTCTTTGAATCTCATAGTTTTCATTGCTACTCTGCTTGTTTCCCTTACCTCACATAATTCCATATCCTTCTCCTTGGTGTATACCGAAGAAAAGAAATTGTTCAGTATCTCCCCCATCTCTTTTGGCTCTGCAGATAGCTGTCCACTCTGACTCTCTAATGGACCAATTTTATTCCTTGTTATCCTTTTGCTATTAATATAGCTGTAGAAACCCTTTGGATTTACTTTCACCTTACTTGCCAAAGCAACCTCATATCTTCTTTTAGCTTTTCTAATTTCTTTCTTAATATTCTTTTTACATTCTTTATACTCCTCAAGCACCTCATTTACTCCATGCTGCCTATAATTATTGTAGATCTATCTCTTTTTCCGAACCAAGTGTCCAATTTCCCTTGAAAACAATGGCTCTTTCCAATTTTTACTATTTCCTTTCAACCGAACAGGTACATAAAGATTCTGTACTCTTAAAATTTCACCTTTAAATGTCCTCCATTTCTCTTCTACATCCTTCCCATAAAACAACATGTCCCAATTCACTCCTTTTAAATCCTTTCGCATCTCCTCAAAGTTAGCCTTTCTCCAATCAAAAATCTCAACCCTAGGTCCAGTTCTGACCCTCTCCATAATTATATTGAAACTAATGGTATTGTGATCACTGGACCCGAAGTGCTCCCCAACGCTTACCTCCGCCACCTGCCCGGTCTCATTTGCTAACAGGAGGTCCAGCACTGCCCCTTCTCTAGTAGGCACCTCTATGTATTGCTGCAAAAAACTATCCTGCACACATTTTATAAACTCCAAACCATCCAGCCCTTTTACAGAATGTGTTTCCCAGTCTATGTGTGGAAAATTGAAATCTCCCACAATCACTACCTTGTGCTTACTACTAATATCTGCTATCTCCTTACATATTTGCTCTTCCAATTCTCGCTCCCCATTTGGCAGTCTATAATACACCCCTATAAGTGTTGCTACACCTTTCCCATTTCTCAGCTCCACCCAAATAGCCTCCCTAGATGAACCCTCTAATCTATCCTGCCAAAGCACTGCTGTAATATCTTCCTTGACAAGCAATGCAACACCCCCACCTCTTGCCCCTCCAATTCTATCACCCCTGAAGCAACGAAATCCTGGAATATTTAGTTTCCAATCACAGCCCTCCTGCAACCATGTTTCACTGATCGCCACAACATCATACTTCCAGGTGTCAATCCAGACTCTAAGCTCATCCACCTTTCTTACAATGCTCCTAGCATTAAAATATACACATTTAAGAAACCCACCACCACTTATTCTCTGTTTATTATCTTTTTCTTCTTTCTCCCCTACATTTTGGGTCCGAGTGCTTCCCTTCTCTGCCTCCTGCCTCCCACATTTTCTACCATCTTTCTCTATTTGAGTCCCTCCCCCCAACCGTTCTAGTTTAAAGTCTCCCCAGTAGCCTTTGCAAATCTCCCCGCCAGGATATTGGTTCCCCTCGGGTTCAAGTGTAACCCGTCCTTTCTGTACAGGTCTGTACAAACATATATCCATAATAACCTATAGCAATGTTACAAAATTTTGAGATTTTAAAATTTAAGTCTGCAATTTATCCCATCAGATAAAGCATAAAAAGAAGTTTAATTCGACACCTAATTCACTTTCATATCTTCAGTATTAAAAAAGTTATGGCCATTTTCATACTTAACACAAAAGCTGTGATCGAGGACAGTTAAAAGCCCATAACTTTCTTAAAAATTAAGAGAACTTAATGACATTTTCAGTTATTATAGATTGAAGCATTCTGAAACAAATATGAAACAATCTTACTTGGATGACCTGAAATAAAGCATATAATTAGCTAGTTACCCAATTGTAGCTAATTACAAAATTCAATTACTAGATCTAAATATCTATCCATTTCTTAAGAAAAAGTTAACATTTTTAAAAAAGCCTAAGTGTCCAAATAACATTCACACAATAATTCACAATATAACATTATTTTTAAATCTCATTGTCATTAATTTATAGGCCAAATGGAAGGAATTTAGTGTTTAATTCCTGTAAATTAACGGGCATTTAAATCATCTTGCGAGTGGGATTTTGTGGAACGCGCTGGTTTGGAACTTTGCGGTTGCAGTGAATTAAACCCCAATATCGGCAGGAAAAATACTGCCGGTTGGTATATTTAAATAATCACATTTTCGCAACTTGAAATTTTTATTAATGGCATCCTAAGAAGCAACTTTATATGAAAAAATAAACGGCATACCTTGCCTTGTTCCGTGCGTGAAATCCGTCCCGTTGTCGGCGTTGACGGCATTTGAAGATGATTTTAATTTTACTCCAACAATTAAATTATAAAGCGCTAATTTTAATAAACTTAATAAAACGGCAGTCGAAGCGATTTTTCTTTAGCAGCTAATTTACCTGACAGACATCGATTTGAATAGGCTGCCGAAATATCGCATTTTAAACCCGCCCCCCTCTCAAAGGCGCCAAAGTCGCGTACACGGGCAGTGACAGAACTGCAGCGTCGCTGAAGGTAAGTTTTGTAACATACCTACTATACAACTATGATACAATCCTTATTGAGGATACATTCAACACCCTGCTGAGCCCAGCGGTCTTGGAACTCCCTCAGGGTGCCCGTGAACAGGGCGTATTCCCTTTCTAACCGCACCCGGGCACGGACGTATCCCCGGAAAAGGGGCAGGCAGCCGGCTCGGGTAGAGCCCTCCACCGCCTGGCGCCTTGACTCGCGGATGGCCAGCTTGGCCAGGCCCAGGAGCAACCCAACCAAGACATCTTCAGCCCTACACTCTCCCCTATGCACAGGGTGTCCAAAGATGAGGATGGTGGGTGTAAAATGCAGCCAGAAGGCAAGGAGCAGCCTCTTTGGGTATTCAAACAGTGGCTGCAGCCTCACGCACTCCATGTACACGTGGTACACAAACTTCCAGCCCGCAAAAGTGGCAGGCGGTTGGCGAGTATGTGAACCGCGAGAGAAACAGGTTGCAGGGAACACCTCGGTGCAATACCCTCCACTCCAGGTCCCCAATGTAGAGGGGGAGAATCCCTGCGTAGAGGGACCCCCACCGGGGGCCCCCCTCGCGACCGGAAGGCAACATCGACCGCCACTTGGTGTCTGGACGGTGGACCAGGGCGAGGAAGTGCAGGGTGTGGAGGAGGAGCTTGTACAGGACATGCCTCCCTGCGTCTCGGAGGGAGATGAAGGGTGTCGAGGAAAGGCGGCTCAAATTGTGTGGGACCGGCTCCCAGGATGGATTACGGCGCCTGGGTCCGATGAATACTTCCGGCTGAACGGGGTCTTGCTCAACCACAAGTACTCCACATGAGCCCCCCCGACACCCGGTGGGGCGGGACAAGGACCGGCTGCTCTCACGCCCGGGCCGTCACCCTCCGTCGGCGGAGGGGGGCCCGGTCGACGGCAACCAGGTTCCAGACTCTCAACAAGTCCCTCTAGAAGCCGGGCATCCCCATCAGGACCGCACGGCTGACGCCCACCATCGGGATCCGCGTACCTCCTTGAAGGCAGCGGCTCCGTTGGAAAAAGTGCGTCGCCAGCACGTGCCACCTAGGAGGATGCCCTGAGTACAGGTATGTCTGCAAGGTCCTGAGGCGGAGAGCAACTTGGTGCGAATGCACACCAGCGACTGACCGCCCTCCTCGATCGGGAGACTCGGGACTGCTGCAGAGACCCAGTGCTTTCCGTTACCCCAGAAGAAGTCCACCAACTTAGAAGTTTGATTGTTGATCACATTGAAACTTTCACGAAAGCCCCGAGTACCGACGAGTGGCCATTACCGTAAATCTCCGAGTTCGAATCAGGGCAAACTCGGGAGAACTCTTGGAATGAACTCGTACCGTGGTACAGGGCTTTAATTCCAATATTAAACATAGAAACATAGAAACATGAAAAATAGGTGCAGGAGTAGGCCTTTGGCCCTTCAAGCCAGCACCGCCATTCAATATGATCATGGCTGATCATCCTAAATCAGTACCCCGTTCCTGCTTTTCCCCATATCCCTTGATTCCATTAGTCCTAAAAGCTGTATGTAACTCTCTTGAAAACATCCAATGAATTGGCCTGCGCTATCCTCTGAGGCAGAGAATTCCACAGATTCACAACTCTCTGGGTGAAAAAGTTTTTCCTTATCCCAGCCCCAACGTGGGGAACATTTTTTCTGCATCTAGTCTGTCCAATCCCTCAAGAATCTTATGTTTCTCTAAGATATAGCAATGTTACAAAATTTTGAGATTTTAAAAATAAAGTCTGCAATTTATCCCATCAGATAAAGCATAAAAAGAAGTTTAATTTGACACCTAATTCACTTTCATATCTTCAGTATTAAAAAAGTTATGGCCATTTTCATACTCTCAAATTAGCATCTTGCTCCCTATTGCTTTCCATTGACTTAACACAAAAGCTGTGATCGAGGACAGTTAAAAGCCCATAACTTTCTTAAAAATTAAGAGAACTGAAAGAAATTTTCAGTTATTATAGATTGAAGCATTCTGAAACAAATATGAAACAATCTTACTTAGAAGACATGAAATTAAAGCATATAATTAGTTAGTTACCTAATTGTAGCTAATTACAAAATTCAATTACTAGATCTAAACATCTATCAATTTCTTAAGAATAGATTAACATTTTTAAATAGCCTAAGTGTCCAAATAACATTCACACAAGAATTCACAATATAACATAATTTTTAAATCTCATTGTCATGAATTTATAGGCCAAATGGAAGGAATTGAATGTTTAATACCTGTAAATTAATGGGCATTTAAATCATCTTGTGAGTGAGGATTTCTGGAACGCAATCATTTGGAACGTTGATTTGCGGTGAATTTAACCCTGTATTGGCATGAAAAATTCTGCCGTTAGTTCTGGGAATAAAATCACCATTTCGCATGAAAAAATGTGAATTAAAGGCTTCTTAAGAAGCACTTTTATACATTTAAATAAACCACTTTCGTTTACCTGTCCCGTGTGTGAAATCCGTCCCAGTTATCGGCGTTGACGGCTTCAGGAGCTGCTTTTAAAACAACTCCAGCGCTGACATTGTCGATTTAATAAAAATAAAAAATTCACAAAACGCCCCTAGGAACGATTTTTCAGCAAACGCTTGTACTCCAACGAAATATAATTCAGGACAAGGTAGGAGAAACCTGCGTTTTAAGCCCGTCCCCCCCTTAAAGGCGCCAAAATCACGCACACGGCCAGTGACAGAATTGCAGCGCGACTGAAGGTAAGTTTTGTAACATACCTATAAGATACCCTTTCATCCTTATAAATTCCAGTGAATATTGTAATTTAATAATTTTTTCCTCCACTGGACTTTGCACGGCAATCTTTGCATCTTTCTGCTGGTTGCACTGTTTACTCTGTGAGCTTTGCATGAAAATTGAATTTCATATGACAACTAACAAATCTAATCTAAATCCAAGGTCTAAATTGAAATGTTGTTTCTTTACACATCTCTCAACTTGCATGGTTTGAGATGGAATGTCTACGCACACAATACACTTTGGCTTTTCCTGTTTCTGTCACATTGCAATTGCAGAGATGGATGATAAGGCCATAAGAAAGTAAAACATTATTTTTTTTAATCCATTGTTTTTATTGATACTATGATGTCAAGGCAATCGAGTTTAAGTATAGTGAGGTACAGGTACAATGAAAATCTTGTGTGCAGCAGCATCACAGGCACTCTCTAAAACATACTGATGTATGCTGCAATATTAAATTGCACATAAATTCTACAATGAAAAATATTTCATTAGAAAAAACAGCTAATGGTAGTCCAAGAGGTGGTCCGTGGTATTCTGTTGTTGAGGTGGGATTAGGGTTGTGCAGATCAGTTCAAGAACCAAATAGGATGCTGCCTGTCCCGCTGAGTTATTCCAGCATTTTGTGTCTATCTTCGGTGTAAAGCAGCATCTGCAGTTCCTTCCTGCACAGTAGGAAATAGTAGCTGTTCCTGACCTGGTGGTATGGGACTTCAGGCTTCTGTACCTCCAGCAGTGAGAATAAGGCATGGCCTGGATGGTAGGGATCCTTGGTGAAAGATGCTGTCGTATTGAGGCAGCATCTCATGTAATTGCTTTTGATGTTAAGCTGGCTATTCCCATGCAATAAACGAGATGTGGTGGGTGCTTGACGAATGCAGCCTAAGGCGCAGCAACTCAGGGAACAATCTATTCAATTTACAATTTTTAAGGAAACCAATTAACCTACAAACCTGTATGTCTTTGTAGTGTTTGAGGTAACCGGAGCACCTGGAGAAAACCCATGTTTTTGAGAACGTACAAACTCCGTACAGTCAGCACCCATAGTCAGGATCGAACCTGGGTCTCTGGCGCAGTAAGGCAGCAACTCTACCGCTGCGCCACCGTGCCGTCCTTTTTGGCTGATGGTATCATCAACTTTGGTTGATGGAAACGCTGTAGCGATCATGCAGCCTCTAATTTTTTTTGCGTGTCCACCGATTTTCCACGAATAATTTGGGGGGTCTAGTTTTTAACATTGTTTTTTATATAACGATTCTGCTGCTTTGTTCTGGAGATTCTGGAGTTTGTGGTGAAGGAGCTGGTAGTTTCCCCCTCGGGAGATTTAAATCTTCATGATGGGGATGAACTCATCTATTGAGCTGCCACTTAATTAGTGAAAGAGAGGCTGAAAAATTGGCAGAGTATCTATTTAACATATTTTTGCTGCAGGTTAATTGAATTATTTTTATTTTGTGGGTACTGGGTAATGATATTCCATGATTATGAATACCATTGGACACCATTCCATCGACTACCATCAGTCATAGCTGAGATATCAGTCAACTTACACCTACTAATTCATGTCATGAACCAAATTTAGCTGTTACATGGTTCAGAATTAATTCCTCCATTTCGTTTTCCCTCATAAAAATGAAAACCTAGAACATCCAAATGTTCAGATAATTACTGGAAATACAAAGAAGGTAATAACTAACCAGTAGATGAATTGTATATTAGAATCTAAACCATTATAAATGACAACAAATATTTATTTCAGTACAATACCCAATTGGGCATAAGCAAGGTGTCATCAGGACCAATTGATAGATAAATCAACAGTGAAGTCTAGAAATGGGGTGGCACAGGTTGGATCCTGGCCACGGGTGCTTTCTGGCCAGAGTTTGTACCTTTTCCCTGTAACCAGGTGGGTTTTTTCTCAGTGCTCTGGTTTTCTCCCACACTCCAAAGACATTCAGGTTTATAGATTAATCGGTTTCAGTAAAATTGTTCCTAGTGTGTCAGATAGTGCTGATGTACTGGGTGATCGCTGGTTGGTGCTGCCTTGGTAGGCCGAAGGGCCTGTTTCTGTAGTGTATCTCTAAAGTCTATAAAAAAGACTAAATGGCTTGCTATTGAAGTGGGTAGAAGTATTTTGCTTCACTTTTTTATGCTCATCCAAAAAAAACTCAATTAGTAATTTGAAATAATAATAATAATAATAATAATAATATGAAATAATATTTGTTTCTGTATAAACCTTGATCAGTGGACTTGGCTGATGAATCCAAAATAAGTTCACTGGGACGATCTCACTCAGCAAAGATGAATTATCACTGGTAGACACAAAATGCTGGAGTAACTCAGCAGGTCAGGCAGCATCTCTGGAGAGAAGGAATGGGTGGCATTTTGGGTCGAGACCGTTCTTCAGACCGATGGGTGATGTTTCGGATCGAGACCATTCTTCACTTATTTATCACTGGTCTTGCAACAAGTGGCATGTTTTGGATTGTCACAGAATATTCACTGATTGAGAAGACGGTGAATACTGAAGATAGGTTTTGTACTGTATCAATCGCCAAAGTGAAATGTTGTTTTAACTTGGAGTGAATGGTTTAAAACTTTAAAAATTGTATGTTTTGGCAGATGAGACGAGAGTCGATTGTTCAAACGAGTTTATTAACAAAACAAGTAAACTGACGAAGTATCTCAACACAACCAATAAACAGATCCAGCAACAACAGTGGTCCAGAGCGACTGAAGCGCGCGAAACACAACCCCTCCCCAGAGCCACATTTCCGACCGCAGGGTTCGACTACCTGCCAGCACCAGCAGGTGCCGCTACAATGTCTAACTGTCAAAGCCGTCCAAGGATCAAAATAAAGCCACTTAAAAAATGTGGGGGAACTCTATGTAGATGTGCTAAAGTTACATTGTGACCATGATTATTCATCATATAAAAAACTTTCTTTTGTAGTAAACTGTGTTGATTATTTCTCCAGCATTTACAATGAGTTACGAGTGGTTGGACTGAACATTTAGACCCTGTGCTACAATCAGATGAGCTACACTGAGATATCAGACATTATTTTTCTCTATCGCTGATGGTGGTAGAACCTTGAAGTGAACCACCTATGAAAAAGGAGTCAAACTCATCCCCCCAGTCTTGGATAGACACAAAAAGCTGGAGTAACTCAGCGGGTCAGACAGCACCTCTGGAGAGAAGGAATAGGTGACGTTTCGAGTCGACCCGCAGAGTTACTCCAGCTTTTTAATGTCTTTCTTCAGTTTAAACGAGCATCTGTAGTACCTTCCTCCACAGCTGTTGATATGACTGCCCCTTTGGAGCTTTTGGCCAGTGATGACCACCAAGGTACTAGGAGTGAAAATATTGATTGTTTTACTGCAAGTCAGAATTTGAATGCACTCTTAGTTTGAGATGGCCTTTACATTTATTTTGCATTGTGCGAAAACCATCATCAATTTTTAACTTTAAGATAGAATGTTATCAAGGTTGTGCATTAAGCCCATTGGATTATTCTTGGTGATCGATTTATTGTCCTTATTTTGAACTTCGTAATCGGTTCCAATTGTGATTTGGTTCAGCACTTGAGGGGGAAATTTAAAAAAATCCAGTTCATGTTCATACGTTGTAGGAGCAGAATTACGCCATTTGGCCCATCAAGTCTATTCTGCCATTCAATCTTGGCTGATCTATCTTTGCCTCCCAACTCCTTCTCCTGCCTTCTCCCCATAACCCCCGACACCCTTACTAATCAAGAATCTAGCAATCTCCACCTTAAAAATATCAATTGACTTGGCCTTCACAGCCTTCTATGGCAATGAATTCCACAGATTCACCACTCTCTGACTAAAGAAATTCCTCCTCATCTCCTTTCTAAAGGTACATTCTTTATTATGAGGCTATGGCCTCTGGTCCTAGACTCTCCCAATTGTGTAAGCATCCTCTCCACATCCACTCTATCCAGGCCTTTCACTATTCGGTAACTTTCAATGAGGTTGATGTATGATTGGAGTCAAGTTTAAGTTAGACTGGATGAGAGTAACAGGCAGGTTGTTATCTTCCATTCATACACCAGTGAACCAAATAGTTATTTATATATGTGTAGGCAGGAACTACAGATACTGGTTTACACCGAAGATAGACACAAATTGCTGGAGTAACTCAGCTGAACAGGCAGCATCTCTGGATAGAAGGAATGGGTGATGTTTCAGGTCTTATATTGAGCAGTTGTTTGCAAGTTGTCAGATTATCAAAGAAAATGATTTTGTTAGCTCCACTGGGTAGAGTTTGGAAAATCTCGCTGCTGTGGGAGTTGCATATGACAGGGATATATCAACAAACCTGTGTTCCACTATTATCCAAAATTGCCAAAGGCATGTCCACAAGCAAACCACCAAGATGCCTTCTAACATTTAACTAAGAAACAAAAACTGGAATACGAAGCACATATTTCCTCTCTTCAATTGTCCTTCATGCCCCAGTTTTATTTTGCTTGGTAAGACCCATGGATATTAATTGTATACTTTATGCAGTACCTATTGAAGCCTCGGTGACATTAGTGGCCTTCTCACTCATTGCTCTGCTGGTGAGAATTATAATCAGAAGGTTGCCTTGGCTCTTCATGATCTCCTCCAATTTCTGAATATTAGATGGTGAATTATATTATACAGGGAGTGCCTGAACAAAATGCCAATTAGTCCTGTCAAGCCAGACCATGACCACAATAGTATGAATTATTTTTATTGCCGAACCTCAGGGTATCTACCTAAATATTCTTAATCGATTCAACTGTTCATTGTAAAGATGCACTTTGCCCATGATAAATCCACTTTTGCCCATGTTATATAATTATTTCACTGAAGTATTACTTTATTACACTCCTTTATAAGCAGTCATTTCACAACTGATCTAAATTGAGGCATTTTGTTCAATCTGGTGCTGCTGCAATGAAATTTAGAGATTTGAAGTAAACATAAGAACATCAATGATTTAGATGAAGGGATTCAAAGTAACATGAGCAAATTTGCAGATGACACAAAGCTGGATGGCAGTGTGAACTGTGAGGAGGATGCTATGAGAATGCAGGGTGACTTGGACAGGTTGGGTGAGTGGGCAGATGCATGCCAGATGCAGTTTAATGTGGATAAATGTGAGGTTATCCACTTTGGTAGCAAAAACAGGAAGGCAGATTATTATCTAAATGGTGTCAAGTTGGGAAAAGGGGAAGTACAACGGGATCTGGGGGTCCTTGTTCATCTGTCAATGAAAGTAAGCATGCAGGTACAGCAGGCAGTGAAGAAAGTGAATGGCCTTCATAATAAGAGGAGTTGAGTATAGGAGCAAAGAAGTCTTTCTGCAGTTGTACAGGGCCCTAGTGAGACCACACCTGGGGTATTGTGTGCAGTAAGGTCCCCTAATTTGAGGAAGGACATTCTTGCTATTGAGGGAGTGCAGTGTAGGTTTACAAGGTTAATTCCCAGGATGGGTGTACTGTCATATGCTGAGAGAATGGAGCGGCTGGGCTTGTATACTCTGGAATTTAGAAGGATGAGAGGGCATCTTATTGAAACATATAAGATTATTAAGGGTTTGGACACGCTATAGGCAGGAAATGTGTTCCCGATGTTGGGGGAGACCAGAACCAGGGACAAAAGTTTAAGAATAAGGGGTAAACCATTTAGAACGGAGATGAGGAAACACTTTTTTCCCACAGAGAGTTGGGAGTCTGTGGAATTCTCTGCCTCAGTGGAGACGGTGGAGTCTGGTTCACTGGACTTTCAAGAGAGAGCTAGATAGGGCTCTTAAAGATTGCGGAGTCAGGGGATATGGGGTGAAGGCAGGAACGGGGTACTGATTGGGGATGATCAGCCATGATCACATTGAATGGTGTTGCTGGCTCGAAGGTTGGAATGGCCTACTCCTGCACCTATTGTCTATTGTCTATTGTCTAACAACTTTTCTACTTTACTTTCATCCTTTTACAAAATCTGAAATGCTATTGTTTGTAATTTCATTTACAACTGTGCTCATGTTTTCAGGGAAATGTTTCAAATCGTTTGGTCTCTTTGATAATTCATGCCTTTTGTATCTTTCCTTTGAATATAAACCTAATTTCTATATTTTATTGCTTTGCATTTATTGACACCAGCTTCTATTTATAGTGCGTTTTTATTGTGGGAAACACCTCAAGATGATTCACAGGAGCATAATCAGATAAACATTGATAGCGAGCCAAAGCAAGATACATTGTTAATATCACCCTTAAATTGTACCTTCCATTTGTCTGCCCACGGTTTTAGCTTTTCTGTCTTCATGAAGTCTTCAACCACCCTCTCCAGTTCTTGTCAGATCATTTATTTCTGCATACCTGTAAGAGTAACATACTTTGCGAGTAGAGGCAGCCCTTCTATTAATGGTAGAGCTGTTGCTTCACATCTGCAGTGTCGTGGGTTCAATCCTGACTTCTGGTATGTCTGAGTTTTGAGTTTAGTCCCATGTACTGAGGTACAGTGAAAAGCTTTTATTGTGTGTCAACCTGTCAGCGGACATGTATGATTACAATCCAGCCATCCACAGTGTATAGATATATGATAAAGAGAATAATGTGAATTTAGTGCAAGATTAAGTCCAGTAAAGTGTGATCAAAGAAAATCGAGGGTATAATAGTGGCTCAGGACTGCTCTCTAGTTGTTGATAGGATGGTTCAGTTGCCTGATAACGGCTGGATAGAACCTGTCCCTGTGTTTTCACACTTCTATACCTCTTGACTGTTGGGAGAGGGGAGAAAAGGGACTAGCTGGGGTACGATTCGTCCTTAATTCTACTGGTGGCTGCATGAGGTGCAAATGGAGTTAATGGAAGGGAGGTTGGTTTGTGTGATGGTCTGGGCTGCATCCACAATTCTCTGCACTTTCCTGCGGTGTTGGCTGGAGCTGTACTCAAACCATGCTCTGATGCACATTTTCCATGTGACTGCATGGGTACTTTGGCTTAGATTTGGAGGGTTAAAATCAATTCCTTTTATGCAATAATGAAATATATAATGCCATTGTCATATTGCCTTTAACTAAGTCACCTTTGTTATATTTGAACAATAGGGGGTCTCACCCTCCTCAGCCGGGAGAAATTACTTACGTGCACCGTGCCTGTCAGGTCAATAACAAATCTGTAACATTCCAAGCGATTTCTTCTCATTCTTCCAAACTCCAGAGAATGCAATCCCAATTTACGCAACCTCACCTCAAAGAGCAAACCTGGAACTAATCTCAAATCTTCTTCAAATCTTTGCTTTAAAGGTATAAGGAGAAATTCCGCAGAGATTTCCTGAATTGTCCAAATGCTATTCTTTTTGCGAGGTGTTTAAGAATAAGCGAGTTCGATATTCCGACTGCGCATGCCCAGGTCATAGATCACTCGCGATAAACATTCTCGGCATCTCAGTTCCCCCCCCCCCCCCAACCCCCCGAGCTCCTCACCCCCGTCCGGGGGCGGCTGGAGATGCCCGAGGCGACCTGGACCGCCTGTCCAGGGCTGCCGGCCAACCCGGCCAGACAAGCAGAGCCAAGCCGGAGGCAGCGCCCCCCTGCCCGCGCCGGCTGCAAGCCCAGGGCCGGCGCCCCGCCTGTCCAGGGCCACCCGGACATCCCCAGCCACCCCCGGACAGGGACGGGACACCCGGGAGGGGACGGGGACGGCCCTGCAGCAACCCAACAGCGCCCGCAGCGCCGGAGACTCGGGTCCGACCCCGACCACAGATGAAACACAGGTCCGTACACACACAGCAGCTGAGCCGCCAAGAATTTCTCTCCGCCAGTCCAGTCTCTCCCCGTCTCCCACTCGCATCTGCCCCTGCTCTCTCGCTGTTACACCCCGCTCTCCCGCTACCTGACATCCCCGTTCCTCAGATTAAATATATTTTTGCACATAAATTATGAATAAAGATAAGAATTTATACACAGTTTATACAGCCATCGCTTTGTTCGCTTTTTTGTTATCGCGAATGACCCTTGACAAATCCCATGATTCCTTGCGTTTTTCGGAATACCGAACTCGCTTAATGGTCAGTGTGAGCTGTTGCTCCATATTTGGCTAAGAAATAATTTATGCTTCAGATGGTTGTCTATTTGTACATTTTGTTATAGGAGCTCCCCGCATTGACCTACTTCAAACCCTCTCCAACCACATGACTGTATCTGACGTGCTACATTCTCTTTGGTATCACACAAATGCATCACTCCATAAAGCTTCATGAAGCTTCCTGAAAATTCATGCACAGCGCATTTCCCTTGCCCGTCCAGTTGGTACTAATTCATCGAATGTGACTGCCAGTGAAGCAGTTTGAGCCAAGCTCTTTTACTTGTACAACTGTTCAAAAACAATTAGAGAATCAGAAGGAACACATATATTAATGCTGAGCTAAGCAAGGAAATTGCTTTGTTAACAAAATTATTTCCAGTGGGAATTTGGCAAACTATGAGATGATTTTCAGAGGAAATTATTAATCTTGTGATCACTGTAAATGTTATGTGTATGTTAACACCAGTGTATGTTGGCACATTGTATTCTATTGTATGCCAGCTGTATACGTGTGTTAACTCCAGTGTATGTTCGCATATTGGATTGCCCTGTTGTCAAAGAACACAAGCTGAACTTTGATTGCGTATTGTGCATTTATTGATTATATTGAGACCCAGCAAAGAATTGATTGTGACTCTGCTTTGGTAAACTAGATAATCATTTAACTTGTTCAGTCAACAGTATATTGTCTAGGGAGGAACTGCAGACGGTGGTTTAAACCAAAGATAGACACAAAATGCTGGAGTAACTCAGCGGGACAGGCAGCATCTCTGGAGAGAAGGAATGGGTGACGTTTCGGGTTGAGACCCTTCTTCAGACGGAAAGTTACAGGAAAGGGAAACAAGAGATGTAGACGATGATGTAGAGATATAGAACAAATGAATGAAAGATATGCAAAAAAGTAACAATGATGAAGGAAACAGGCCGTTACAGCAATTGTGTATTGGCCGGGCCAGTCATCTGCCAGAGCAACAGAGCCAAGAGTTCAAGATATCCTCCTCTGGTTAACTTAATTTATGTCAGATCTGTAAAGTATTTGAGGATTGTGTTGTCATTTGATCATTATCATCAGCAGTTCAATCTTCACTTTCGGTGCATGTAGTGCAATTTATATTTCTTGATGAGACGCTGCATTGTTTATTCCCCTGCAAAGATGTTATCTTTGTCTTGCTCAACATTTACAGAAATGATTGGCCAGCTTAGTAATGTTAAAGCGAAGATAGACACAAAAAGCTGGAGTAACTCAGCGGGACAGGCAGCATCTCTGGAGAAATGAAATAGGGGACGGTTTTGGGTCGAGACCCTTCTTCAGACTGAGAGTCACTGGAAAGCGAAACGAGAGATGGAGATGCTCTCCTGACAAGGCTTAAGTTGAGTTGCTACACTGAGTCGCAGTGCTTTCCCTTTCAAAGCGCAGAGATGCCTTAAGGTAGTTTTAATTTCAGCGGACCAGTAACTAATTCTTGTACTGCCTTAATTAATGACTAAAATGTTAAAAATAATCGCACAGTATTATAATTCTGGGGATGAAATCGTCAATTACGCTGGACTAGAGAATGATATTCCAGAAGTCGGCACTCTGTCGTGTGTAACCCTGGAGAAGATTTTAAATTGTGTTTGAGCAGCTTCACCACCCCCCCCCCCCCCCCCCACCACAGACAAGGTTTAATATTGTTGAACACGAGATGAAACACATGCAATATTAATAATATCCTCATCATTAGGCAGAGCAGCGTGCAGCTGAGCGGAGGGATTTGTTTTCCAGCCACGATGATGTCTTCAATTTGGTTCAGCAAAGTATTCCCTTACTGCAACTCATCAGTGCATGTAAAAGTGACAATGAGAGCGGAATTGGAGAGAAGAAAAAGACTGATATCGTCTTGGTTCCCATTGGACTCATTGTCTGACAATCCCTGTGCAGCTAAGTAGGAAATTAAAGTAACATTAAAACTGGAAATAGTTTGACATCGTGATCAGGATTCGTTGCACTTTATCCAAGACTGTAAAGTCTGCTTTCCTCTCAAAGTTCCTTTTTGATCTGCAATCAGCAGGCTTTTGATTGCCCAGTGTTTCACCAATTATATCCAGCTTAGAAGTTTTCATGAGATCATAAGACATATGTTCAGAATTATGCCATTCGGCCCATCGAGTCTACGTGCCATTCGATCATGGCTGATCTGTTTTTCCCTCTCAATCCCTCTCCTGCCTTCTTCCCGTAACCCTTGACACACTTTTTGTGCACTATTTTTAACTGTTGTGTTTCTCTTTTGTTTAGACTTGATCTTTCATCAGCTTTATTTCAAAGCAGTCTCGTGAATCATTTTAACATTTGCAGAAATGATATGTTGAAGCTTTTTTAGAAAGATCTATCGTACTAGAGTTTTAAGATTAGCATTATATCCTTATGTGGCATTACATTTCCATTACATGGTTTTTTGCCTTAGGAATGCCTCCTGTGATTTTCTTTTTTTGCTTCAACTGCATCTAGCTACGGCTGAAACAAATAGAAAGATAACCAGAGAGGCGGATGGCTCACATGAAGTGTTAGCTCAAACATTGGCCATACTGATAGAATGGTCTATTTGTAAGGTGTAAAGTCTATGTATATCTAGGTTGGGATGGGGCTTACTTGGAGTGGCATCTATTAAGCATAAGAAATATCTCATTGTAAACTATAATTATTTATTCCACCCATGAACCTGATAACATTCTGTATACCATTCCTGCCCCAATGTAATATGTATTGCTTAAATGGGCTGGTTTATATAAGTGGTTGGAACTGACAGAGTGCCCACAAGCATAAATCCTGACAAAAGAGCAATGTGGACGAGTTTGGCAATTTAGCTCTTCAGGGTGATTAAAATACAGCCAGTTGAAACAATTTACTGGGCTAGGCAAAGATCTTTCAGACGTGTTTGCTACTAATTCAATGAACTCCAGGAAGATTGCACAATCCATTATAGTTTATTGTGGGCCAGTTTTGACATCATCAACACATCGACCCACTGAGCAAAAAGACAAAAGACATTCAGAAGAGTGAAAGTGTACCCCATATAATTCCTTATTATTATTATTGTTATTACAGGCTGCTTCCTGTCCCCGCTGGGTTACTCCAGCATTTTGTGTCTCCCTTTAATTCCTTCCCATCATTGATTTGCCAGAGTGTGTCACGTGCAAAGCAAGCTCCAGCTTTACTGCTTTCGTGCCCGCATCGCCTTAAACATGCTATAAAGATAATGATCTAACTTTCAAGAGAGAGTTAGATAGAGCTCTTAAAGATAGCGGAGTCAAGGGATATGGGTATAAGGCAGGAACGGCGTACTGATTGTGGATGATCAGCCATGATCACAGTGAATGGCTGTACTGGCTTGAAGGGCCGAATGGCCTACTCCTGCACCTATTGTCAATTGTCTATTGATGCTCTTTTGGCATCTTCGTGAATGAGGATGGAATATGTCTGGCACTTCTCCAATTTATTGCTATCAGTTTGATGCAAGGATTGGATGAAACAGTAGGGAAAACAAACACATGTCCTTCTGCCATCAATTTGCTGAGGAATCCAGAGAATCGGTGCAATAGTCTTACACTTAAACTGTAATTTCCTTTTCCCTGATTACCTTTTCATAGATAGAAACATCTTCTGTAACCTGAAGTGTTAAAGAGCACAGGGAAACAGATGGGTTAAGGGGCTGTCCCATTGTGGCCACCTAATTGGCGAGTTTAGAAGAGTTTAGGAGAGTTTGAAAAAAATGTCATGTTGAAGGCCTCCTTCGACTAGCTTCGGGAAAATTGGACACCGAATAGTGGAGAGTGAAGACGACCTCCTTCGACCTCCTTCGACCTCCCTTCGACTATATTGAAGACTATCTTCGACTACCTTCGATTACCTTCGACTACCCTTGATTACCTACGAATAACATGCCGACCTACTACGACCTACTTCGACTGAACTTACGAGTAAAAAAAGTATCGATTTTTTCCATAGCGACCTTCTTTTACTCGCAGGCATTTTTCAACATGTTGAAAAATACGCCGCGACCTAGCTGAGGCCTCGAGTACGCGGGGACTACTCTCGAGCATGAAGGAGAGTTACAAGGACCTCCTAGGACCTCGTGTCGACCATGCTGCGAGTATGAGTCGAGGGCAAACTCGCCAGAACTCGCGGATTATGTCGTCGCAGTGGGACAGCCCCTTTAAGCAATTTAATGTTGTACTGACAAGTGTAAATGATCTCTGTAATTTCATAAGGCTCTGGTACATCCATGAGCTATGTTCCTTTACTTTGATAATCTCAGGAAGGTGCAAAGGAGGGGGTGCAGAAACTTAAAACCCAGAAACAAAACACTGGCAAATAAAAATGATTTAAGATAAAAGGTAATTAAAAACATGCTCGGAAAATAATCAAACTATAAACAGAAGTAAAATAATTAAATACTGCTTTCATTCCTCTTTGTCTCATTAGTCACAGGCCAAGAAACTTTACTAAAACGAGTGACGTTTCAGATCTTGTGCCATGTCCAACTCATTAAAGGATTCAGTGAGGTAATTTTGCTATCATGGACATTTTCAGAAGACTGAACCTCACTGTGGCCTCCATATGCTGTTTAATAATGGACTGTGAATTAATGTGTAGCAAGGAACTGCGGATGCTGGTTTATACTGATGATAGACACAAAATGCTGGAGTAACTCAGCGGGTAGAAACAGAGAAACATAGAAAATAGGTGCAGGAGTAGGCCATTCGGCCCTTCGAGCTAGCACCGCCATTCAATATGATCATGGCTGATCATCCAAAATCAGTACCCCGTTCCTGCTTTCTCCCCATATCCCTTGATTCCATCAGCCCTAAGAGCTATATGTAACTCTCTCAAGGGTCAGGCTGCAACCTTGCTGAGAAAACAATAGCCGATATTTCGGGTCGGAACCCTTCATCAGACTTGGGTCATTGTTGGCTGGGGAAGGTGTGATAATGAGAGGGATGCAAGGATGTGATCAGTTGAACTAGTAGGATGACTAGGGTGGAGGAGGATGGATGAGGAAAGAGAGGAGAGGCGATGTAATGCAGGAGTCACTTGAAATTAGAGAAATCAACGGTCATACCCCTGGACAGACTGAACGTTGACTTCTCTAATTTCAAGTAATTCCTGCATTTCCTCCCCCCCCCCCCTCTCTTCCCCCCTCCCCCACCGTAGTCGTCCAATCAGTTCCACTGGTCGCATCTTTGCACCCCTCTCATTATCACACCTTCCCCAGCCAACAATGGATCATTATTGGCCCCACCTTTCCTGAGCTCAAATGTTGCCGGCCCTGCTTTATTCTGGCCTTTCTCACCTCCAGTTAATTCCCCTCTCCCCCCCCCCCCCCCCCCCCCCACCTCTCCTTTCGGTCTGAAGAAGGGTTCTGACCTGAAACGTCACCTATTATTTTTCTCCAGAGATGCTGCCTGACCCGCTGACTGTCTGGCAGCCATTAACCCTGGACTTGCATGGAAGTCAGCAATCTTTCCGTTGGGATGGCTGAATGTCAGTGGTTCCCCATGGAAATATTAGTTACAATCTTTAAAGATTTGTTGACCTGAGACTAAATTTCCTTTCTCACTCTTCAGATGCGACTGGGAATTAGCAACCTTGCCTCAGGCTTTAGCTCTCTGGATACTTTCTGAGAGTTAACCCCATTTACTTGGGTTAAACACGATCCAAGAAGAGATAAAGAAATTAAACTAGAACATTTTGTGCAGCATTCGTGGGGAAAACTTTAAACTAGATTCCCTTGCACATTGTCTTAATTTCATAAGAAACATAAGCAGTAAGAGCAGGAGTAAGTCACATGGAGCTCTGAGCTGCTGTGATCTTTTACCCCAATGTTTTTTTCAAGCAGTATTCCAATAATGGTTGATTCCCGTGATGACCAGTAATCGGTCAACGTAAGTTTGAATGAACATTTGATTCCACAAACCTCCGGAGCAGTGAATTTCAAGGTTCACCATCCACTTAGAAAAGAAAGTTCTCCTCATCTCAGTCCTAAACCTTAATTTCTGATGCTGAAACTGTATCCCCCAGGTCTAGCAGAGTGTACGTTACAGGGAAATTAATAGTTTCAGGGCTCTTGGTCTCCAAAATCTTTGCTGTAATGGTATAGGGAGTAATTTCCCAGAGGGTGGCACGTCGGCACAGCAGTAGAATTACTGCCAGAGCCCCGGGTCCCAGGTTCGATCCTGACTACGGGTGCTATCTGTACTGTGTTTGTAAGTCCTCCCTGTGATCTGTGTGGGATCTTTGGTTTCCTCCCACACTCCAAAGAGGTACAGTTTTGTAGGTTAATTGACGATATAAATGTAAATTGTCCCTAGTGCGTAGGGCAGTGTTAATGTGCAGGGATCGTTGGTTGGTGCAGACACGGTGGGCCGAAGAGCCTGTTTCCGTGCTGTATCTCTAAACTAAACTAAACTAAGCTAAACTAAACTAAAGGTGTCTGAATTGTCCAAAGGCTATTTCTTTTGTCTTTCTGAGACGTTTAACAATTGGTCATGTGAGTGGTTAATCTGTATTTGGATAAGAAATACTTGATCCAGATGGCTTTCGTTTTGTACATTTGTGGTTCGTCTGCTTCAGCTGAAAGCGATGTTTCGGCAGATTGGCCATGTCCCAGTAAGATTTGGTAATTAGAATAATCAGTCCACAAAGTGTTATTGGCAATAATCTGATAAAATCACATTTAATTGGGAGAGAAGAATAATACATAGCCACATATTGCTGTACATAAATCGTGTTCTTGTTTGGGGATATTTGTGAAGCAGTTTCTGGAGTTTAGGTGGTGAGACCTGTTACAGAATGTGCTAAATTTTCATTCGCGAGAGGTGACAAAGTGAGAAAACGAGCTCAGTGCAAGAATTAAGTATAGACGTTTCCTCTGTCAACTCCCTGCTTTGTGCTCACTGTTGGTAATCTGACGCAGTGCTCAGGAACTAACGTTTCTTCAATACATTATTTGGATCAATTGATGTCATTTGCCATCATTCGCAAGGAGAATGTGCCAGCAAATGTTCTGACTCCAATATGTTACTGGGTGCGATGCATAAGAAACTTTCCTTGTTGTCTAACTTGCATTAATCTCGTCTCATCTAACCCAAGATAACAAATGTCTTCAAGACAAGTCTTCAAGATGTTTTCAAGAGAGAGTTAGATTTAGCTCTTAGGGCTAAAGGAATCAAGGGATATGGGGAAAAAGCAGGAACGGGGTACTGATTTTAGATGATCAGTCATGATCATATTGAATGGCGGTGCTAGCTCGAAGGGCCGAATGGCCTACTCCTGCGCCTATTTTTTAATGTTCTTTGTTTCTATGTTTCTATGTCCTCTGTACCCTGGGGCTACAGAAGTGAGATATAAACTTTTAAAACCAATTATATGATTCCTGCTGAAAGACATATTTGATTTAATCATCGAGTCATAAAGTCTTATAGCATGGAAACAGGCCCTTCGGCCCAACTTGCCCACACTGACCAATACTAGTTTCACCTGCCTGTGTTTGGTCCATATCTCATTAAACCTTTCCTATCCATGTACCTGTCTAAATGCTTCTTAAATGTTACGATAGTGCCTGTCTCAACTGTCTCCTTCGGCATCTAATTCCATACACCCACCACTCTTTGTGTGAAAAAATTACACCTCAGGTTCCTATTAAATCTCCCCCCCCCCCCCCCCCCCCTCACCATAAACCTATGCCCTCTGATTCTTGATTCCCCTTTCTTTGGACAAGAAACTCTGTGTGTGTCTACCCAATCTATCCCTCTCATGATTTTGTATACCTCTATAAGATCACCCCTCATCCTCCTGTGCTCCAAGGAATACAGTCTAGCCTGCTCAACCTCTCCATATAGCTTCGGTCCTCGAGTCCCGGCAACATCCTCGTAAATCTTCTCTGCACCCTTTCCAGCTTGACAAGATCTTTCGTATAACATGGTGCCCAACAGTGAATGCAGTACTCTAAATGCGGCCTCACCAACGTCTTGTACAACTGCAGTATGGCCTCCCAACTTCTCTAATCAAGTCTTTTGCATTCATATGGTTTCCCCAATTATTGTTTGAATCTTGAAAGATGGATTCATATTTGAAGTGCTGGAAGATGAGAAGTGGTTGTGAACTGTACACCAGCTTGAGAAGAAGGGTTCTGACCTAAAATTGCCCATTGCTACAAGATGTTAGCGAGGTGACATTTGGAGTATTGTGTTCAGTTTTGTCACCCTGCTATAGGAACGATGTTGTTAAGCTGGAAAGACATCAGGGAACATTTACGAGGATGTTGCCAGGACTTGAGGGCCTGAGCTAGAGGGAGAGGTTGGGCAAGTTAGGACTTTATTCCTTGGGAGTGCAGGAGGATGAAGAGTGATCTTATAGATTATGAGGGAAATAGATAGGGTAGATGCACAGTCTTTTACCCTGAGAAGGGAAATCAAGAAGCAAGGGATATTGGTTTAAGGTGAGAGGGGAAAGATTTAAAAGATTTAACTTTTTCACAAAGAGGGTGGTGGGTGCACAAGCTGCTGCAGGAGGTAGTTGTGGCAGGTACTATAACAACATTTAAAAGACACTTTGACAGGTACTTGGATAAAAAATGTTTAGAGGGATATGGTCTGGTGGGACTAGCATAGATGGGGCATTTTGGTCGGCATGGGCAAGTTGGGCCAAAGGGCCTGTTTCGATGCAGTATGTCTCTGACTTCCCTCCACAGGCTCTGCTTGACCTGCTGAGTTCCTGCAGCATTTTTATTCAAGGTTCCAGCATCTGCAGTCTCTCGTGCGTTAACTTTTTGTTAACTTAAAAAAAAAAGAAATTCTGCAGCATCATCATGGATTTCCTGTGAACTCAATAAGTTTAAAGGGAGAATGGGAACTTTGATGTTTGTCATTTAAAGAGAACCTGGGAAATAAGTGTTGGTAAGATGAATAGGAATGTTAGAAATAGGGACTGGTGGGTCAGAAGGAAGCACAAAAAACAGGGCCGCAATGAGTAGAAGGGAGCTTGGCAACATGACCTGGTATGCCCCATTGAGATATCTAAACTGTCAGACAATGCACTATTGGAATTGTATTGTATCTCTAGTAAAGCAATAGGAATTAGTTAATGGGCATCTTTAAACTTTAGAAATATAGTGCAGAAACAGGCCCTTTGGTTCACCAAGTCTACGCCGACTAGCGATCACCCGTACACCAGCACTTTTCTACAGCTTACAATTTTTTACCAAAGTCATTTAACTTACAAATCTGTATGTCTTTGGAGTGTGGGTAGGAAACAGGAGCACCCGGAGGATAAAACCCACGCGGTCATAGAGAGAACGTACAAACTCTGCACAGACAGCACCTGCAGTCAGGATTAAACCCGGGAATCTGGCGCTGTAAGGCAGCAACTCTACCGCTGCGTCACTGTGCCACCCCATTGCAACAGGAGTGGAAATGTATGTTAATCTTGTCCTCTTGGCCAAAGAATAGTGGCCAGTTTTGATCCTTTTAATATTAATCCTTTCTTCAGGGTCAGAGTGAAATTTACCAAATACTTTTATCCTGATCTGTTTCCATGCTGCATCTTTTAATCAATCATTCAATTATAGATCTCTTTTTTTCTATTATTTCGCTCCCCTGCAGAAGACTGGAGCTGACAATAGCTGGAATGTGTTGCAGGCATTGTTGCCAAGTTGGAAAACAATTACATGGGCAGACTGAATGGACCAGCAGGCACTTACATAGTTGTCATATTTTTTGCATGCATCGTAAATTCTCATTGTCAAGCCAAATGCTGGGCTGCCTTAGTGAGAAGAAATGAGTAAAGCAGACCAACAAATGGTGGCTAATCTTGATCCTTTTTAATAGTTCCTCTGGGTCAGATTGAAATTTACCATCTACGTTTAACCTGATCTGTTTCCATGCCGTATCTTTTAAGCAATCAGTGAATTATGTGTCCTTATTCTTGTTCTGCCTTTGCATTGAACTAAAATGAGAGTTAATGTTTAAGAAGGAACTGCAGATGCTGGAAAATCGAAGGTAGACAAAAATGCTGGAGAAACCCAGCGGGTGAGGCAGCATCTATGGAGCAAAGGAAATAGGCAACGTTTCGGGTTGAAACTCTTCTTCAGACTGGTGTGAGGGTGGGGGGATGAGCGGGAAGAAGAAAGGAAGAGGTGGAGCCAGTGGGCTGAGGGGGAGCTGAGAAGGGGAGGAGAAAGTAGGGACTACCTGAAATTAGAGAAGTCAATGTTCATACCGCTGGGGTGCAAACTGCCCAAGCAAAATATGAGATGCTGCTCAGGTACTAGATGGAGATGAAACTTAAACTGGTCTTCGAACAGCCTATTCTAAACATAGCATCAATTGTTGGCCAGTACAACCATTTGACCTTTTTTTCAGGAGTTCCCTTCTATTTTAGAAATGGAAGTACAGTAGTTATGTTTGTTTCCCCAGGCTTTACATTTCACTCCTCTTCTCGCCTTATCTGACACCCCTTTGTCTCCATAGTTACTTACTCAACCCATCTGCCTTTCAACCCCTCCCTCCATCTCCACCCATCTTTCATTTGCCAGATTTGTCCTGCTCTAACCTTACTTTTCCTCTTGCTCCAATCAGTTTGAAGAAGCTCCTGACCCAAAACATCTGTTCATCCCCTCCACAGATGCTGCCTGACATGCTGAGTTCTTCCAGCACTTTATGTTTTGCTCAAATTCCAGCATCTGCAGTTCTTTGTATCTCTAGTTGTTTTTGTTCCTTTGGTTAAGGCTTAAATTCTCTCTCAATTTGCAAACTTAAAACTGTTATTTGCTCATTCCCGTTCAGTATTTGGCACATGTTTTTAGTTAGCAGTCCATTCCAATGTACAGAAGATTTCTCTTTTTTAAATCTAACTTCTAGATGGTTGAAATGTGATCTTATCGTTGAATGAGTTCGTCACTGATATCCTAATCCTGTTTTTGTGTAAATGATCTTTGCACTTTCTACATTTTTGAATCATCAGAAAGTTGTATCTTAGAGGTAAATCCTTGGAAGTCTAAACCTCAGTGGGCAGTTAAAAAAAAAATCCAAAATATCCACTTGCTAAATAATTCTAATCATCACCCTTGTCATGACTCATGACAAGATCTTTTCACAACCACTAGGGCAGCACATTGGCGCAGCGGTGGAGCTACTGCCTTACAGCGCAAGAGACCCGGGTTCGACCATGACTAAGGATGCTTGTTTGTACGGTGACTCGCGTGGGTTTTCTCCGAGATCTTCGGTTTCCTCTTACAATCCAAAGACATACAGGTATATAGGTTAATTGGCTTAGTGTAAATATAAAATTGCACCTAGTGTGTAGGGCAGTGTTAATGTACGCGGGGATTGCTGGTCGGTGCGGACTTGGTGGGCCAAAGGGCCTGTTTCCGTGCTGTATCTCAAAACTAAAACCTAATTCATTAAACATCTTTTAATGTTGCAAGTCTGAAATCTGTGCACTTTGCATCTTTTCCCATTTGGCACTTGTTCAACATAAATATTGAACTCTTAGGAATAGTTGAAGATCAATCCTTATTGGATTTGCGATGCAGAGTAGATGTAAGCAGTGGGATTATTTATTCCTTGGGGCACCTCGTGCTCTGTACGCCAAACAGAGTTTGGTTTCTGTGACAAACTCAGATTATGGTTCAATTCAATTCAATTGTTCAAAGGTGTTTTATTGCCACATGTGTGAAGTGCAAACAAACGCACAGTGAGTTTGTTTTCTTACTCACAGTTCAGTAGAGTATCACCATACCACCCCAATTAATAGTTGTACAGGAATAGTCTACTGAACTCGCCTGCAAGATGTGCCATATTTGGCGCCAATTTCTAAGTCCAGTCCACGCTCCAGTTGTTAAAAGCGGTGTCCGATTCAGGCAAGCCTCAGGCTGCTGCAGGGGCCTCCAACCATCGCCTTTCCTTGGTCGACCAGCGACTGACATCCTTTCCTCGCCTGCCCTCCTTTGTGCCCCGGGGAGCCTCCCGCAGCCGACTTCGAGGGAGCGGTAGGCCAGACCACGGTTCCCTCTCCTCTCTTACTGGCCTCTCTCCTCTCCCATTGCTGGCTCCATCCTCCCAGTCTCTGGTCCATGGGGGACAAGCTGCTCGGCGGGCTCCCTCTTCCAGGCCGCGGTCGTCGGGTCCTCAGTGTGTGGGCTGCCCCGGCAGCTGCCCCCTGGAGGCCATGAACCACAGGGTCTTCGTTCTGCTGCACTCCATGTTGGGTCTTCTGTTCGGCCGCGGTTTGTGTCTGAGCACACTTTTGTTCTCTCATTTCTTGTCCTCTTTTAGCATTTGTCTCCCAGCTTTACGGCCTTTAATCTCTACACTTCACCACTACCCTAGTTCCTTAAATTGGAATTTAACTTAATTCCTCGGAATTCATTTTATTGTCTTTTACATTTTTTTCAATCTTTGTTAAGGACCTTTTCCCTTGCAGTTAAGAATCTCACCACATTCATGACCATACAAAGCAGTTAATCCAACAAACACGTGACAAATTATTGTACATTCTGGTATGCTATTTCTAAACAATATTTGTTTAACAAAAGAAAGTTTGAGTTTGAGCTCAAGAGTTGAGTTGGCAAAGTTACATTTAACTTCACAATTTTGTTTTCATCATTAAATAAAATGGTTAAAATTGCACTGCAAGATATTTATGACAATGGGCAGCTGTTTATATCCCAGAAGAAAGTTTGGTTTTATTTGTGGCAACATTTTGGCTGAGTGTAGTCCCAAATTTAATATTTTTGTATCTGATGATAAAGGCTGACTCACATCCTGAGTAGTTAGATTTAGTGAAAGCTTGATGCACAGTGCAATATTTTAACCAACCATGTTGCTATCAATCACAGAAAGATGTCTCCACAGGACAACTCACTTTCTTTAAAGGAATTGAAGGAAAGTGCAGCCAGCCAGTGCATTAAAGAAAACTTTCAAAGAACTCATTGTTCTCTAACGTTTCAGTCTTTTTTTTACTGTTAAGTTTATTTTCATATACAGTACCAGGAACGACTATTGAAACACATTTGAAAGATTATTGCAGTATATTTTTGTGCAACTCATTTTTTTAACCACAAATTAATTTCACTTTAAATATAATAATGTGTCATTATTGGACCATGAAAAATCTGTTTTTTTTTATTTGGAAAATAGAAATGTAAAGGTTTTAGAAATATATGATTAAGCAAAATGACATTTCACAATTTTATAAATTGTTCATAAGCGCAATCTATATTGGAACATTCACCCTGGTGATATGGGAAAACACCTTCAGGCATTTTGGCTGCATAGCCCGGTGGTGATCTCCAGTTTATATCCTGAGCAGGATATGCCCCTTTGGTCTCCTCTCAAACACCATCCTATCCCAATAAATAACTGTGGCTCTTCATCTCCTCTTTGCGTGTCATAACATTAAAAATAATGAATGGAGATTTACAAGTTTTATGATGATGACGCGCTGGGGTAATCGCCTGGAATCACTGAGACAATCTTAATCTGAACTAAAGTCTACATTGAAAATACCAGCATGTGCATTAATGGAGTGGCAGAAGTCTACAATATTTCACCTGTACGTACTTTCAAGTTTACTTACTCTTTATTTGTGATTCCCAGAGTAACTGAGTTAGATCTGACCCATGGCCAATAATTGATCAATCTACCACTCGATTGATGCTCATGTTGATGTCCTTACAGATCAATGGTACTTTATTGCCACGTGTGCTTACTGTAAGTTCAGTGAAATTATTTTCTGCATACATTTCAGTGACAGTCCATCTATACATTAGGCACAATCCTACTAAGTATAGGAGTGTAAGAGTTTAGACCACACGGACCAGAGTCAGTACAAGTCACTACATTTTAGTCACTATCCTGTACCCTTCAAGTCCAATTTTTTTAACCATACCTTTGCCTTGATGTGGTTCTAAATTTCACCATTGCTACAGAAGGTGCAAATGTGATAACCTAATTGTCCAAAGTTATCATTAGTTTTAATATTATGCGATTCCCTCGTTCTTTGCAGTGAAATTGTCTCTCTGTGAAGAAATCACATTACTTGCATGCTGTCCTTTTTTGTGACAAAGCATTCTTTTGCTTTGATTTGATGCAAGTGAGATAGATGGTTATCATTGCATCAACTACAGTACTTTACACCATTTCTACCTATGTGTTTCTGATTCTGCTGCGATCATTTTTATACCTTGCATTGGACATTGCTCAATGACATTTCCATGAACAACACAAGATCAAATGTTAGATTTTTTTGTGCTTTATAACTTTGAATTCACTTGTGCATTCAACCATGCAAACTTTTCACAAGGCGGCATGTTGTGTAAAATTGCAGTGCCAGTGCAGGTCTTACAATGAACCAATGCCTGGGTTCATACCTTGTACAAAGGAAAATGGTCCTGGTTGTTGGAAATCCAGCATTGCAGCCTCAGGCCGTCACTGCCGGAGTTCCTCAGCGCTGTTCCTGGCCCAACCATCTTCAGCAGCTTCATTAACGATCTTCCTTGCGAGGTCACACATGGAGATTTTAGCTTAATTTTTGTGTGAACAATTATGTTGCTATTTTGAATCTTGATTTATTAGTCCTTTTTCAAAGCTTAATAAGGAACAAATCAGATGCTTTCAGAGAGGCACAAGGAACTGCAGATGCCGGAATCTTGTTCAAAACACAGTGCTGGATTAACTTAACAGGTCAGACACCTGTGAAGGAATTGGATAGGTAACGTTTCTGGTTGGAATCCTTCTTCAGATGCTTTTAGATATGGGCCAGTGAAGAAGACGGCTTGGGATTATACTAGTTTGTGAGGATTTTCTGGGCTAAATTACATTCCTATAACCCTAATAACTTATTGTGTGGCTCTTCTTGAACCTTCATTTAGTAATGGTAAAGAAGATATATGATGTTGTATTTATTTTTTCTAAAGAACGATTGAACAGCAGGTAGGATGTTTTTGCCAAACTGCTTGTCGAAAATAACAGAAGAATTTTATAGGAGTAGAAGCTGTGGAATTTACAATGCCATCGTAGAGTCTGTCCTCACCTTCTCCATCATGGTCTGGTTTGGCTCAGCCTACAAACACGACATCCGGAGGCTGCAGCGAATCGTTCGATCAGCTGATAAGGTTGTTGGCTGCAACCTTCCCCCCATCGATGAACAGTACACTTCAAGGGCCAGGAAGCGAGTGGGTAAGATCATCTCTGACCACTCTCACCCTGGCCACAAACTCTTTGTGGCACTTCCCTCTGGAAGGCGACTCCAGACTGTCAAAGCCGCCACAGTCAGACATAAAAACAGCTTTTTTTCCACAAGCAGTAACTCTACTCAATAACCAAAAGTCTGTAGCCTCCTTTTGCTACATGTTTTATGTTTTATTCTTAATTGTTACTGTATGTTGTGTTGTTACTTGCAAGCGGAGCACCAAGACAAATTCCTTGTATGTGTACTTACTTAGCCAATAAACTTATTAATTCATTCATTCAAAGTGTTTATAGTTTGGGTTAAAGTTGTGCAATACATTAAGCTTATCGGAAAAGTTATTTGTATGAAATAAAAACTTCAGAGAGTTTGCATTTTGAAAGTGTATTTCAATGAGGTATGCTACAAAACCTACATTCATTGTGTATTCTGAAAATGGACACTGTAACTTTTTTTCAAATGCCCTATTGTATTTTTAAGTTAATTCATAGGACATCATGAATATAAGTGGCCAAGAAATATTATCATCGCCAGACAAATTATTATAAAGAACTGAAAAATAACTGGAAAAATTATTGCAAATTGAAAGGTGATGATTGAAATGATATCTGTAAAATGTCAGATTGAATAAATAATCTTAATATATGTTCACAAATTGAGATTGTTTTGATATGAGATTTGAATATTCAAAGGTAAACGAAAATACGGAAAATTTCTTTAAGATAGAAAAATAACCTTGTACAAAAGATTGACATAAAATGCTGGAGTATCTCAGCAGGACAGGCAACATCTCTGGAGAGAAGGAATGGTTGATGTTTTGGGTCAAGACCCTTCTTCTTCAGACTACAAGATGAATCTGATACAGTTAAAGATTTATATTTTTATTTAATAAAACAGTTAAATGATTCACTCCTCAAAACTCTGGGGTTTATTGCATCCCAGTACAGTTTAGTTGACGTAGTTGAAGTATTTGCTAAACCCCTTTCAGTTTTGCTTCATGCAATTTTACAGTCGTATTGTAAATCGGGTAGCTGAGGCAGCTGTGAGATAAGACCGGCAACAGGCCAGCTCAGCAATAATTAATCTTCTCTTTGATCTTGTTCACAACTATGTGTTTTATGTCATAATTGACAATCACTGACTGTGGGGAAAAAGATCAGAATAATCCTGAGCTTTTCTGTAAAAAATGTAAACACAGCTGAATTCAAAAGAAGGAAGAAGGCGTTTCCACTTGGGGAAGATGCTAATATAATTTCTCTCCATATATTGTTTGAATCCAAACTTCGTCAAATGCATCAAATTATATATTGTAAACCATATTTACTGTCAAATGTGAACCGCTGATGGGATGAAGTTTACACTTTCTAATGATATATCTTAGTTTAGTTTAGAGACACAGCATGGAAACAGGCCCTTCGGCCCAACAGGTCTGTGCCAACCAGCGATCCCCGTACTCTAAAACTATCCTACACACTAGGGACAATTTACAATTTTTTACCGAAGCCAATTAACCTGCAAACCTGTACATCTTTGGAGTGTGGGATGAAACCCATGTGGTCACGGGGAGAATGTACAAACTCCATAAACACAACACCCATATTCAGGATTGAACCCAAGTCTCTGGCACTGGAAGGTAGCAACTCTACCACTGTGCCGCTGTGTAAGCTTTTCTCAGACCACATTTGCCATCAGTGCTTATCGTTTTGGTGAACATTGAAAGGATCATTTTCTTTGGAATGCTCCAGTTGATCCAGTTTACAATGTGATGAGTTAGTATGAAGTAATTTCTGCTCTGTACTGCACCGAACCAGTATTGTAGATATACATGTGTGAATTAACCTGAATGTAGGCAGGAGCAAGAAGTCCCTCAAGAGATAGTTTCAAACCTTTTTAGCTCCACAGCACAAAGAGTACAAATCGAAATACACACAACCTTTCTCTGGAACGTCGGAAGTTGAGGGGAGACTTGATAGAAGTATATAAAATGATGAGAGGCACAGGTATGGTCGATGATCATAGCCTTTTCCCAAAGTGGAAATGTACAATACATAGTTATAAAGTGAGAAAGGGAAAGTTTAATGGAGATGTGCTGGGAATTTTGTTTTACACAGAGAGTGGCGGGGGCATGGAATGCTTTGCCAGCGGTGGTGGAGGCAGATACCATAATGGTGTTTAAACTTTTAGATGGGCACATGGAAGTGCGAGGGATAGAGCGATATGGATCAAGTACAGGCAGATGGGATCAGTTTAACTTGGCTTCATGTTCAGCACAAACATTGTTGCTTGAAGGGCCTATTCTGTTCTGTCTTGCTCTATTTGATAAATGTGAGGGATATATTTGACAGCGAATAGATTATCCTGATCTTATCTTAAATGTACAGACAATACAGAATATCTCGTCCCCACCTGTCATCTGTACATGCATAAGGTGGCAACTAAATTCACAGCTGGAGATGTAAAACCACACAAAAAGGGTTTCGCCTGATTGGAATCCTCACCAAATTTGAGCCTGCAGCTATTGTTTATGAGCTGCCCATTGTGCTGAATAAATCAAAGGCATTCTGTCTCTCCATCTAGCTGAGTGAAATAGAACTTGATTGTATAATCTGCATTCGAGCAGAGAAGTGCCATCAGATTTTCTAACGCACATAAATACACGGGAATAATTATTAGTAGAGAAGATTTCTCTTTGAGAATTGTGATCCATAATTAATCTACTCCGCAGTTGATTAATTTGTTAGAGTAAATGGAGACACTGTTAATTTAACATTGTAAATTTTAAGCCTAATTCAGGGAGGCACATCTAATCCAAAGTTCTTTTCCCACATACAGATCATTAACTTTGAATGTGGTGCAGAATCTAATCTATGGTGTTTCATTTTCCATAGCTACTTTCATTTTTCTTTTGGTACATGAGTTGGCAGTTTGGGCAGCTCTTGCAATAGTTGACTCAAAGATTCCACCTACTCTATCGAGTTTATTAGATTAGCGTGAGCGTATCAAATGGAGCTCATTAGTCAAACTGGTGAGTTACAGATAATCCTCTATGTGCGGTCATGGCCCTACTCTAAGTAGTCGAGTTAATGCAGTAGAATCTGTATAATGTTGGAGGCTTAAATAGTGTAAAACTATTTTCAAATCCTGATATCATTTGATGAATTTTCTAGGAGCTATTGGTTTTTTTTTGGCAATTCCTTTAATTTAACTCTAAAGTGCTGTATGATTTTATTCAGGAAACGATGAGCACAACATTTTGGATCACGTTCCTTTATTATTGATCTATAAGTATTGAAATATTTTGGATATTTAAAATAAATAATGGTTTCATCAGCATTTGACGGCACTGGGCCTGTACTCGATGGAGTTCAGAAGGATGAGGGGGACCTCATTGAAACTTACCAAATAATGGAAAGGCCTGGATAGAGTGGATGTGGAGAGGGTGTTTCCACTAGTCGGAGAGTCTAGGAACAAAGGCCATAGCCGCAGAATAAATGATCATACCATTAGAAAGGAAATGAGGAAAATCTAAAGTTAGAGGGTGGTAAATCATTGGAATTAATTGTCACTTTAGGCAGTGAAGGCCAGGTCAATTGATGTATTTAAGGTCGAGATTTATAAATTCTTGATTAGTGAGGGTGTGAAGGGATTATGGGGAAAAAGGAGAATGGGAATGAGAGGGAAAGATAGAGCAGCCATGATTGAATAGTGGAATAGGCTTGATGGGCCGAATAGCCTAATTCTGCTCCTAGAACTTATGAATTTATGTTTCCAAAAACACTTTTGCCTAGACTGGTAAGTTGCTGTGAGTTCTCCAAGAAAACTATGAAACTGCAAACCATAGTGACGTTGAAATGAAAGTATTAAATATTAATTGCTACTAACAGGGTTTCTGTATGTTTCACTATGGAATGTACTCAATTACGAAATGTGCAGGCAAGACAGCAGTATCATTAAATAAGAATGGATGGCTTTCTGCATGGATTAAGGTTACAGATATGGTTTAGCCTGTGAAATGCTCACATGAGACAAAACCCATTTTTTTCTTTCCATACTTTAGCAATTGTGACAGTTACTATTTATAGCTACTGCAATACAGCAATCAGCTTGGCCAGTGTGCAGCACTTACCTTGAGGGGAGAACTATTTGTGACAAGAGTGACCCTTGGTGTTGTAATTGCTCATTTAGTTTGCGAATAAGTTAGTTGTATCATCAGTAACACAGCTAACAATGGCCTGTTTCCTTTATCATCATTACTTTTTTGTATATCTGTCATTCATTTGTTTTATATACCTCTACATCACTGTTTATATCTCTCATTTCCCTTTCCCCTGATGTCTGAAGAAGGGTCTTGACTCAAGACGTCACCCAATCCTTCTCTCCAGAGATGCTGCCTGTCCCGCTGAGTTACTTCAGTATTTTGTCTATCTTCGATTTAAACCAGCATCTGCAGTTCCTTCCTACACACTTAGTCTGTTATTAAGTAAACTGTTATCATTTGTGAATTGTGACAGTGTGAAAATAGTGACTTCCAGAATATCACCATTCTAATGATGTTGTATTATTAAACAGTCAAGTAATTTTATGCACAGTATTGATTATTTTTAATTACCTAAAGCTTCTTTGATTGCTAATTGTTTGGTAATTTATTGGAAAACGAACAGTACCTTGTGATCTAGAATTTAAGAGTGAAATCTGGGGAAAGTATTCCTATCAAAATTAGAATGGTTGAATATCAACTTATCTTGTTTGTAATCCAGCGATACCATGTGCAACATGATTTCATCAACATTGGGTGTATTGAGGGAGTACTTGATAAAGCATATTGGATCCTTTGCTTCATAAATATTAATTACTGAGTTAAAAAACACGGAGGTTTAATTGAATCTTTCAGAGTTCAGGTCAGGCAATACTAACTGAGTTTAGTTTAATTTAGAAACACAGCACGGAAACAGGCCCTTTGGTCCACTGATTCCGTGGCGACCAGGAAAATAAGCTTACAGAGCAATTGTGGTTTAGTTTAGTTTAAAGGTTCTGTGTGGGAACAGGCCCTTCAGCCCACCGAGTCCACTCTAGGGACAATTTATATTCTTGGAGAAAACCCACGCGGTCACGGGGAGAACGTACAAACTTTGTACAACAGCACCCGTAGTCAAGGTCAAACCCGGGCCTCTGGTGCTGAAAGCGCTATAAGGCAGCAACTCTACCGCTACGCCACTGTGGGGGAAATGTGAGTGATCAGCTTGGTCACAGAGCCAGCATATACTTGTCAGGCCCATGAATGGAATCTTGTGCCCTAATGATTCTAACGCTTTCACCCACAGACAAGCAACCCATGGGTGCTTGTCTGTACGGAGTTTGTCCGTTCTCCCCGTGACCTGCATGGGGTTCTCCGGGATCTGCGGTTTCCACCCACACTCCAAAGACAGAGGTTTGTAGGTTAATTAGCTTGGTATATGTTTAAGAAGGAACTGCAGATGCTGGAAAATCGAAGGTGGACAAAAGTGCTGGAGAAACTCAGCGGGTGCAGCAGCATCTATGGAGCGAAGGAAATAGGCAACGTTTCGGGCCGAAACCCTTCTTCAGCTTGGTATAATTGTAAGTTGTCCCTAGTGTATGCAGGAGAGTGCAAGTGTGTGGGGATTGCTGGTCAGAGTGAACTCGGTGGGCCAAAGGGCTTGTTTCTGCGCTGTATCACTAAACTATACTAAACTAAACTAACAGCATGTTTAAACCAGATTCAATTCTCTTTTGCAATCCAAGATGCGGATTTTTCATATTTTTAATCCTTTAGGCCACCAAGCCAAGGCACATCTAAATTTGATGGGTGGGAATTGTTCAGCATTGTTTATTCCAATCTATAAATTGTTTAACTCACTGAGATTTCACTAAATCCATACCATTTACCTCCAACGTACCTCAAAACGGGCAAAAAAGATCATCTCGGACCCCTCCCATCCAGCAAACCACTTTTCCAGTCTCTCCCTTCAGGGAGGCGCCTTAGGTCACTTGCTACAAAATCCACCTGCTTTAAAAACAGTTTCTTCCCCTCAGCAATAAGAACACTCAATTCCCTCCAATAACAGAAAATACTAAGGACTTTTGATGTATACAGTGTCTTGTCTATGGTCTTTGTCTGTTCTTTTGCACTATGTATTGTTGGTGAGATTTGTGATTTGTGATGTGGTATGGATGCACTTTATTACTATGATCTGTGTTATTAGTGTTAATGTGACTAAAGCAGTGTACCATCATGTACTGAACCCAAATACCACCAACCCTGGTCGTGTGGCAAATAAAGATTCTATCTTCTATCTATCAATTCCCACACTGACCTTTCTGTCCTAGATCTCCCCCATTGTCAGTGTGAGGCTAAACGCAAATTGGAGGAACATCATCTTATATTGGGCAGCTTACGAATATAGAATATAGAATTGGTGCGAACATAGATTTCTCTAACTTCAAATAAACCTTCCATTCCCTCTCTCTCCATCCCTCCCCCACCCGTCGCACCAGCTTCTCCATTTCAGCCAACAAACAGCCACCAATGGCATGTTTCCTTCATCATTGTTACTTTTTCACATATCTTTCACTGATTGTCATCTTATGAGTGATGCTCCTTTAGAACACTGCGTGAGCCTGACAAAAGCTATTAGTTCTGCCTCCCAACAGATATCAGCTGCTTGGGAGGCCACAAAGATTCAAAAGCAACCATTGGGCTCCAAGTGAGAAGGACCATTCCTGGTGCTACTGACCACTTGAACTGCAGTTAAGGTCCAGGGGAAGAAAGCCTGGATACATGCCTCCCACGATAAGGGGCCACTCAAGACCAAGTGGTGATAACAAAAGAGAACGGAATTTAGTCGGTAACAACGACTGCTCTCGTCAGTGTATCTTGTGTAATAATCTTTGTTATTTTCCCACAAACCAAGCCCCCTGCCATCAATATCTATCCAGAGGCCTACTGGTCAGCACCTTCCTGTACATGCCTTACTCTTATGCTGAAGAAAATAATCGCTCCAGATGCTGCATGTTCACACACCTCCCCATTCATCTGAAGGAGGGAATTCCCTTCATGCCCATCCTCCCAAACACAGAATGGAATCTCCCCCAAAATTATTCCAGCCCTCCACCTGGTGGAGAGGGGTTATGGGATGGCTGCGCTCCTCAATTCATGTCTTTTTTTAAATTTTTTTTATTTATTAGAAGTACATTACATTACAACCACATACATTAGTACTCGTCACTTATGTCTTCTTACAATTAATGTACTCCATTTATTTTTTACACTAGAAAAGGAAAAGATTGAAAGAAAGAAGAAAGTGAAGGAAAAAGTGAAAGTGTAGAAAATGTGATAACAAAAAAGGACGAAGACCCTATAAGAGCAAAATTAAAAACAAAAGAAAAAGAGTTAAGAAATAGACCCTAGAAAAGAAAGAGAAAGAGAAAGAGGAAAAAGAGAGAAACAAATATTTTTAGGAGCATTACGTAAATGGGACATACCAACTCTTCAACTATCATCCCCCCTTACCTGACCTCAATTTTTTTTTTTAAGTACCTTTGCACCCTATATTTGTAATAATTCTATAAATGCAGGCCACGTCAGGTGGAAGTGATCTGGTTTACCTGCTAGGATGAGTCTTATCTCTTCTAGGTGTAATGTTTCAAACATATTTGAAATCCACATATTTATAGTTGGTATTGGAGCCTTCTTCCAAAATTTTAGAATTAGCTTTTTTCCAGTTATTAACCCATAGTCTATTAGTTTCTTTTGAAACACATTTAGTTCTGGACCATCTTCCGTTATTCCGAAGATAATCCATTCTGCTTTGGGTATCAGTCTTAATTTAAATAACTTTGTAAAGATTTCAAAAATTTCCTTCCAAAATTTTTGAATTTTTGTACAGAAAACGAATGAGTGCGCTATAGTAGCTTCTTCGGATTGACATTTATCACAAATAGATGATACATTTGGGAAAATTTTATGAATTTTAGTTTTCGAATAATATAGTCTATGTAAAATTTTAAATTGTATTAAAGTGTGTCTTACATTAATCGAGCATTTATGCACGTTTAATAAGTATTCATTCCAACTTTCCTTTGAAATTTTAATAGCTAACTCTTGTTCCCAGTCTCTTCTGATACCCTCCGTAGGTGGTATTTGTACATTTAAAATAATATTATACAAATATGATATTAAGCTTGCTGATTCCGCTTTTATCTGCATTGCCTCGTCCAATACATCTACTGGGTTATTATAATGATCTTTTGTATATTTTTTCAAATAGTCGCATATTTGAAAATATTTAAAATATTGATTATTTCCGAGTTTATATTTTATTTGTAATTGTTGAAATGAAAGTAATTTTCCAGTTTCATACAAGTCACCAAGCGTTTTAATTCCTAGTCTATCCCAATGTGTAAAAGCTTTATCTATAATAGAGGGATTAAACAAAGGGTTATCAACTATAGGTAATAAAAGTGATACATTTCTTAATTTTAAATTTTGTTTTATTTGTTTCCAAATTCGGATTGTACTATGAATAATTGGGGACTTATTATAATTTATGTTATTCAATTTCATTGGAGAGAGGAGGATCGCTCCAATGTTTCCAGAGGAGCAATCCTCTTTCTCCATTACAATCCAGTCCACTTGCTGGGCGGAATTATCCATCAGTTGAATCATATTTTTAATATTTACTGACCAATAATAATACATAAAGTTAGGTAGTGCTAAACCCCCTAATATTTTAGGTTTATTCAGGTGAGTTTTTTGTATTCTATGTGATTCCGGAAGTGGAGGCGCTGTCGTACAGCAGCGGCTCGCCTGCAGTCCGTCTGTCTTTACTTTTTTTGTTGTTTTCTTGTGTCCTGTTTTAGTTACATTTTAGTTTATTGGGTTGTGTATGTGTGTGGGGGGGGGGGTGAAACATGACTTTTGTCTCTTCCTTCGGGGGAATGCGACTTTTTCTTGTATCCCCCTTCTCTGCCACCCCGGGCCGCGGAGTTTGAACCGGCCCGTCGCGGACGGAGCACGGATTCAGCCGCGGGATTAACTTACCATCACCCGGCGGGGTCACAGCGTCAGAAGCCTGGATCGCCTCAGCGCAGAGGGAGAACAAGGAGGGAAGAGACAGAGACTTTAAGACTTTTGCCTCCATCACAGTGAGGAGGTGCCTGGTGAACTCACTGTGGTGGATGTTAATTTGTGTTTATTGTGTGTTTTGTTATTTATTATATGTATGACTGCAGGCAATGAAATTTCGTTCAGACCGAAAGGTCTGAATGACAAATAAAGGAATCTCTCTAATCTCTAATTTATAGTCCCATATAAAATTAGTGATATCTGAGTCGAGTTTTTTTTTAAACTTCTTTGGTAAGTATATAGGAATCGATTGAAATAGGTATAAAATTTGTGGTAGAAAAATCATTTTTATTGCATTTATTCGGCCTATTAAAGACATCGGGAGCGTTTTCCAGAATTTAATTAGTGTGTTTAATTTATTAAGTAGGGGGTCAAAATTTGCCTTAAACATACCTTGATATGTTCTGGTAATTTCGATTCCCAAGTATTTAAATTTTTCTGTAGCTATTTTAAAAGGGAATTTTAAAAGGTGTGTTGAATCTTTCGGTTTTATTGACATAATTTCACTTTTATTCCAATTTATTCTATATCCAGAAAAAGATCCAAAGTCTTCAATTAAATTTAATATATTTGGTATAGTGATTTGAGGTTTTGTAATGTACAGTAATATATCATCCGCGTATAATGATATTTTATTATATGAGTCTTTAGTATTATATCCATGGATATCAGGGTGTATTCTAATTTTTTCTGCTAGCGGTTCAATAATGAGAGCAAACAGCTGTGGTGATAATGAGCATCCTTGTCTATTTCCCCTTGATAGTTGGAATTTCGAGGATAATATGTTATTAGTTAGTATTCTAGCTGTAGGTTTGTTATATAGTAACTTGATCCATAGAATAAAATTCTCCCCCAGTTGGAATTTTTGTAATACTTTATCCATATAATTCCATTCTACTTGATCAAATGCTTTTTCAGCATCCAGCGAAATAATTGATAATTCTTGATCTTCAGATTTGTGTGAGTGCATTATGTTGAGTAGACGTCTCATATTGTTAGATGAGTATCTCTTAGGGATAAACCCCGTCTGATCTGGGTTTATTAATTTACTAATGTATTTACTTAATCTTCTAGCTAATGTTTTCGCTAATATTTTTTGATCTGTGTTTAACAATGCTATAGCTCTATATGAACCAGGTTCTTCTAAATCTTTGTTTTTCTTAGGTATTAGTGTAATCGTTGATTCCGCTAATGTATCAGGTAGTATTCGTTTTTTAAAAGCATATTGGTTCATTTTTTGTAATCTTGGTATTATTTTATCATAAAAGCTTTTATAAAATTCATTAGTAAATCCATCAGGGCCTGGTGTTTTTCCATTCTTTAGTGAGTTTATTGTATCTTCTAATTCCTTAATTGAGATTTGTGCACCCAATTCCTCTTGTTCCTTCAGCTCTAACTTTGGAAGATTTGAGTTATCCAAATACTTTGTGATATTATTGGAATCAATTGTCGTTTTAGATGTATACAAATTCTCATAAAATTGCGCAAATCTTTTATTAATATCCTTCGGTGTTGTTAATAATTACCCTTTATCTGATTTGATCTTTGGTATAGTATGTTCCTTTTCTCGTTTTTTTAGCTGTCGAGCCAAAGGTTTATGCGGTTTATCCCCAAATTCAAAGTGCTCTTGTTTTGTAATTTGAAAAAGTCTTATAAGTTTATAAGTCTTAAATTTCAAAATTATTATTTTATTATGTTTATCTATTGATGGATCTTTAGCATTATCTATATCCATTTGTCTAATAAGTTCTTCTAACTGTCTTTGTTCATTCTTATTCTTTTTATTTTGAAAAGCTTGATATGAAATTATAATACCCCTAATGTATGCTTTAAAAGATTCCCATAATACAGTAGGCGATATATCTGGAGTATCATTTATTTGAAAAAAGACCTCCATTTGTTCTTTTAAATATATACTCGCTTGTGGATCTTTTAGAATTTGAGAATTAAATCTCCAAAACGATTTATTCTTAAACATTCCTTCCAGTTTTAAAAAGAAAGTTAGTGGAGAATGGTCTGAAATTGAATTTGTGTGGTATATTGCGTTAGATGTTTGGGGGATTAATTTTGTATCCAGCAGGAAGTAGTCTATACGTGAGTATGTCTTATGTACCATTGAATAAAACGAGTATTCCCTGCCAGTTGGATTAACAATTCTCCAAACATCTGCTATATTAGTATTGTTTATATAGGTATTGAGAAGTTCCCCAGTTTTCGATTTCATATTCCCTCTCTGTTTTTGGCTTGATTTATCTAAGTACGGATCTAAAACACAGTTAAAGTCTCCTCCTATTATAACATTTTGATAGTTAGACTCTGCAATTATGTTGAAAATTTTATTGAAAAAGTGGGGGTCATCAAAGTTAGGGGCATATATATTTACCAAGGTAAGTGGAGTATCATGGATTTCTCCATTAACTATTAGGTATCTCCCTTCTATATCTGTTATGATATTCTTTGCTTTAAATGGTATACCTTTTCTTATAATGATTGACGTGCCTCTAGATTTTGAAGTGAATGAAGAATGGTATGTTTGACCTATCCATTTCGCCCTCAACCTAACTTGATCCTGAGATTTTAAGTGTGTTTCTTGTAGGAAGGTAATGTCGGAATTGTACAGTTTCAGCTGAGCTAGTATCTTACCCCTTTTAATAGGTTCGTTAATACCTCTTATATTCCAACTACAAAATGAGATTCCTCCTAGGTTCTTTTGTTTGGTGTCATGCATTTTGAATAATTATAGTACCTTTAAATCTTGTGGTGCATCCATATCCCAGGTCTTTGGGTATTGGGGGAACTTTTGAGTTTTTAAGTTTTGTTGGTATGTCCATTTTACGCTTATCACTAAACACAAAACACAAACATGTGATTTTATGTGATAAAAAAAAAGCTAAAAAAGTGAAAATACAGTGTCTGATATAGTCGGCACTGTAGCGAGTGTCCCACCTGTAGGTGGGAAAAAACCTTGTTTTGACTTCCATTGCGTTGTTACACAAATAGCTCCGCTCTCTTAGTTAATCATAACATATTAAAATATTAAAACGGGGCCTCACATTCAGATATATAATACAATTTTACCCTGTATATTTCATTATAACATATTTATATATCGGAATTTTAACTACTAATTATTAAACCGATACTTTTGACTTCAATAAGAATCAACTGTTTGTTGAAGGGGTTAACGAGATGAGCCCTTGGGCCTAAGCCAGGTGCTCGTTTCTCATCCCCTCCTCCCACTTATAGATAAGGTTTCAATTTATTAAAAATTCATATTAGTATGTTAGTTCGTTATTTTTTATTTTTGTTTTTGTTAGTATTCTAATCTAACATGCATAACTTATTAAGTTGTTAATAGGATAAGTTCTTACAATTGGTTTTAATATTATAATCTAATAAGCAAGTAAATGCTTCTGGTATATACCATTCCCGTCTGTTCAGCTGTTTACTCATTTTGAACAGAAAGTGTCCTTGATTCAACATTCCAAAGATAACAGTCTAACTATCCCCAGACAAAGCATTGCTTAGAATGGTTCAGTTCTGCCAAACCCCCCTTAGATTTCTATTTTTCAACGATAGTTTGGGCATATTTAAACGCGTCTTCAGGCTTAACAAATGACTTTTCAAAACCCTTAAAGGAAATACGCATTTTCGCGGGATAAAAAATCCCATATCTGATCCCTTCTCTCCCTCTTAAAAGATCCTTAACCTTCTCGAATTTGTTTCTTTTTTGCACAATTTCATACGGGTAGTCCCTGAATATCTTAATAGTGTCATTGTCCAGCCGCAGTTGCACACCGTATTTGATTTTGCTCATAACATCTTCCAGTTCTAAAATATCACGAAATTTCACAATAATATGTCGTGGATAAGTTTTTCCCGCACCAGATCTTTGTTTAAATCTTGGGACACGATGAGCCACTTCGATTTTTGGTTCTTTGGAAAGATTCAGCAGTTGTTTAAGCAAGCCCATGGCAAACTCACGCACATCCTCCCCCTCGGCTCCCTCTGAGACTCCAAGAATTCTCAAATTCTGACGTCTAGAGCGAGCTTCCAGGTCCAGGCATTTTTCTGAAACTTTACTGAGTGAAGTTTGTTCATTTTCTCGCCTCATTTGCTCATGTTCTTGCCTAATTTTCGCCATGTCTTCAACCACTCGAGCCGTGTTTTTCTCCAATTCCGTAATTGTGCGCATACTTGCAGCTACTGTTTCAAGCACAGCCGTGAACTTATCCGTAGTAGTTTCATCCATCTTGTCCATTCTCTCTGATAGTCCATCTTTCACCTCATCAATTCGTTTATTCATAATGTCCAGTGAATCAATCATATTCTGATTGCTAGCCTCCATAGCCTTCTGATTACCAGCATTTAAATCCCTCATCATCTTCGCCATTCCTTCCATCATATTTGCCATATTTTCCTTCATATCTTCCTTCATATTTTCCTTCATATTTTCCATCATAATTTTATTTTCATCCAAAATCTCATCTTTCATATTTTTCACTGATTTCTTCAAGTCATCAAACTCTTTCTTAGATCGTATCCATTTCTGCAGCCACTTCAGAGACCAGAGGTAACTTCTGCTTCAGGCTTCTTCTGGTCTCTCAGCAGCTTTTTCACTGATCTCTGAGGGCTCACAGCTGGAGGCAGTTTACTCATTTAAAGGGCTTTAAACCACCGTTTAAAACATCGCGCTTAATGATGACGTCATCAGCGCGGCGACCAGGAGCTCCGGTAAGGTTTTTAAAAACAATCCCGATTTCTGGACCCGTTTTACATGATAAATCGTGAAATTTTTCGGGAGAGGAGCTAGGTGCACGTCTGTTAGTCCAACATGGCGCCACCGGAAGTCCTCAATTCATGTCTTGATCTTGTTTATTTTTTATCCTTTTTGTTTTGTGATTTAATGCTTATTAAGTATTATTACAAACAAGTGGTAGAAGCCCCAGCTAACATTAGAACTCTCCAGGCTTCCAGCTACCATCCTCTCAGCACTTAAACGCTTGTTATATTTAGAGAAACATAGCTTCATTAAGGCTTACCCATCATAGGTGTTGGAGGCTGTCTCTAAAATATGGAGACCATTCAAAATATCTAATGATGTGCTTGTATATCCTTTCCTTACAATTCTTATTTAGGTGAATCGCTATCTGTGGTAATGATTCAAGAATCACAGGGGGGATTGCAGGGCCTTGCGGAGAACTGATGGTGTTAGTTTATTCAAAAAGACAGTTCACTGATTGGGTACAGGTTTGCTAAACACAGTGGCAAAGAACAGCTTGTGAACTCAAGCTTACAACTGATAGGAGCCTGGACAGAACTGTGATCAATGTCACTTCAGGGTGTGAGGTGCTGGGTACATCCTAATCACTCTAAATAGGCCTGTTTTTCAGCAGTGTCTGGGTGAAAGTTGTTTGTTGAATATCCCGTGTCTTTTATCTCTAGTCATGTTCAGTCTTTAATCTTTTAATTTTAACTCCATAGTTCATTTGTTCGGTTAGTTATGCTAGTAGTAAAGAAAGCAAACGCAATGCCAACATTTATTTTCGAGAGGGATTGAAAACAAGAACAGGGATGTAATGCTGAGGCTCTATAAGGCGCTGGTCAGCCCGTATTTGGAATATTGGGAGCAATTTTGGAAGGATGTGCTGGCTCTGAAGAAGGATGTGCTGGCTCTGAAGAGAGTCCAGAGAAGGTTTACAATAATGATCCCAGGAATGAGTGGATTAACATAAGATGAGCGTTTGATGGCACTGGGCCTGCACCCGCAGGGGGTTTTGAAGTATGAGGGGGGTGGGACCTCATTTAAATGTACAGAATAATGAAAGGCTTGGATAGAGTGGACATGGAGAGGGTGTTTCCATGAGAGGGAGAGTCTAGGACTAGAGGTCATAGCCTCAGAATTAAGGGACTTTCCAAAAGGAAGATGAGGAGGAATTTCATTAGTCAGAGGGTGGTGAATCTGTGGAATTCTTTGCCACAGAAGGCTGTGAAGGTCATCAATTGACATTTTTAAGGCAGAAATAGATTCTTGATTAGTATGGGTGTCAGGGGTTATGGGTAGAAGGCAGGAGAATGAGTTAGGAGGGATAGATAGATCAGCCATAATTGAGTGGTGGAGTAGACTTGATGGGCCGAATGACCTAATTCTGCTTCTATCACTTACGGCCAAATGAATGTATGACAGTTCAATTTTTGTTACTTCAGTTTTTAGTAAAGGTCTGCAGCTATTTTAATGCTTTGCTATGATGCCATATAATCATTGTGCCTGAATAAGAGTTTTAAATGCTACTACTGGTCTCGGTAAATCATTGAGAATTCAATGATCCCACCCCGATTATCGATCGCCTGTTCTCACTTCTTCTATGTTAGCCCATTTTCACATCCTACACACAAGGGGCAATTTTACAGAGGCCAATTCACCTACAAACCTGCTAATCTTGGGAAGTAGGAGGAAACCAGCTCCCAGAGGAAACCCACATGGTGCCAGGGAGAAACATTGCAGTACTCAAGGGTATGAGCTATAGGGAGAGGCTGGGCAAGCACGGACTTTATTCTTTGATGTGCCAGAGCCTGAGAGGTGATCATTTAGAGGTGCATAAAATCATGAGGGGTGTAGATAGGGTGAATGCACACAGTCTTTTACCCAGGGTAGGGGAATTAGGAACCAGAGGATATAGGTTTAAGGTGAGAGGGGATTTGAAAGGAACCTGAGAGGCAACTTTTCACACAGAGGATGGTGGATATATGGAACCAGCTGGCAGATTAGGTAGTTGAGACAGGTACTGTAAAAGCATTTTAAAGCTACATTACAGGTACATGAATTACAAAGATTTAGATCAATAAGGACCAAACATTGTCAAAGAGGTCTAGCTTAAATGAGGCATCTTGGTCTGCATGAATGAGTTGGGCCGAAGGGCCTGTTTGGTGGTGGGGTAGGTAGTGGTGGTGGAGACAGATATGACAGTGCTATTTCGGAAACCTTTGGAGAGGCACATGATATGCATGGATTGGAGGGACATGGACCATATTCAGGCACAAAGTTGGTGTTGACTTCATGTTCGGCACAGCCATCGTGGGCCGATGGGCCTGATCCTACGCTGTACCATTCCATGTTCTGTGAGTAGTGTGTGCAGTTCTGGCCACCACACTATGGGAAGGATGTGGTTGAGCTGGAGAGGGTGCGGGAACCATTGATGAGGATGTTACTGGGACCGGGGGAATTATTACAAGGAGAGACTGGATAGACTGGCACTAACACTGTAATCAGCACAGACCGTTTGGGCCACAGGGCCTGTTTCGGGGCTGTATAACTCCAATTAATTGACTATGCTACAGGGATCCCATTTCACCACACTGGGTCTGTCGCCTTCGCTGACTCGGTGATTCGGACATTAGAGATTGTGCCTCTACCTGCACCTCAGGCAAGAGAGAGTTGCCGGTGTAGCCCAGTGCATCCCACAGGCCAGACTTAGTGTTTTAGTTTAAAACTTATAGCATGCAAAGAGAACCTTCTGCCCACTTGGTCCACACTGACCATTGAACACCCTTCTCACTAGTTCTATGTTAATCCAATTTCACATCCATCCCCTACACCCTTGGGACAATTTTACAGAGGCCAATTCATCTACAAACAGTCTGAAGAAGGGTTTCAGCCAGAAACGTTGCCTATATCTTTCGCTCCATAGATGCTGCCTCACCCGCTGAGTTTCTCCAGCACTTTTGTCTATCATCTACAAATACGTAAGTTTGGGGTGTGGGAGGAAACTGAGCACCTGGAGGAAACCCACACAGTCGCAGGGAGAATGTGTAAACTCCACATAGACAGCACCTGCAGTCAGGATTGAATCCTATTCAGATGTTCAGGAGAGAGTTAGATTTAGCTCTTAGGGCTAAAGGAAAAGGGATATTGGTAAAAAGTAAGAATGGGGTACTGATTTTAGATAATTAGCCATGATCATATTGAATGGTTATGGTTTGAAGGTTCGAAGGGCCGAATGGCCTACTCCTGCATCTATTTTTCTATGTTTCTAACCCAGGTGTCTGGTGCTATCATGCAGCATCTCTACTGCAGCACCACTGTTCGCAAGGGCCTGAGCTATAATGAGAGGTTGGGCAAGCTACAATGTTATTGCTTGGAGTGCAGGAGGCTAAGGGACGATATTTGTAGAGGTATATCATATCATGGAAGGAAATGATAGGGTGAATGCACAGAGTATTTTAGCCGGGTCGGGAATCAAGAACCAAAGGACATAGTTTTAAAGTGAGAGTGGAAAGAGTTAATAGAAACCTGAGTCGGAACCTTTCCATTCAGACGGTGGTGGGTGAATTTTTTGAGCTGTGAGAGGAAGTAGCAGAGCAGAAACTATAACAACATCTAAAAGACACATCGGCAGCTGCATGGATTGGAAAAGTCTAGAGGGATACATGCCAAATGTGGGCAAATGGGAATAGTGCCTCATGTCTCAATTCTACTGAGAATGGAGTGATGTGCCACAAGGTTCGGTGCTGGGTCCGTTACTGTTTGACATCTACATCAATGATTTGGATAAGAACATACAGGACTAGATTAGCAAGTTTACTGATGATACCAAAGTTAGTGGTTTTGCAGATAGTGAAGATGGTTGTGAACGATTGCAGCAGGATCAAGATCGATTGGCCAGGGGGCGCAGGAATGGTTGATGGAATTTGGAACGTCGAACAAGGACAGGACCTACATAATAAATTGTAGGCCTCTGGGTAGTGTTGTAGAGCAGAGGGATCTAGGAGTACAAGTGGATGGTTCCATGAAGGTCGAGTAGAAGGTTGATAAAGGGGTAAGGAAGGCTTTTGGCACTTTGCCCTTCATCAGTCATAGTATTGAGTATAGAAGTTGGGAGGTCATGTTGCAGTTGTATAAGGCGTTGGTGAGACCGCATTTAGAATATTGTGTTCAGTTCTGGGCGCCATGTTATAGGAAAGATATTGTGAAGCTTGAATTGGATCAAAAAAGATTTCGAGGATGTTGCCAGGAATAGAAGGTGTGAGCTGTAGGGAGAGGTTGAGTAGGCTGGGTCTATATTCCATGGATCGCAAGAGGATGAGGGGAGATCCTATAGAGGTATACAAAATCAGGAGAGGAATAGATTGGGTAGATGCACAGAGTCTTTTACCCAGAGAGGGGGTGGGGAAAGGGGGGATGTCGGGGAAGGGGGGCGGGAGGGGAAAGGAGCAGTTTGGGAAGGACGGGTGATCGCAGCAGACACACCTCACACTCTGCTCACCCCGCACCTTCAACTTTCGGCCTCACGCAGTAGCTCCCGGTCCCACTCCGAATTCACTCAGAGGCTTCCGGTTCAACTTAACATGTGGGGGGTGGGGGTTGGGGGAAACTTTTTCTAATCTCTTACCTCGACGGAGATGCAATTTCCGTACCGTATCTCCGTCCGCATGGCAGCCTAACATCGAGGAGTTGGCGGCCTTTGCTGGAGACCGACTTCAAGAGCTCTACAGTGGGAGCTTGCGGACTTAACATCGCGAAGCTCGCGGTCCCAGTCGGGATTGGCTTTGGGGTTCAACCACAGGAGCCTGTGGAATTTAACATCGTGGAGCTCGCGGTCTCTGGTTGGAGACCGACTTCGGGAGCTCCAAGCAGCAGGAGCTTCGACCGTCTCGACACGGCAGCTTCGATCATGCTGACGCAGGGACTTCGACCGCCAGCTGCGGGAGCTTCGATCGCCCTGACAGCGGATGGTTCGACAGCCCTGAACACGGGAGAATAAAGAGGAAGAAGTTTGGACTTTGTTGCCTTCCATCACCGTGAGGAATGCACTGGTGGATGCTTATGTTAACTTTTATGTCGTTGTGTGTCTTGTTGCTTTTTGTTTAGTATGGCTGGATGGTAATTCGGATTTCACTGCACCTTAATTGGTCCATGTGACAATAAATTGACCTTGAAACCTTGGTGGAAAGAGAAATGCAATGGAATGTTGCAGGTGTGATGAGAATGTGTATTTGTGTGTCTCCCCACTCTTTCACCCGCCCTCAGCACTGATGGGTCAGTCAGTGTTGGGTACCAGGTGTCCCTGTATAGAGCCGTGGGGGTCCCACAAAGGCAGGCTCGTATGATGGACCATGGCTGAGGGAGGAGTTTAACCTCTATGGACAGAGGGAAGGCTGCAACGTTCTCACCTTGATCATCAGACTGATGGTTAGAAGGTTTCTTGCAGGAGGATGCTGAGTCAGCGGTCCCTGGGGCATTTCCAGATGCTCCATCTGAAACAAAAACAGGAGATGCAAGGAACTGCTGGTTTACCAAACGAAGGCACAACTGCTGGAGTAACTCATTGAGTCAGGCAGCATCTCTGGAGGACATGGTAGGTGATGTCTCATGTTGTGATTGAAGGAAGATCCTGAACCAAATCGTCTCCTGAAACGAGGACAGATGGTCCCAGTTCCCTGAGATTCTACGGGAAGATGGAGCGGGCAGATATGTACCACCTCCCCTCCCGTCCCCCTCAGCACACTGCCCCCAGGGGTCAGCCGGGAAGGTCCAGACCAGACATACTCAGAGGCAACTCCTGAGCCACATGTTGCACCTGGACCAGCAGCCTGGTTTTCTTTAGGATGTACATTTCTGTGTTTGAGTCAGGACTGTCATTACCCTCGCTCACTGTGCCCATGTCCACTGGCAACAGAGACACCACAGTTCAAACTGAGTGACCATTGGCCGTACTTTCTGTGGCAGTCCTGCTGTGGCCAGCAATGTGTGTTGACTGGGCAGCTACACAGGGCAGTGATGCTGTGTCTCTGTTGCTTCAGTGTGAGTCAGGATCTTACTCCACACTGGGATCACTGATCCTGAGGGTCGGGGAGGGCCGACCATCTGAAACTCTTCAATCTTCAATCTCACAGACTTGATGCAGCCCTCACTCATCACACCATGGCCCCGCTCACCCCATACATTCCTACTCCCCACGACCCTCCGTCCCCCTCCCCACGACCCACCACCCCCCCTGACGACCCACCACCCCCCTCCCCACGACCCTCTACCCCCTTCCCCACGATCCTACGCCATGTCCCCACACTCCTCCCCTCGCCGTAAAGCCCCACCTCCACTATCCCTGAGCTCCACTCCCTCCAACAGCTCCCACACCCACTCCCCAGATCCCTCCTGCTACCTCGCCTCACTCCACACCACCCCCACGACCCCACACTCCCGACCTCCCCACCCCCTCCTCAACCCCCACTCCTTTCCCACTCCCTCCCGACCTCCCCCCTCCCCACTCACTCATCCTCCCCCACCCTCCACTCACTCTCTCCCCCCCCCACTCACGATCCCACCCATTCCTGAACACCATCTTCCCCTCTCCCTCCCCCTCCTGCCCCCACTCGATACCCCCTCCCCTCACTCCCTGCCCCCTCCTTTCCATCTCCTTCCTCATCCCCTCCCCCCACTCCCAACCCCCTCCTCCGCCTCCATCCCTCCCACTCCCTCCCCCTTGGATGTTTGGGGTAAGAACCTGTTTCAACGATCCCCAAATCGATACCTGAGCTTGTATCTGGTACTGGTACGGTGGACAAATCCTGCTGGGGTTTGACTGTTGTTCCCTGGGGTTCGTGTGTTGTTTCCTGGGGTTCAATTGTTTCCTGGGGTTCAGCTGCTGTTTCCTGGGGTTCAGCTGCTGTTTCCTGGGATTCGTGTGTTGTTTCCTGGGGTTCGTGTGTTGTTTCCTGGGTTCAAGTGTTTCCTGGGGTTCAGCTGCTGTTTCCTGGGGTTCGGATGTTGTTTCCTGGGGTTCCCCAGTTGGTACGGAGGGTGGATCTGTAATCAAGTGTGGACAGACAGTGGGTGTAGTGTGGAAATAATCCAGCAGCTCTGTGGGATGGGAGCAGAGTGAAGTGCACAGCCGACACCAGTCTGTGGTGACACCAACGGTCCAGCCCTCTCCTGCACCGTGTATCCTGACACCCCCAGTACATCCCACTCCACAGTGGAGTGACCGTTACTGCCTCCCAGCTCCTCCACCCCACACACCTCACACATTGGGACCCGTCCCTGCGTCACTCCGCTCTGCTCTCCACTCCCTCTGCTCCTCACCCTCATCATTCCCGTCGTCACTCAATACTCTCCGTCCGTCTCTCTGCCCTCATTCACCTCCGCTCGCCCCTCCTGCCCTCTCACCTCCTCCCCAACCCTGCCTCTCCCTCACCCACCCTTTCCCTCTCTCTCACCCACGCACCTCTCCCAACCCCTCTGTCCCATTCCACCCTCTCCCTGCTTCCCCCTCACCCGCCGACTCACTCGGTCTCGGGGAGGGGAGATCCCTGGGGGAGCGGATAGGGGACGGCTCAGGTTGGGGTTCGAGGGGTGGTCTTGGTCACAGGGGGGAGGGGAGGAGAAGTCTCAGTCATTGGGGAGGGGTTGTGGGTCAGTTTGAGTCCCTTAAAGGGGGGGGGGGTATAGAGGATATCTCGGTCCCAGGGAGGGGGTCCCAGGCTCGGTCCCAGGGGGCACAGTGAGGGACCCTGCGGGTCAGTGGGAGATATCACGGTGTATCTCAGTCCACAGATGATCGTCCCAGCCAAGTTATTGATACAGACTGTGACTCACCGGGGCCCAAGCACTGAGCCCTCTTGTACCCACACGTCACTGCTGCCAATCTGAGAATGATCTGCTTATTCCCACCTGTTGCTCTCTGTCCAAAAGCTAATTCTCAATCCATGTCAGTGTGTGAACAATTCCATGTGCTCTGACCTTGTTGACTAGCCTCTTGTGCAGGAACGTACTAAATGCTTTCTGAAAACCCCCCACAGCCAAGTCACTGGTTCCCTCATCTGTTCTACTGGACGTGTCCTCAATGTGCTCCAGGGACAAAAGTGTCCCTGCTCAATCCTCAGGTTATTTCACCACATGTCTGTTACTCCAGTAATACCCCACTGATCCAGCACGCTCGGTACAATGGTGGTGCCGGCCTTTCAAGAGTCTCGGACCGTATTCCTTTAACACTCTTGCACATCACACAACGGAATCATCCATTTCCACTGAACCCGACTGGTTTAATGTGAAGGACACAAAGTGCTGGAGTAACTCAGTGGGTCAGGCAGTAGTTCTGGGGAACATAGATAGGTGACGTTTCAGGTCGGGAGCCTTCCTCAGACCAATTGCAGGATGGGGAAAAGCTGGAGGAGAGGGGAGGCAGGACAAAGCTTGGCAGGTAATAGGTGGACATGGGTGAGAGGGTTTTTTGGTGGGCAGATGGTTGGAACAAAGGCCAGAGAATAAAGCATGAAGGTGTGGGACAGGAAGGTTGAAGAGTTGCAAGTTGTGGAGCCAGATGGAGTGAGGTGCGAAATAGGTGTGAGTTTAGGAGGGGCACAGAGAGAAAAGAAGAAGGGGGGTGGGTGGTTTGTTGCAGGTTACATCAGTGGAAATTCACTGCTGATAATACTGGGATGTAAGCGACCCAAACGGACCAGGTTCTGTTCCTTCAGTCTGTGGCCTCACACTGGCAATGGAGGTGACCCAGGACAGAAAGGTCAATGTGGGAATGGGATGGGATAAAATGGTTAGAAATGAAGATTCAGTAGACCTTGGTGGATCGTGAACATGTGTTTGGCAAAATGTTTGCCGAGTCCACACTTTGTCTCGCCGATGTTCAGGAGCCCACATCGGGAACACTGGATGCAGTAGATGGGCTTCGAGGAGGTACATGTGATCCTCTGTATCAACTGGAAGGACTGTCAGGGTCACTGGATGAAGGTGAGGGGGGAGGTACAGGGACATGTGCTACAGGAAAAAGTCCCTGTGGAAGGGAAGGTTTGAGTGGGAAGAGATGAGTGAACCAAGGAGTTGTGCAGAGAGGGACTGTTGGGGGAGGGAGGGGAGAGTGTCTGTGTAAGGGGGGGGGGGGGGGTAGGGGACAGTGTTGGGGCAAGTGGGGAGGGAGACAGGGGAGGGGACTGTACCAAGGGGAGGGGACCTGGCCGGGGGGAGTGTAGGGTAGTGGACGGTGCCAGAGAGAGTGAAGAGTCCAGGATGGAGGGGGGAGAGTGATGTTTCCATGAGGGGGAGGGAAGCATAGGTCCAGGGGTGAGTGGGAGAGGCTGGAACCCACGGAGCGATTAGACCAAGTGGGGTAACAGGTCAGACCGGGGGATGAGAACCCGTGTGACTGGGGAACGGGGACCTACCTGTACAATACACAGCGTCATAGTAGGGTGACGGCCACAGCTGATACACGAAGTAACCGGTGCAGTTCTTCACCCTGATCTCCTGATGTTTCTCACAGAGCTTTTCATCCTTAGTGAAACAGACTGTCCTGGTCACCTCCCCGTCTCCCACGCTGGGATGGGGACCTGGAATGAGGATGATATACATTGTAAAATGTACCCGGTGCCACAGTGCGGTGGGGAATGTGAATGTGGAGCCAGTGTAAGGCAGTGATCACAAGCCACGGTCGGGTCTGACCTGCCTCAGTCAGCGGTGAGCTGCTGCCCTCACCCTCCCCACCCACAATCCCCACAGCAGCCCCTGCTCCCTGAGACCGGCTCCTGGTGCTGACAACCCAGGGTGCCGGGGTCTGGACTGGAAACACAAACCCCACCTCTGGTGTCCTGAGATGGGCCCAGCGCCCTGGGAGCTGCTCCTCCACTGAAACTGCTCCGGCTCTAATCTGGAGCAGGGACAGCGGGCGGATGGGACTTCTTGAGTTGCTGGAGATTTGGTTCCGCGCGGTTGATCAAGGCATGTTACAAGAATTGGCTGGAGCAAACAGCCATAGTCAAGAAAAACATTGGATGTGGGGATAACGGGGAAAAGTTTGTTCATCAGGTGTGAGGTGTTCCCGGGACTGCTGGACTTGGTGTTAGTGTAGCCCGACCCATGGTCCTGTGCCTCAGCGATCACCCCGGCTCAGGTACAAAGATGGAGCGGGTTCAATGATGGAGTTGGTTCAATGATGGAGTTGGTTCAATGATGGAGTTGGTTCAATGATGGAGTTGGTTCAATGATGGAGTTGGTTCAATGGTGGAGTTGGTTCAATGGTGGAGTTGGTTCAATGGTGGAGTTGGTTCAATGGTGGAGTTGGTTCAATGGTGGAGTTGGTTCAATGATTGAGTGGGACTGATGGGTCACGATGCACAAGTCGGCAGACAACAGGGGTAAAAGGTGCTGAACATCGCCCTCATCCTGACAGCCTCCTTTGTCAATGTCTGCATCAAGCTGTGTGTAGAGCACGTGGGCACCAAGTGTCACTACCTGCTGTGGTTCTACCTGGCCCCAGTTTTGTGAAAGATGAGCCTGGCTCCGATGCCACACAATGTGCCAGTTCTCTGGACTTTGCCAAATCACCTGTCTGTAGACTTTAGACAAACAGCAGGGAAACAGGCCCTTCTGCCCACCAAGTCCACACCAACCAGTGATCACCCTGTACACTAACATTACACACACTAAGGACAATTTACAATTTTAACAAAGCCAATTAACCTACAAACACGTATGGCTTTGGAGTGTGTGAGGAAACTGGAACACCCTGAGGAAAATCACATGGTCACAGGGAGAATGTACAAACTCCGTACAGACTGCATCTGTAGTCAGGATTAAACCCGGGTCTCTTGCGCTGTAAGGCATCAACTCTACCACTGCACCACTGTGCCGCCAGTGGAAAGGGTCTTGTGGGTCAACACCTTTGTCCATAAGTCCATCAGGCAGTGGTCAGCACAGAACATCCTGCAGGCACTGCAGGAAAAGGACACGATGGATCCTGTGGCATGGTTTCCAGTGCAGAATGCCCAGTTCGTCTGGCGAAATGGCTCATCGCCAGAACTCACCAACAAGCACCAACACCCGGCTTGGCTGGCGGTTAGAGGGGCCCTCCCAGTCAGATCTGTCCAACACCATCGGAATTTTACTCCAAAGAGCGCTGCCTTCGGGACGGCTGCTGAGGAGAGGACATGGTTGTCCATCTCTTCACAGAGAGTCTGGAGAATGATGCAAGGGTCCTTGTTTCGGTTTATCCCGAAAAGTCCCGCAACAGAGAACTCTGTGAATTACGGACTGTTTCCCGGGACACATTTGGAGACAGACATCAAGTGCAGCTGTAAGATCATCAACTCGGTGAAAGAAGCTCTTTGGTCTGCCCGTAAGCTGATGATCTCCCAACAGAGCGAGATGTCCATCAGGCAAAGTTGCCGACTGGCCCACCAGAATGAAGGAGTACGCGCTGAGGGTGCCAGCGAAGCTTGGTGCAGCCAACTGTGAGGGAGGACCACAGTCTAGGGTTCCTCCACTGCTGGACATTGAGGGGTAGAGTCCAGTGGAGACATCCTTCAAACCAAGGGAAGGGATATCGCCTCAGGGGACCACATGTAGCAAGTGGGATTGGTGTAAGGATAGTTTGCAAACACGACCGAATATCACACCAATGAATGTACAAACACTCAGAACATCGGTAGAGTTTTCTTCCAGTGTTCATTTAAAAAAAAATTAAAATGCTGAATAAAGTTTACCTTTGTATAAAGAAAGACAGCGGGCGGATGGCATCGTAGTCCCACTGCCGGAAACCCCAGGAAGCTGCCGCTTCCCACTGCACTCCGTGAGGATCCAGGGCCGGAGCGCGGTCTGAGTGACTGTGGGCAGGGCCGGATTTACGTATAAGCTTGACAAGTTTAAGCTTAGGGCCTCGAGATCTAGGGGTCCCTCTGCTCGCTCCACCAAGGTGTATAAAACTTTTGAGATAGTGGCGTTGTTACAAAACCTACCATCGGTGGCGCTGTGCTTTCGATTCCGGAGGCTTTGGTGGTGTGGGGGGGAGGGATTAAAATGCAGGTGAGGTATATATTCGTTGTGGAGAGGAATTTGCTCCACAGATCCTTGGATCATTGGAAGTGCTGGACAAAGCAAAAGGTATGTAGTTTATTTAAACCTTTTCCCCTGCCGAACTTTGCCGCCGCACCTGGGGCCAACCCACCTCGCCGCCACACCGGGGCCTACCCACCTCGCATCCGCACTGGGGGCCTATCCACCTTGCATCCGCACTGGGGGCCTATCCACCTCGCATCCGAACCTGGCCGACCCACCTCACACTGGGCCCACCCAACATTGCCGTTGCACCCGGCCCATCTAACATCGCCATCGCACCGGACCTACCGAACATCGCCGCCGGACCGGACGTACCGAACATGGGGCCCTACACCGCGCCCTACTCGCCTCACCCGGCTGGCCGAACCACGCTGCCCCACCGACCATCCGCCCACCGGGACCTCCCACGCATCGCCCGCCGACCCGGACTCTACTGCCCGCAGACTCCTACCATCGGGTCCGTGGACCCTCGCAAAATCCACCGCCTTCCAGAAGCCCGCAGCCGTCGCCTCACCTGCAGCCTGGACTCTGCACCGGGCCTGAAGCCTCCACTGCTGATTTCCACTCCCCTGGGTTGGACTGCACTGGGTCCTAGTTCTAGTCCCCCCAACCCTGGTAACCTCTGTGGCTGTTCCACTGGGTCTTCCCCATCCCCCTCAAACTATGTGACCCCTGCTCTTCCCCACCCACACTAGTCTTCATGCCCCCATCCTCCCTGACCACCCACCACCCCCCCCACCAGACCTCACCTCAGCCTCAGTTCACTCACCTGCCTTCCTCCGGCCCCAACCACCATCCCTGCCGTGTGTTCACCATCCCCCCTGACCTCCCCCACTCCGACATCGAACGGTCGGCCCTCAGCAGAGGTCTTACATTTGTCCCCCTCCGTCCCCACCTCAATGAGTTCCGCGCCCACCACAACTTGCAGCTCTTCTACCGTCGCCTCCGCCTCACAGCGTTCGTCCGTGAGAAGGAGTCCTCGCCCCCTATTGATGATCCCTTTTCCCTTCTCCAACGAACCCCCTCCTCGTGGACCCCCCCTCATGGCCTTCCGGCTTTAGACCTTTTTATCCAAAACTGCCAGCGGGGCATCAACCACCTCAACTTCTCCTCTCCCCTGTCTCACTCCAATCTCTCCCCCCCTGAACATACAGCCATCGACTCACTCCGCAACAACCCAGACTGGGTGATCAAACCCGCCGACAAGGGAGGTGCCGTAGTAGTCTGGCGCGTCGATCTCTACAAAGCTGAGGCCACGCGCCAACTCTCGGACACCTCCTCCTACTTAACCCTGGACCATGACCCCACAGACGAGCACCAGGCCAATATCTCTAGCATCAACAGTGACTTCATCCACTCCGGCTCCCTGCCCCCCCCGAGCCTCCAACCTCATCTTTCCCCAGCCCCACACGCCCCGATTTTACCTTATCCCCAAAATCCACAAACCTGACTGTCCTGGTAGACCCATTGTCTCTGCCTATTCATTCCCTACCGAACTTATTTCCACATTCCTTGACTCCATCCTATCCACCCTGGTTAAATCCCTCTCTACCTATGTTCAAGACACCTCAGACACTCTCTGTCGTCTCCGAGCATTCCAATCTCTAGGCCCCCATCCCCTCATCTTCACCATGGACGTCCAGGTCACTCTACACCTCCATCCCCCACCAGGATGGTCTCAAAGCCCTCCGGTTCTTCCTCGACTGGAGAATCAACCTATACCCGTCCACTGATACTCTCCTCCGCCTAGCGGAGTTGGTCCTTACCCTCAATAACCTCTCGTTTGATTCCTCCCATTTC
>CM075981.1:30652370-30752184 GCA_038087875.1 Malacoraja senta | reverse complement strand
TACAAAAGAATAGAAACATTTCTCCAGGTAGTATAAACAATTTGAACAAGGCTTCACACTTCACAAGATAACAGCACAAACACTCTGCAACATAATTAACAGTACTTTACAACACCCCCCTATCTGACCTAATCATGCATATGCAACACCTCTTAGCTCTTCTACAAAACCCTCATACATATAAACAAAAGGAGAGATATTTGGACCTCGCCTTATCCTCAACTTCCATCTGGGGACCAGACTCCTTGGAGCGTGACTCAGCTTGCAACCTTCCACAGAAAGTGGACAAACAGGCTTTGCAAATACAGAGATTCTCCATTTTGTGACATATTTTATTTGGCCAATATTATCATTAACAGGCCTTAAGACATGACATGTATTCAAAAAATATTTTACTGATGGGCTGCATATATGTGAAGTTTTCACAATTCTTGTAAGAACTCATGATATAGAATCATAAAACGTTTGTTTTTTACTGCACCAAGGAGATCTTCCAACTCCAACTTCTGCCTAGCTTCCACAGCAGCAACATCATCAAATTATATTCAAAATATGCTGCAAAAAGAGCCACAAACTTTGGAATTCATATTTTCAGTATTGTTATCAAGACAAAGAAAGCAGTTCCAATTGTTTGTATTATTTGATATTATTCATGTGGAAAAAATATAATAGCTCTAAAACCTACCTCAATTTTACCATCTCATTAAAGATATTCCCCCTTTCCCTCTCCCCTCTCCCATCTATCTCCCCCTTCCCTTCCCCTCTCTCTCTCCCCCTCTCACATCCCCCCCTCTTTCTGGCGGGGGGAGATGAAGGTGGCGTGGGTCCAGCGGGGGGGGGGGGGGAGATGAAGGTGGGGTGGGCCCGGGGTGTGGGGGGGAGATGAAGGTGGCGTGGGCCCAGCGGGGGGAGGGGAAGATGAAGGTGGCGTGGGCCCAGGGGGCCGGGGGGGGGGGGGAGATGAAGGTGGCGTGCATCCAGCGGGGCGGGGGGAGATGAAGGTGGCATGGGCCCAGCGGGGCGGGGGGGGGAGATGAAGGTGGCGTGAGCCCAGCGGGGCGGGGGGGGAGATGAAGGTGGCGTGGGCCCAGCGGGGGTCAGCGTGGTTCGGCGGGGGCGGAAGATGGCTTGGGCCCCGGCGGCGGGGGGAGGCGAGGGCAGTGGGCCCCGCCGCAGCGGCGTCTGGTGTTGGGGTTACAGCCGCTCCCGCCCGACGACGGGAGGACGGTCTCCTGGTCGCCTGACTGGCCGTTGGCGAGGCTCCGACGCCGCAGATGGAATCGCTGGACCGGGCGGGCGGGCAGACGGCGGGCAGACACCGCACCCCGCACCCCCCCCCCCCCGGACGCCACAGATGGAAACTGGACCGGGCGGGCAGACACGGCACCACGCATGCACCACCCCCCCGCCCCGCACCGCACCGCCCCGCCGGACGCCGCGGATGGAAACGCTGGAACGGGCGGGCAGAAACCGCACCCCGCACCCCCTCCCCCACTACTTACCTGGAGTAGACGCCAGGCATCGAGCTCAATGGGTGAAGCACAAATGGCAGTCTGATCCCGCCCGGGCCCAGAGAGACGCCGTTATTTTGCGTCGCTTCCCCAACTGCGCAGGCGCGGATGGCCGCATTTCTTTCTCCCCCAGTGGCCGGAACCAGTATTTCGGGCGATTTTCCACAAAGTGGAAATGTTGATTGTGCCCCGATTTCAAAAAAAAATTCTGGGAATTTTTCTTACTCTGGGGAAAATAAGGGGGGTGCGGTCGCACCCCGCGCACCCCCCTTTCGGACGGCCATGACTACGCACTTCGTCCGAGCACATTATCGCACGCGTCATGCAAACAGTCTTCAATGACCACCTAAACTGTCATTTGGCAACCTAAAAAGCTGTCAAGGATTCCCGGCTGGCAATAGAGAAAAAAAGTTAAGCGAGAGCCCTGTATAGGGGTGGATAAGATCAACTTAGAATTCAAGTGCTAGCACAAATGATTTAAGACAAAACTCTCTAATTAAGGATGTCGAGAGGCCCCATATCATTAGTATATGCATTCATTTAGCTTTGCTATGATAATCTCACACCTTCAAGTCACAAGACTTGAGCACCTAATGTAGACTAATGATTTTGTACAGTGTTGAGGGACATCATTTGCAGATATTGAACTGTAATTCTGCCTGCCTGTTCAGATAGAATCACAGAGGGATCAGATAGATGGGAAACAATTTTTTTCACGAGTCACAAATGATTAGGCCATTCTCCTGGGCAATATTCAAACTTCAACCAACGCTGTTAATACTGACTGCCAGCTCCCTTATCTTGTTTTAAGTTGGTGGGATCGTCGTGCACACATCGGTTTCTACATTGAGTAAAAAACAAGGACTACATCCTAACATTAACTTCTTGAGGATGAAATAGGTTATATTGTGCAATTCTCTTCTTCTGTAAGAAGACACAATAAAATTAAGACATGGAAATTAATTAATATTGATCAATACCACGTTATCACACTTTTGTTACCACAGTTCCACGTTATCCCACTTTTGCACCCACTCCACACACATAAGAAACAATTTTACAGAAGCTAATTAGCCTATAAACCTGAAGGTATAAACAAAATGCTGGAATCACCCAGCGGGACAGGCAGCATGTCTGGAGAGAAGGAATGGGTGACGTTTCAGGTCGAGGCCCTTCTTCAAACTTTGCTTTAAACCAGCATCTGCAGTTCTTTCTTACACAGCTTATAAACCTGCACATCTTTGGGATGTGTGAGGAAACCCACACGGTCACAAGGTGTAAACTCCACACAGACAGTTCAGGGTTGAACCGGGATCTCTGGCGCTGTGAAGCACTGCTCTACCAGCTGTGCCATTGTGCAGCCCTATGGCTTTCCATAGAGTTACTATTAATGTTATTTGTTAGTGCAACGGGATGTGTTTTTTTTAGCCAAATAATAATTGTTATATGCAACGTTTCGGGTCGAAACCCTTCTTCTGAAGAAGGGTTTCGACCCGAAACGTTGCCTATTTCCTTCGCTCCATAGATTCTGCCCCACCTGCTGAGTTTCTCCAGCATTTTTGTCTACCTTCGATTTTCCAGCATCTGCAGTTCCTTCTTAAACAATATATGTTATATGTTGAGTCTGAAAGGTGCCAACCTGAAATATTACCTATCCATGTTCTCCGGAGGTGCGGCACGGACTCCCTGAGTTATTCCACCACTTTGTGTTATGTTATGTCCTGTACTTTAAGAGTACTTTGCTTTTTCTTGAAATAAAGAATGATTTTTGATGGAAAATTCCTTGAATGAAACATGAGGCTACAGATTGCCAAACATCTGTGCAGATTCAGTGGAAACTAAAGTGAAGACAGGAATTTTTTGGTCTTGAATTTTGAATATTAACGTATTGAAAGATCAAAAAGAATAATGCACCAGCCGGGACTGTTGTCCTCATGTATCGGATTTGTCTTACACAAGTGGCAATTCCCAAATGGTGCTGCAAATAGCACAGGGCATGTTCACAGTGACTGTTCACACTAACACTTCCTTGATCTGCAAGTGTGTTAATGTCAACCAGTCCGCATCAGGAAAAGAGATTTGCCGATGTATTCCTTCCTGTTCAGGGAGTTGGCATGATGGTTAACTTCATGTATTAAAATACCAAATCTTCTTCAACCCCATGAAATATGAAAATATTATATATCGTGACTAAATTGCTTGCTTTTGTTGCTGTTTATTTTTGCTGGTAAGGTGAGCAGATTGCACATATTTAATTGGCAACCAACCACCAACTTCCAAAATTATCTGTTATTTATTTCTGATCCAGGGATCTTTGTTTAAGAGTGAAATTGGAACTAATGACCATGTATTTGACAGTAGAAATAATGATGAGCCTGTCATCTTGAGAGTGCCTCCCATTTTAATTTATCTTCCCTCACTTTTATTTTCAAACTTAATGGTAAATAATTCATGCTCAGTGAAATGCCCCCTGTTTTTTTTTGTGGAGATTGCTTTAGTTTCTTCCTGGTGTGGCGTTGGAGTTTGAGGTTTGATATTTGGCTATGTAAAAGAATAGCCTTTTTTTTCCATCTTCCTCACCTGACTATCACTGACTTCCAATAGTTCTTGTGCCTGAGGGTCAAAGTGGGAAAGGGAGGTTCCGTGTTTCCATAAGTTACGTATAAAATGGAGGACTGAGAGTTATCTAATTTTCTGAGTGATCTCTACATAAGTAGGTTAGTTTGATCTTGTCCGGCAGAATTTCCAGTTTGTGAAGGGTTGCTGCTGTTTGAGTCTTTATTATTATTTCTAAGGTCCTCCAGAAAATTCACTATGAGAAAGAAGGAACTGCAAGTGCTGGTTTAAACCGAAGATAGGCACAAAAAGTTGGAGTAACTCAGCAGGTCAGACAGCATCTCGGGAGAAAAGGAATAGATGATGTTTTGGGTCAAGACTAAAGAAGGGTCTCAACCCGAAACGCCACCTATTCCTTTACTCCAGAGATGCTGTTTGACCTGGTGAGTTACTCCAGCTTTTTGTGTGTATCTCCAGAAAATTCACTAATTTTGGATTTAATGCTGCACTATAAAGAGGTACTGTGTGGTAGCTCTTCCATAAGTTATTATAGTCTTTAAAAATGTTTTTTTTAAACAACAAAAACTGATTATAATTGGACCAGTTGCTCTGTTTGATCACATGCATCATCGCAGATTGTTCATGACAACGTCTTCCTCCTATCCATTCAACTTTATTGTCTTATGTACAAGTATGGGTACAATAGAAATCTTGCTTGCATTCATTCTTAATATTTTTATTTAAATGAAGACATTGTTACAGTATTCACAATTTCTGCCAGTTGTTGGTGAACCAGTGAGTCGGATGGAGTTTGAAATTGGCAACATTTTGTTTACATTAAAATATTAAATTGAGCACAATATCAACTCCATTCATTATTGTATAAGATATTAGCATGAACGTGCCATTCCCTATCATAAGTGCCTGACTGCCATTCACTCAGACCATGGTTGATCTTTTACCTCAGCCATTTTTCTGCAACAACCCCACACCATTTGATTTGTTAACATCCAAAAAATGTCTTGATGTATTATTGGATTGCATTCTGTGATGAATCATTCACAAGCCTTTTGGACAGAGATTTCTAAAAATTCACCGTCCTCTGAATAAATTTCTTCTCAATCCTGAATGGACAATTTCATTTTAGAGTGACCTCGAGCTATGGAAATATATCTCCGCATTTACCTTATCAATCCACGTGAAAATGTTGTACATTTACTTCTCATTCTTCTGAGCCCTCGTGGGCATAGGACCAGTATGCTTTATTTCATCTTGCAGAGTAACCCTCCCATGCCAGTAATTAATATGATCAGTCCTCATTGGATTTCAAACATACCCTTCCTTAAATGGAGAGACCAGGCCTGTACACCAATATTCGAAGTGTGTTCTCAGCAGGACCGTGTCTAACTTGAGGCAGACTTCTCTACTACAGTACTTGAATCCTCTTGGAGACACAAGAAACTGGAGCTGTTGTCATCTTGAGCAAAACACAAAGTGCTGGAGGAACTCAACGGGTCAGACAACATCTGTGGAGGAAATGGACAGGTGTTATTTTGGGTCTGGCCCCTTATTCAGACTGACTCAAATTCACTTGCCTTCCTTAAATGCGTGTACCTGTATAGGAGGCAGTGACCATAATTTGATAAAATTCAACCTGGAATTTGAGAGGGAGAAGATGACATTGGATGTGTCGGTGTTACAGCTGAGCAAAGGTGACTACAGAGGCATGAAGGAGGAGCTAGCTAAAGTTGATTGGAAAGGGACCCTAGGAAGAATAACGGTGGAAGAGTAATGGCAGGAATTTCTGGGAATAATTCAAAAGTCACAGTATTTTTTCATTCCAAAGAGGAAGAAAGATTCTAAAGGGAGAATGAGGTGTCTGTGACTGACAAGAGAAGTCAAATACAGCATTAAAATAAATGAAAAGGCATATAACATTACAAAGATTAGTGGGAAGCCAGAGGATTGGGAAGCTTTTATTCCTCTCTTGTACACCAGTTATGCTAATTTGGAGTACTTTATTATCTGTGAAATGCTTTAAAATGTCCTTAGACAGTGGAAGGCAGTTATACAATATGAATTCATTCTTTCTTAAAATGTGAAAATGTTCGTTATTGTCTGTTGTTTTGAATTTCTTCATTTCCTCAATGCTTTTGAACTTGTCGAGGTTCTTTAGTTTTCTTGGGGTTAGAAAGTTCTCCACACACATTAATCAGGCAACAGTTTATGTACTATATCTCTCTACATCACTGTCTATATCTTTAGTTTCCTGCCTGTCCCTGACACTAGTCTGAAGAAGGGTCTCGAGCTGAAACATCACCCATTTCTTCTCTCCAGTGATGCTGCCTGTCCCGCTGAGTTACTCCAGCATTTGTGTCCAGCATCTTCAGTTTAAACCAGCATATGCAGTTCTTTCCTACACAGTTCTTTTTCTAAGTTTATTTACCTGACGTACTTCTATCAGTATTTCCACATCTCTATTTTCCATCAAGCTGAATGCGTTCAAAGGATAGATGAAAGCAGCTTTACAGTAATCTCTATCCTACTGGTTGTTTTGATCTTGTCTGACAGAATTTGTTTGTGAAGTGCTGCTGCTGAATGAGTCTTGATTATTATTTTTAAGTCCACCGGAAAATTCACTGTTTTTAAAATTTCATGCTGCATTATAATGAGGTGCAGTTTGATAGCTCTTCCACAAGTTGCAGATAAAATGGAGGACTGAGAAAGTTATCTGATTTTCTGAGTCTTTAAAAGTGTGTTAAAAAAAAAAGAAAACTGAACATAATTGGACCAGTATCTCTATCTTTTCACACACATCATCGTAGATTGTTCATGATCTCTTCCGTCTATCGACTCAAATTTATTGTCTTATGTACAAGTACGGTAATCTTGCTTGCAACAGCATTCATTCTTAAAATATTTTTTAAATGAAAACATTATTACAGCAATGACAATTTCTGCTCGTTGTTGGTGAGCAAAGAGTCAATAGACAATAGACAATAGGTGCAGGAGTAGGCCTTTCGGCCCTTCGAGCCAGCACCGCCATTCAATGGCTGAGTCAAATGCAGCAACATCTCTTTTACATTAAAATATGAGATTTAGCATAATATCAATTCCTCCAATCATTATTGAATGAGGAATTAGCATGAGTAGTTCCATTCTATACTATACAGTGCCTGACCACCATTCAAAGAATCAGATCATGGCTGATCTTTCACTTTTGGGGTGGCATGGTGGTGCAGCATGCTGCCTTACAGCAGCGGAGACACTGGCCACAGGCATCATGGCATTTGCCAAATCTGAGGGTGGCGACCGTCCAGCTGGATGTCCTGGCGTTGATGTGCAATGCACACTTCGAAATGAACTGCTTTCAGAAGAACGCCATCAGACCTGCCTTAAATCACAAATTTGCAGGCTTATGTAAGGCCAGCAATGTCCAGCCGCCGAATCTTCTCTTCGGGAAGACCTATCCAAACAGGTAAGACCTGGATGAGGAAGCAAAAGCTGTCGGACTAACAAGGTACCAACGACGAGCAAAGCTTCATCATTTTGGCGACAACACCCCCACGCCTCCATCGGCAGTAAGCGGTTCACTGAAGCTGGTGGCAGCTTGAAAACTGGGCAGAGGTCTTTCAGGCCAAGGCCCAAGCCGGCCCTCAGGGGAAAATATGCAATCCACACACCCTAGCAGTCCTACTCTCCAAATCAAGGACGGAAATAGAACCCGCATCAGGGGCCTTTGGGCTTACCATAAGACCACCGGTAACCATGGAGGTCGGTGGGTCTGGTTCTTTCCGAAACATGGGGTATGTGGACCATTTACAAGTTGGTAATAGTTTACACTTGTTTTTTGTACGAATGACAACGGATAAAAATGATAACATGAGATCAGTTTATACTGCACAGTATACAAGGGTTCCAAGCAGGCTTGGAATTGTGGCCAGAGTTGTCTTTCAAGGCAGGCTCAGAATTATGGCCAGATTTGCCTGTCGAGGCAGGCTCGGAATTATTGCCAGAGTTGTCTTTCGAGGCAGGCTCATAATTATGGCCGGAGTTGCCTTTCAAGGCAGGCTCAGAATTATGGCAGGCGTGGCCTGTTCATTGTGAAAGATGGAGGATGTCGGATCATCCTTGATTTAACTCACATGTGCAGTATAGACATTTTAGAATGGGAAACTTCGCTACTGTCTAACAACTGATTTCCATAGGATGCTTTATGGCATGCATCAATCTTAAAGATGCATACTATTCAGTTCCCATTCACAGGGATCACCGGAGATATTTGAAATTTAACTGGATGGGGCAACGATAGCAGTTAAAGCATTGCAAAATGGGCTAACCAGCTCCCAGGTTATTTACAAAATTACTAAAGCCGGTGCTTGGGCTGCTCAGAGCTCAAAAACACTTGTTATGGCCTAGCTGGATGATATTCTAAACGCTGTATTTCAGCCACAAAACTATATTTGAGAAATTGGGGTTTCTCATCCATCCAGTTAAATTTAAGTTGATACCAACTAGAGTTATTGGGATTTACCTTTAACTCTATTAATTTGTCTGTGACTCCGCCCTGAGGCAAGAGATTAGAATTAGCAGCCTTCTATTCATCAAGTGGCCAGTGTAATTGGCAATATAGTGGCTGTGCTTTTCAGCTGCGCAAATTGGGCCTTTGCATTATCAGAACTTACAATGTGCAAAGGACCAAGCTCTCAAGTACCATTTAGGTCATTGTTAACAGACCTATGCTATTACCAGCTGAAGCTATCAAAGTCACAATGGTGGACGAACAATATTCAGCATTGCTCCAGTAACGTTTTGGTCAGTAAATCTTCAGTTATATTACAAACTGATGCTAGTGCTCAAAGATGGAAAATTACTAATACCATCTCTAGTTACGGAGGCGGATGGGATTTGCATGAGTTACCAATTCTTCAGTTATATGGTATCAACTACCTATAGACACTAGGTACATTCTATGGGTTAAAGGTTATTGTGCGAATATGCATAATCTGCATGCTCAACTCCAAGTGGATACACTATGGTGGTGGCATATGTTAATCACATGGGTGCAATGAAGTCAGTATCCTGTGATAGTTTACCTAACCTCATTTGGCGCTGGTGTATCATCACATAAAATCAATGATAACACAGAATGGATGTTGGATCACAAAGTATTTAATGACATTGTGGCTCGATGGAACACCGAAGATCGATGTGTTTGCATCCAGGCTCAATCACCAGTTGCAAAAATATGTCGCATGGCAGTGGTGAAAGATGCATTCTCACTACACTGGGGAGGCATGTTCTTTTATGTATTTCCTCCATTTTGCCCCATCAGTCGGGTCTTGCATAAATCCAGCAAGATCCCGCTTCAGGCATTTTCATAGTGCCTGACTGGCCTATGCAGCCATGGTTCCCGCTGATATTGGGAATGATAATAGAACCTTATATGGTTATTCTAAACACAAAAATTGCTGGTTCAGCCCGTGACTCGGGAAACCATCCTCTGCATGATAAAATCAATTCATTGACTTGCAGACTCTGAGAAGACCGTTCCTGCGGCTCGGGTTGTCAGACCGATCCATGGACATGCTCACTGCAGATTGCAGGGATAGCACCAAAAAAGCAGTACATTTCCTCATCAGATGGGAAGTGTTTTGTTTAAATGCTAATGTTACATATAATACGGAACGGATAACTGACGTCTTGGAGTTCATTTTCAAATGGGTCTTTAACAATAAATTAAGTTATAGTGCCATTAACTGTGCCAAACGTGCCTTCTCATCATATTTGCTGCAGGGAGCGGGACCCACTCTGTCGGGTCTCACCCTCTGATATCCAGATTTATAAAGGATATCTTTAACACAAATTCTCCCAGGCCCAGGTACACAGAAGTGTGGGATATTAACATTGTGTTAACACTACTCCACCGGGGGGCTCCAGCTACATCCTTATCTTTGGCCCGGCTCTCATAAGGTAGTTATGCTCATGGCGCTGGTTCAGCGTAACGTGTCCAGTTGTACGGCTGAACAGAATGGTTATATCTACCAACAAATAACGTTCTATGTAAATGAGTTATTAAACTAAGCAGACCGGGGGCGTTGGGTCTAAAGCTGGAATTTTGACATATCCTATGGACCATAGATTGTGTGTTGTCACACATATTCATCAACATTTTAAGGCTACAAAGAACCTTAGAGGCACTGAGCTGGCAATATTCGTTAGCCACAAAAAACTACACAAGAGGGTTTCAGTGCAGACCATCTCCAGATGCTTGAGATTTGTATTGGCCTATGCAGAAGTGAACACTGACGTTTTTAAATCTCACTCCACCAGGGCTGCGATAACATCAGCAGCAAGGTTCATGGAGGTTCTGCTGGACCACATCCTAGCGACAACAGGATGGTTAAATCAGCGGACTTTCCAAACCTTTTATAACAAACCGATTGCCAGGCCGGGTTCGTTTGCCAACTCAATTTGAAGGTCCATCCAATAATTTGGTTTTTTGCTTATTATTAGCATCAGCATGTTTCAAATCTATGTCATGTCTGAGTGCAGTATCATTTTTTCAATCATCTCTGGTCAACTAATGCAGTGTGGCATGGGCTCGTGTTAGCGGCACGAAATCACAGAGCTTTGAAATCTTCACGTAGTCACTCACGTGACTCCGAAGTAAAATAGGAAGATTAAACGAGAACTTACCAGTTTGAAATTTGATCTTTATTTTATGAGGAGTTACGATGAGGGATTACGTGCCCTCTGCTCCCAACCCTCTTCTCATAAAGGTCATCTGCTAGTTCTAGTTCTCTCGAATCTTCCTATATTCAGTTCAACAACTGTTAATCTGTGATTTCACACCGCTGCTTTGAAGGTTGACGCGCATGCGGGCTGGCGGGCTTCTTCACGTAATCCCTCATCGTAACTCCTCATAAAATAAAGATCAAACTGCAAACTGGTAAGTTCTCGTTTAATCTTCCTATTCTACTGGCATACTGGTGTGTGACTAAAACTTACAGCTTCACGATGCTGATGTACAGAACTTCAGGGAATGGCATTCTGTCACTCTCATCGTAAAGCCAATCCCAAAAGTGCAATGTAGTCTAGATGCCAATATCTTGGACAACTTCCAAAATAAGCCATCTCCAAGCTGTGGTCTTCCAACAGATTGAAGATTTGCCAGCAGCAATGTAACTGCTGGCTAGTCACTGAGAACAGCTGTTGTACCACTTTCATGTTCAGAGACATTTACAAATGTTAGTCGGACAATCTTTTGGTCACTAAAATAGCCACCAGGATGAATATTTTTTTAAAGGTGCAGGTGTTGGAATACTGAAATAGAAAACAATAAGTGCTGGAAACACTCAGCGGGTCATGCAGCATTGTGGAGGTAGAAACCGACTTAACAATTCACATGAAAGACCTTTCTTGGAATGACAAAAATAATCATTTTGGTTTTTAAATTGCAAAGTAAGTAACAGAGAGATAGATAGCACAAACGGAATGTCTCTGAAACCAGGGTTGCTGTGGAGATCAGCAGTAAACAAGCTCAGCAAGCCAATGGGTTAATAGAAATGGGTAGAGAGAGAGGGGATCTGAATAAAGAAACTGTGAAATGATGGCAGTTCAAGGGCGATATAACACAAATAAAGAAGTTAAAGCTGCGAAATGCTGAACTATATGATGTCCGCAGCAGTGCTAATGCAGAGAGAGAAAAGCTGATGGAATAACACAGATGCACTGGCCAGTACTGATACAGATGGGGAAAGGCGAGATTACTGAACTTATTAAATTTGAAATTTAGTCCAGAAGATAGCAATGTGTCCAGAAGGAATATGAGATGCTTTTCCTTAAGCTTGCTAGTATGATAATGCAGAGTCCCATTTAGATAGGTCAGAGTGTGAGTGGGATGGATAATTCAATTTGTGGACAACAGAAGTGCTTTTGATTCTCCCGGCTAAAGATACGTGTGGAATGACCAGCAAATGGCATAATTTGGCAGAGTTTGATGACTCTCGATTGGCAATCTCATGGGGTGGCACAGTGGCACAGTGGTAGGGTTTCTGCCTTACAGCGTCAGACCCGGGTCCGATCCTGACTCGTGGTGCTCTCTGTACGGAGTTTGTACGTTCTCCCTGTGACCGTGTGGGTTTTCTCCGGGGGCTCCGGTTTCCTCACACACTGCCTTTTAGAACCTCGAAGTGACACATTGTAATTAATCCAGATCTGAGAAGGATATGGAAGGCCAAGGATCACTGTTGCCCAGTCTCCCAGTTTGTGCCTGGTCTGAGTTTTTGATTTTCAAATACCTTTTTCTACAATTGACTCAAGTCTGCACTGACACATTGAAGGTCTTGGTGAATGTTATTATCATTGTCTGCCTGTCCTGTGAGCTGGCGCGCGAGATATGGGAAGTGGTCCACGCTCCCCATGAATATTTCATTGTTGGAGGGTAATATATTGGCAGAGGAGGCAGGCTGGTGGAGAGCCTTTGTCTTGTGGATGTTTAGTTTGAACCCCATTGTGTTGTGAGCTTCAGTGAGCAAGTTAACAATGACTTGGAGTGTAAACTCCTCACGCAAGCAAACACAGGCATTGTCTGAATACTGTGACTGGACTACTGAAGCTGGAATGACCTTGGTTCTGGAGTGTAGTTGTTGCATTTGAACAGCTTGCCACTCTTGAAGATTAGCTGCGGGAGGTTCATTGGAGTTTGGGTCCTGTAATAGCAAATTTGTTTTCTTTAAATTCCATATGCTTAGCCCAGATTACATTCTGCAACTGTCTCAGAATGAGGGTAGTGACAGAGATGAGGTTGGAGAAATGTTGGTGGATTTAAACTTAGTCTCTGAATTCTCATTCAGGCCTCTGGAATACCAGCTCAGTAATTTAACTGAGCCGAAACGTCACCTATCCATGTTCTCCAGGTATGCTGCCTGACCCGCTGAGTTACTCCAGCTTTTAACGTCTTTCCTTGGTAAATCAGCATCCGTAGTTCCTTGTTTCTACATCACCACCATTCCTGTTTAGGCTTTACTTTGGACTTTAGAGGTACAGTGCGGAAACTGGTCCTTCGGCCCACCACATTATTGCTGACCAGCGATCACCCTGCACACTAACCTACACACCTACATACACCAGAGCCAATTTTACAACTAACCAAAGCCAATTAACTTACAAATCCACATGTCCTCGGAGTGCAGGAAGAAACTGGAGCACCCAGAGAAAACCCACGCGGTCACAGGGAGAACGTACAAACTCCGTACAGATTGCGCCCATAGTCAGGATTGAATCCAGGTCTCTGGCACTGCAAGGCAGCAACTCTGCTGCTGTGCCACTATGCTGCCCTGTTCTTACAAGTCCCTGATTTAATTGGAGAACACTGCAAAACAGCCCACCACTTGGAGCAGGAAATACAAGAACAACTTCTGGATTTCCACACTGAATTATACAGGTACACAGTTCAGGTGTTGCAGTCTGATTTTCTGGTATGTACTGGTGAGCATTGTAGCAATCGGCAAAGGTGCTGCATATAGGAGCAGCTTGGTGAACATCTGAAAGGGAAACATTGGTTAATATTCAGACTGTGACTCTTCCAAACAATGTACAACCTATGAGTCTGAGTCTGAAGAAGGGTCTCAACCCAAAACATCACCCATTCCTTCTATCCAGAGATGCTGCCTGAGTTACTCCAGTATTTTGTGTCTATCTTCGATGTAAACCGGCATCTGCAGTTCCTTCCTACACAAACTATGTATAATCTTTCCATGCAAAACAAGAAAATCAAAGTTATCCTAAAGTCTTCGTATGACCTTTGTTGGCTTTATAAAAAGTACTGGCTCTTAGCTTTAATGGCTGAAGGTAGCAAGTGTACAGATACATCTAGTTTTTCCTTTTGCATTCCATCTCCCATATATCCAGTTCCCTCAGCAGCAGCGTATGTAATCAGTGGCACACGCTGGTGAAATGCACAAAGCAATCAGGATCATTGGACCTCATAATTTGAAACAGGGAGAGCCAGAGACTTTGTGGCCCAAAACTAAAAAACGAATTATTCAACACTGTGATCTCCTGCAGTTGTTTTCAATTCCAAAAGAGCCTGATAATAAATGCATTGGTAATCACCTCGGTCATGCAAGGAGTACAAATGCATAGAAAAGGAATAAAAATGCTGGTATGTGTTACTTTTCCTGCTTTTTATTCTTGCATTAGAATAAATTTAAGTTGTATTCTTCCCCAATATATTCCCCAATATATTTAATATTGATTTGTAGTACAGTCATTAGTAACTGAATTTTCCCTATATCTTTCCTGAGCAAACTGAAACTAATCTTATTTTGCTCTACTTTTCACCAATTGTATTCAATTTTATGATTATTTATTAATTCAGTTTAGTCCAACAAACTATTGAAGTTACTTCTGTATAATGAACATTATATAAAAATAGAATCCCTGCCTTTGATGTTTCCTCTCTCTATCCAGTCATTTTGTCTTGAACTTTGTTTCTTTATTTTTCATTTTTGGATCTGGGTATTGCCAGCAATGTCAGTATTAATTCTTCACCCATAATTTACTTTGGGAAGATGGTGTAAACCACCTTCTTGAACCACTGATGAAGAACAGTGATGATCAACCTTCTGATGAAGAACAAGCTATATATTTTCAGATGAACATGGTACATTACTTGGAACAGAACCTTCAGGTAGTATTGTAGCCATGGACTTGCTCCCCTTGTCCATCTTGTTGGTAGAGATTACGGGTTTGGAAGATGTTTCCAGAGTAACCTGGGCAAGTAATTGTTGCATAGTTTCAGATGGTGCACACTGCAGCCACTGCTTGGAGGTGGAGGGAATGAATGCATGTTTACTGTGGATAATGCGATGGCATTGAGGTGGCTTGCTTTGTCTTTGTTGGTGTTGATCTACTTGAATTTTGTTACTGCTGCACTCCTCCAGGCAAGTGTAAAATATTCCATCCGTCATAGTGAGGCCACACGCAAATTGGAGGAACAGCACCTCATATTTCGCTTGGGCAGCTTACAAGCATGCGGTATAAATATTGATTTCTCTCATTTCAAGAGAGTCGTCTCTGACATACCAAATCTCCACAATCTTTTCAGGAAGTAGAGGCGTTAATGGGGTTTCTTTATAATCGCATCAGTGTGCTGGGTCCAGGAAAGATCTTCAGAGAAATGCATGCTCAGGAATTTGAAGCGTTTGACTCTCTCCACCATCATCCCATTTGTATAAGACAGTTTGTGGGTTCTCATCCTTCCTTTTCCAAAGTCCACAATCAGTTCCTCGCTCTGACTGACATTGAGAGCAAGGTTGCTGTGCTGGCACCATATGGTCAGTTGGTCGATCTCCCTTCTATACTCTGACTCATCACCATCAATGAACTTGAAGATGGAGTTTGCATCACATGATTGGGTGGTAGTGTAAGTGGCTTTTCTGTGAACAGGGTATGTCTGACCAGTTTTCCACATTTTCCATAGGGTAGTAATTTTCCAGCTCATTGAAAGAGACTTACTTGAAGCACAGCTAGTTATGAAGCTCAGCTATTTTACTTCGGAGTCACGTGAGTGACTACGCGAAGAACCCGTCCAGAACGCATGCGCGACATTAGCGTTCATGCAGTGCAACAGCGACGAACGGGAGTACAGGCGCTCCCGCTACAAGTTTAAAAAGCGGACCATCAGGTAAGTACTTACTCTGAGGTCGTACTTAAGAAGCTTTGCTCTGCTTTGTGAATTCCAGGTTAACAAGCTGGAAAAATGAGCAACGCACGGCAAGGGAACAAGACCGCCCCCCGTTCGACTCCAACAGAACGGGAGTGTACCATCAGTGGGGGGCGAGAGGCGGCACCTGGACCGCACATGCTGCGGTCCACAATAATTGAGACCGAGCCGAGCCCAGGACTGCTAGCGCAGCCTGACAAACAGCAGCGGGCTGGAGGTAAATCAAGACAAAAAACGGACCAGCCGGTTATATCTGACTCCGATGAGGAGGACTCTCCGCCTGAGGCGGCAGAGGTAGCCGCATGGAAGGCTCATGGAGCAAATGCTTTAGCGAGACTTGCTTCGGGAGCTGGAGCAGTCTCGCCAAGGGAATTCAGGCACTCCCACATCAGTGCCTTACAATGCACTGGCCATCGCTTCCCCCTCAGCCAAGGGCAGCGTTGGCGACCAGGGCTGGGCTGGTCAGGAACAGGGGTCATTGGCCGAAGATATCGGGAGTACGTTTGGGGTACAGGAAGAGCTGCTGGGTGTGGAGAATCGCTACGTGGCTACACCACGAGCAGGGCGGCCGTTGCAGCCAAAACTAGCGGCCAGCATTAACCACCTGTCCCTCAAACCCCTACAAGAACAGCAAATCTGGGGGTATGTTGGACAGAGTATCCGGAACGAGGAGCTAAAATTACAGCGTATCCTCAAGCTCCTGACGACAGGGATAACATCCTATGCTCGTTCCGTGGATGGGGTGGATATGACCACCAACCAGCAAGACACTCTGGCTCTGCTGTGCAACACTCAATATGAGATAAACAACCTCCGCAAGGAGAGAATAAGACCTGCCCTCAATCCCAAATATGCAGGACTGTGTAAAACACCGGCCTCAGAGCCGCAGATCCTGTTATTTGGAAAGGACTTGACAAAACAAGTGAAAGACCTGGAGGAAGAGTCCAAAGCATTTGGCCTCATGAGGGCAGGCCCCGAACGAGCACCCACACAACCCAGACGGCAGTACCCCACCGCGTCCACCAGTCGACGTCAAACTTATGGGACTGGTGAAAGCTCGGGGTCCGCATACCATCCCCGAAAGCCTTTTTTAGGCCAGGGCCCAGAGCGGACCCCATGGAAAATGCGTCACCGCCAACCAGCAGTACATCCAGCAGTACAACGACGGATGAAGAAACTGAAGAAAGGAACACTCCCATAATTATGGAGGTAGGTGGGTCTGGTTCCTACCAGCATATAAAAAGTGGGGGAACTGTACTAACAGGGGGGAGATTACACCTGTTCATTGAAGCATGGAGGTCTGTCACGAATGATAGTTATATACTTAACAGTATTCGTGGATACAAAATAGAGTTCATTCAAGAAAATATGACACCAGTTCAGCATGTACCCCAAAGGGTCTTTACCCTCTCAGTCAAAGAAAAACTAGAGGGTCAAGCAGAACTGGTGAGGTTACTTACAAAGGGTATCATTGAGAAATCCAAACATGAACCTTTGGAATTTGTCTCAAATATATTTACCAAAAACAAAAAATATGGTGGATGTCGCATCATCATTGACTTAACTTCACTAAATACCTTTGTTAAGTATGTACATTTCAAAATGGAAACATTTGTAACTGCCAAACAACTGATTTCCAAAGGATACTTTATGGCAAGTATTGATTTAAAAGATGCCTACTATACAGTACCCATTCAAAAGAGTCATCGCAGATACCTGAAATTTACCTGGATGGGGCAACTATGGCAGTTTAAAGCGTTGCCTAATGGGTTAACATCAGCCCCAAGACTATTTACCAAGATATTAAAACCAGCCTTGGCAACATTAAGAAAACAGAGACATATTGTCATGGCATATCTTGATGATATTCTAATCGTAGGCAAGACCATGGAGTTGGCTAAATCAGCTGTATTAGCTACCAAACAATTGTTTGAAACCCTGGGATTTGTCATACATCCAGATAAATCTAAGTTGACGCCATCCACAACTATGGACTATCTGGGGTTCACAATTAACTCAGTCCACATGTCCGTAACGTTGCCAAAAGATAAAGCAGCAGAATTGGCATAGACGTGTAACAATTTAATGGTTAGCAATCGACAAACCATCCGACAAATGGCAAGAGTAATTGGCAAAGTGGTAGCAGCATTTCCAGCTACACAATTTGGACCCTGCACTATCAAAACCTACAAAGGGCAAAAGTACAGGCGTTAAAACGACATGCAAGTCACTTTGACAGGACCATGAAATTACCCATTGAAACTATATCAGAGTTACAGTGGTGGATAGAGCACATTTGGCATAGTTTCAGCCCTATCATCATCAATAACCCAACATTAACTATACAAACAGATGCCAGTGCTCAAGGCTGGGGAGCAACTAATACCATATCCAGCACAGGTGGTAGATGGACTAACCTAGAATCATCTTTGCTACAAACACTGGGCATAAATTATTTGGAAATGTTGGGTGCGTTTTATGGTTTAAAAGCATATTCTACGAATATGCACCATTTGCATGTTCGTTACAAATTGATAATACCACGGTGGTGGCCTATATTAAACCATATGGGCGGAATAAAATCGATATCATGTGACAATTTGGTCAACAAAATCTGGCAATGGTGTGTCGATAGACATATTTGGCTATCAGCAACTTACCTACCAGGTAAGCTAAATACAGTGGCAGACACCAGGTCACGCAAATTCAATGATAACACCGAATGGATGTTAAATCCGAGAGCTTTTGCTAAAATTACAAAGCAATATGGCACACCAGATATCGATCTCTTTGCATCCAGACTAAATCACCAGGTACCAATGTATGTCGCTTGGGAACCAGACCCTGAGGCAGCAGCGATAGATGCATTCGCGCTGAACTGGGGAAACTATTTATTTTATGCTTTTCCCCCCTTCTGCCTCATCAGTAGGGTACTACGCAAAATACAGACGGACTCTGCTTCAGGTATTTTGATAGTACCAACTGGCCTACACAGCCATGGTTCCCAGTGGTCCTCGACATGGTCATCGAAACTCCTATGACCTTTCCCAGTAGCCCAGACCTATTGACGCACCCGGTATCAGGCATAAGTCATCCATGCCATGACAAAATTAACCTACTGGGTTGCAGATTATCAAAAGACCACTGCTGGGCCTGGGATTGTCTGACAGGACCATCAACACGCTGACAGCGTACCACCGTATGTCCACCAGGAAACAATACCTATCGAGCATCAGGAAGTGGGAAATTTACTGCTCGACTACTGGGACAACATACTCATCTGCAACCATAACCAATGTACTGGAGTTCCTGGGGGGCCTTCACCATAATGAAGGACTGAGCTACAGCGCCATCAATACTGCCAGAAGTGCTCTGTCAGCCTACTTCAAACAAGTACCAGGACAACAGGCCATAGGGTCTCACCCGCTGGTGATCAAACTCATGAGGGGTATATTCAACTCCAACCCCCCTAGACCTAGGTACACCCAAATCTGGGATGTCAGTGTGGTCCTGACATACCTAAGGGGATGGTCACCAGCCAGGTCTCTCACCCTGGAACAGCTAACCCTGAAAACGGTCATGCTGATGGCACTAGTCTCAGCACAAAGAGTCCAGTCCCTCCACTTACTGCGACTGGACAACATGGTTATAACACCAGACCGGGTCTCATTCACCATTCAGGAGCTGCTAAAGCAGAGCAGGCCAGGAACTTCAGGCCTAGTTATGGATTTCCGGGCATACCCACCTGACCGACGGTTGTGTGTCATGACTCACCTACTCACTTACATCAACACAACAAGAGATTCCCGAGGGAGAGAAAAAGCCTTATGGGTCAGCCACAAGAAACCTCATGGTCGGGTGTCGAGCCAAAACATCTCAAGATGGCTCAAGCAGGTACTGGGAGCTGCTGGAGTAGATACTGAAGTATATACATCTCACTCCACCAGGGCAGCATCCACATTGGCGGCTAAAAGGATGGACGTACCACTGGACCACATCCTGGCTACAGCGGGGTGGGCCATGGAGAAAACGTTCCAAACGTTCTACAACAAGCCGCTAGCCGAACTTGTGTTATTTTCAGAAAGTGTTTTAGAATCTGCAAATATATAATTTAAGCCCGGGGGAGCATTTTGTCTTTTGTTATTGTTTAATAGATACCATTATTGTTTACAAACAGATTCATGGTTGATTACGATAACATACTTCCTCCCTTGAATGACTTCATCAACGAGTGAAGTATGAACTGTTACACGGTTTGAAATCACAGAGCTTTAAAATCTTCACGTAGTCACTCACGTGACTCCGAAGTAAAATAGTAAGATTAAACGAGAACTTACCAGTTTGAAGTTTGATCTGTATTTTATGAGGAGTTACGATGAGGGATTACGTGCCCTCCGCTCCCACCCTCAATTATAGAGATCAACTGGTATCTTAGTTCTCCTTTTCTTTACTATGTTTATTTCAATTATTGTGTTTCCTGTGATTCCATACCGCTGCTTTGAAGTATGTCGCGCATGCGTGCTGGACGGGTTCTTCACGTAATCCCTCATCGTAACTCCTCATAAAATACAGATCAAACTTCAAACTGGTAAGTTCTCGTTTAAACTTATTATTTTATACCACAGCGGGCATGTTGGTCAGACATGATTAAAAATCCACATATTCTTGCCTCAGCTCTCTTTGTGCAGCACACTGTAATCGATGATTGTTCTTGTGGATGCATAATTGAGGAATTACCACAGGAGTAGGTCCTTTGCTGCAATCATCCCTGTGCTCCTCGTGATCTCTTGCCAACATAGCTTATCAAGATAATATTTTCTTGTCTAGATTCTCTTTTAATGCAATGTATTAATCATCTCAGCAGTCCCATGTTGTATCAAATGTCATATTCTCTGCTTATATCATTTTAAGCTATATCAGATAGCTAATATGTTTCAACAAAACGTTAAGAGGGAAAAGTTTAAAAAAAAGAAACTTTTAATTAAGCTGCTGGAAATAACTCTATATCTCTAAGTTCACTGTACCCCTTTTCATCACTATTTGATGTTGAGCTTTTTCTCAAAAACAATAGGTTGCTCTGTTGTAAAATCCAGGCTCTCCTGATTTCCCTATTTTACTACCATTTAAATGGCCATACTATCATTTTCCGGTTCACTCAATTATGCCCATTATTTCCCAGTTTTTAAATGTAGTGCTATCCAAGAAGTAATGATAGCTACATTTAGTATAGCAAATTAGTAGCATAGTTGTCATAAAGAATAAGGGTAAATAACTACTGTCTTAAAGCCCTGTCCCATGGTACGAGTTCATTCCAAGAGCTCTCGCGAGTTTGCCCTGATTCGAACTCGGAGATTTACTGTAATGGCCACTCGTCGGTGCTCAGGGCTCTCGTGGACATTTTTCAACATGTTGAAAAATCTTAACGAGTCTTCCCGTGCTTACCTGCCGTTAGCGAGTCTTCCCGAGTACCTGCCGTCAGCGTTATGAGCCGCTAAGAGACGTCCCCGAGTTCCGACGTACCCGCTACGTTCATTCTCCGTGCTTACCACGAGTTTAATTTTTTTAAACTCGGGAGAGCTTTTGGAATGAACTCGTACCGTGGGACAGGGCTTTTAGGGCATTGAATGCTTCACTTCTCCAGTTGGAGTGTCGCAGAGAATAAAAAATGAGACACTAAACAAATACTGCCCAATAATTTCCAAATGCTTTGACTGTGTATATTTTATACGGCTGGGTTTTCCCTTCCCTTCCCTTCTGATAGAATAGAATAGAATAGAAACTTTATTTGCCACACGACCAGGGTTGGTGGTAATTGGGTTCGGTACATGATGGTACACTGCTTTAGCACATTAACACTAATAACAACACAGATCATAATAATAAAGCACATCACAAATCACAAATCTCACCAACAATACATAGTGCAAAAGAACAGACAAAAACCATAGACAAGACACTGTATACATCAAAGTCAAAAAGTTATTGGAGGGAATTAAGTGTTCTTATTGCTGAGGGGAAGAAACTGTTTTTAAAATGGGTGGATTTTGTAGCAAGTGACCTAAGGCGCCTCCCTGAAGGGAGAGACTGGAAAAGGTGGTTTGCTGGATGGGAGGGGTCCGAGATGATCTTTGTTGCCCGTTTTGAGGTACGTTGGAGGTAAATGGAATGGATTGAGGGGAGGGGAGAATACTATTCTGATGAGCAGTAATAGTATTAAACTGTTAGTCACAATATCTATGTAAGAGATCTGAATGGTGTCAAGTTGGGAAAAGGGGAAGTACAACGAGGTCTGGGGTCCTGGTTCATCAGTCACTGAAAGTAAGCATGCAGGTACAGCAGGCAGTGAAGAAATCTAATGGCAAGTTGGCCATCATAACAAGAGGATTTGAGTATAAGAGCAAAGAGGTCCTTCTGCAGTTGTACATGGTCCTGGTGAGACCACACTTGGAGTTTTGGTCTCAGTTTTGAAGTGTGGGAGGAAACCAGAGACCCAGGAGAAAACCCACGTAAGTCATGGGGAGAATGTACAAACTGCGTACAGACAGCACCCGTAGCCAGGATTGAACCGAGGTTTCTGAGGCTGCTAAGCAGCAACTCTACCGCTGCGCCACCGTGCCATCAATGCTCCCAAAGCTACAGGATGAAATGTGTGGAATCATTCAAGTGCAACACCTGCTGTTACTTTAATTTCAGAAAATGCACTAAAGATAAATCCTTTTTTTTTCTGTCTATCTACTTTTTTTTTTCTGTCTATCTACTTATATTGTACATTGAGCCAAATCACTATATTTCCTTTTATTAAACAGTTTGACAATCTGCAGAAGGGATTAATCCATGTGCCTCTAGCTGCTTGTCTTAGGTCTATTAGAAATACTGGACAGGAGTATGAATGCAGTTTCGTAGGACAGTTTAATTTTAGCCCTAGTCCTTAACCTGCATTGCTTGATGAAAATATTTCAAATCTTGTCTCACAACGTAATTCTGCAAATCCTGAGTTTTTTTTTATTAGTTCAGGTTTGCAGTGGACAGCTTTCCATGCGTGGTTTTGTAACCTGCTCACTTGGTGTCATTTGAAACCCATTCCTGATTCATTCAGAACTATCATGCCTCCTTGAAGATGGACACAAAATGCTGGAGTAACTCAGCAGGACAGGTAGCATCTCCGGACGGAAGGAATGGGTGACGTTTCGGGTCGAGACCCTTCTTCAGACTGATGTCAAGGGAGAGGGAGATACATAGATAAGGAAGAGTATGGTGTGAATACAGGACAAAGGGGATGAGGCTCAAGGAAAATGTAGAATAGATCATTGTTAACTGGGAGAAGGTAACAACAAAGCAGAGATAAAATGTAGTCGGAGACAGTCAGACTGGTCGGAGAACTGGGAAGGGGGAAGGATGGAAAGTGAGGGAAAGCAAGGGTTACTTGAAGTTAGAGAAGTTAATGTTTATACCGCTGGGGTGTAAGCTGCCCAAGCGAAATATGAGGTGCTGTTCCTCCAATTTGCGCTGGGACCTCAGTTGTCCTCAAGATGATGTACTCCCAAACTGTTGATGTGTCATTACGCCCAGGATTTTGACTCGTCAGAAATGGTGATATATTTACAAGTTTGCCTGCAAGGGTGACTTAGACCTTTGTCTTGTCCCTCAGATTTCTGTTCCAATGAAGTTCAACTTGAGAAAGTGAATAGACAGTGGTTCAGCAGTAGGGTTGCTGCCTTACAGCACCAGAGACTCAGGTTCAATCCTAACTATGGATGCTGTAGTACTGAGTTTGTTCGTTCACGCTGTGACCACGGGGATTTTCTCCCACATTCCAAAGATGTGCAGACTTGTTCATGAGTTCATAAGTCATCGGAGCAGAATCAGGCCATTTGGCCCATCGAGTCTACTCCGCTATTCAATTATGGCTGATATATCTTTCCCTCTCAACCCTATTCTCCTGCCTTCTCCAATAACCCTTGACATCCTTACTAGTGAAAAATCTGTCAATCTCCACCTTATAATTACCTAATCTGTGGCAATGAATTCCACAGATTCACCATCTTCTGACTAAATAAATTCCTCTTCATCTCCTTTCTAGAGATACATTATTTTATTCTGAAGCTATGCCATCTGGTCCTAGACTCTCCCACTAATGGAAACATCCTCTCCGTATCCACTCAATCAAGGCCATTCAGTATTTGGTAAGTTTCAATTTATAGTAGATGATGGAAATCTGTCCTGCTTTGCTGGTGTCCCATGGAGCTGATAGACCTAATTTGAATCTGCCCTAATTACAATGTACGGTACTTTAATGAGGTACATGTACTGAGGTACAGTGAAATTCATTTTTGTATACAGTTCAGTACAAGTATCACTATACATCAGATAAGCATCTCAGATACATTACAAATGTTATGCAGTAGAACACAGAGACGGTACACAGAGTCGCCAGTTTGGCACCATTTTCAAGTCCCAGCCTTTGTAAGTGCAGGGATCTTGATCTGACCATGAAGGTCTGTTGTCCTGGCCAAGTGTATCTGATGATTTCCTCTGCATCTGCTCCACTGCTGTTGACGGCATCCGGTACACGTGCTCGACCTTTTCGAGCGGCGCCCTGCCCAGCCGTGCCCCAGTCTGCTGCAGGGCCACCATTGAGCCACTCCACCATTGAGACCGTGACTCCCTCCTGCTGCCGCTCTACTTACCGGCCCTCCAGGTGGGTTCCTGTGGGTCCTTGATCCATGTCGCAGGTCCTCCGTCATTGGTGGGCAAGACACCGGTCCCCGGGGGATGGGCTGGGCCTACCGGGCAGGTCCCTGGTCTGCGGCAGGCAGGCTGGGCCTACCAGGGAGAACCCTGGTCTGCGGCGGGCTGGCTGGGCCTACCAGGCAAGTCCCCGGTCCCCGGCCTACAGTGCGGGTCCCGGGATACATTTGCAGGTTTGAAAATCATGCTTCAAACACGATGAAGATGTGTTTTCAATTGAAATTTGGGAATTTGCCTGCAGAAAGATGGTGCAATGACACCTCTTTCATTTCACATGTTGACATTTGCATCTGCATCCAAGATCAAAAAGTCTAATATTCCCCCTTTTTGACTGTCTTGACACCTGTCACAGGCTTGGTCTGATGCCCTTGAATGTTCGACCAATAGGGGTGTAAGCAGAGCATTTTTTAAAATGGATTTGAAGTGCCTCCAGGACACCAAGTGCTGGAACATGGATAGCTGGCATTTCAAGTCGTCACCCTTCTAATCTCTCCACAATACATGGCCTTGCTGTTCTCAATGCTACTTCCGTATGGTGTTTAACACAGAAAAAATCTGGCATTAACTGAGGGAGGAGAGAGAATAGTAATGAGTAGGCGGTGTAAAGGAATTTCAAAAGACTGCTGGCTTTGGCAATATAGATAGTAATATTTTACACAAGTTGTCGGTTTAACATTAACATATATCAAAATTGATCACCTTTAGAAGCACTTCTTGTTTTTGACGGAAGGCCCACTGTTGTCTTTAGTTCCAGACAAGGATAGATTATCCTGTGGTCCTGAAATCATTGTTAAGATGATGTGCTCAGCTGCTTATGATGTACTGTGATGCTTCATAGGAAACAGAGCAATCATCAAATGGATTAAAGCTTACCTCGGTAGCTGATTTTTTTTTTTGCACTCGCATTATAGTTATTGAGTCATTGATTTTTTTAAAATAATTTCCAGGCCATTAAACTGCTGCAAGTAAAAAATCATTATTCTCTTGTTGGTACATATAACAATTAAACAATTGTGAATTGATTCTGCTTGCAATACACTAAGTCTCTTCATACTCGTGTTTATACTTTAGCATGGGAACAGGCCTTTCGGCCCACCGAGTCCGTGCCGGGCAGCCCTCACCCCATACATTAGCACTATCCTACACATTAGGGACAATTTACAAATTACAGAAGCCAATTAACCTACAAACCTCTACATGTTTGGAGTGTGGGAGGAAACTGGGGCACTCGGGGAAAACCAATGGAGTCACACGATGCACAAGCGGGTATAGAAACATAGAAAATAGGTGCAGGAGTAGGCCATTCGGCCCTTTGAGCCAGCACTACCATTCAATGTGATCTTGGCTGATCATCCACAATCAGTACCCCGTTCCTGCCTTCTCCCCATATCTCTTGATTCCGCTAGCCCTAAGAGCTCTATCTAACTTTCTTTTGAATGCATCCAGTGAATCGGCCTCCACTGCCTTCTGAGGCAGAGAATTCCACAAATTCACAACTCTCTGGGTGAAAAAGTCTTTCCTCATCTCAGTTCTAAATGGCCTAACCCTTATTCTTAAACTGTTACAGAAGGATGTAAAAGTAATTTTGTTTTAACATTGGTGGTTTTTGTTTAGTTTAGAGATACACCATGGATCAGGTCCTTTGGCCCCCGAATCTGTGCCGATTGCCCAACGATCGCCCATTAACACTAGTTCTAAGTTAACCCACTTTCTCATCCACTTCCAGCGGCATGGTGGCGCAGTGGTAGAGTTGCTTCCTTACAGTGCTTGAAGCGCCGGACACCCGGTTTCGATCCCGACTATGGGTGCTGTCTGTACGGAGTTTGTATGTTCTCCCCATGGGTTTTCTCCGAGATCTTTGATTTCCCCCCACACTCCAAAGACGTACAGGTTTGTAGCTAAATTAGCTTGGTGTAAGGGTAAATTGTCCACAGTGTGTGTGGGGCAGTGTTAATGTGCGGGAATCGCTGGTTGGTGTGGACTTACTGGGCCGAAGGGCCTGTTTCTGCGTTGTATCTCTCAACTAAACTAAACAAAAAAATTAGGGGAAATTCTCAACTGAGGAAACTGGTGGAAACAGGTAGATTGTGCAAACTCCACACAGACAGAGCCCAAGGTCAGGATCGAACCCGGGTCTCTGGCACTGTGAGGAAACATCTCTAGCAACTCTGCCACTGTGTTGTCCTTTGCAACTGTTTCTCGGTGATACCTCACTAAATCTATGTCTCATGCCTCTACATTATTTATAACTGTGAGGTGTTTAAAATATTTTATGATGAATACCAAAAGGAAATCCCCCCAGTTTTACAATATTTGCCTGGTCTTGTTTGCAGGTTGCTAACAGTGAGGTGCCAACGTGCAGAGGTATTTTCCTTTTATGTTGAATATTCAATAAAGCTTTGAAGGTTGAAGGGTTTCTCAATGGAGAAAATACTGAAGATGAGAATTCCCATCCTTCAATTCTGAAGTAGTTTACTGCAGAACGTGGACTGGTGCAGACAATTACAATTTGAGGACTTTAACATCATCCTCACGGTGCAGTATTTCTTCAAGTCTCATTTCCTTTCTTCTGCATTCCCATCCCTACTCTTCTTTGTCTGAAGTGTAGTTTATTTTGCTATGTGCATAGACAACCCCAAATACAGGAGATTAAGCTATTTATTTGCTTTTCTGATTGCTGGTTTAGGGAATGAGCATTGATCCTGCTCTTTGAATTGTGGCTTCAGACATAAGCATTCACCTGCCAACTAACTGTAAAATGCAGAGGGCAACGTCAAACACTGTGCGTTACTGACTAATACCTTTGATTCCATCAATAGGACGGCACAGAGACACAGCTGGTAGGCATTTGCACGTTCTCCCTGTGACCCAGTCGATACCCTCCGGGTGCTCAGGTTTCCTCCCACATCCCAAAGATGTGCGGGTTAGCAGGTTAATTTGTCTCTATAAATGACCCCGTGTGTGTAGGGAGTGGATGTGAAACTGGGATAACATAGAACTAGTGTGAACAGGTGTTTGACGTTCGGCATGGACTCAGTGGCTGACACATGTCGCGTGCTATCCAGTCAGCGGAAAGACAATACATGATTATAATCGAGCCATCTACAGGGGCCTGTTTTCAAGCTGTATAAAAAAATGCGTGAAGCGTTCTCCTCAAGTATGACTACCCTCGCAACTTGTTTTCATTTTGTATTTGGCACCTAACGTCTTGCAGGCTGTGATCCCAATCAACAGGATAGAATTAGATCCAATTCAAGAGTACATCATCACTTCTACGCTTTTCACAATATTCTCGCCACTAGGTTGCACCTCAATTCCAACAAGTTTCCACTCGAGTGGAACTGAGTACCGGACAAATGGAAATCTATTTACATCAACTCCACTCAAGAACCAAGATGGGCCAACCTCTGTAATCAGGCTACCGAATGCACTTGACATTTACATAAGTGTACGTTTAGAGGCTGAGTTCCATGTCATCATCGACTTGTTTTGAATGTAAATGAAGGAATGGACCATGCTGAGCGCCTGCAAAACCGAGGTCCTTCATTATCCTGGCTACACTGTACAATGCCACCCTCCATCAAAGAAAGTCTGCTCCTGACCCGAGAGAACATGGAGTAAGGCCCATGTTTTGGGTGCCAATTCTCAAGGGAGCTGATACTTTCAATGTACAAGTGCAATGGTTGGCACTCTGAGGAAAAGGGAGCTTGATGAACAAGACAAGTTCAGAAGTCATGAGCTAACTGGAACACTCATGACATGATAGCTATGCATTCATCTCCCAGCTAACTTCAAAATGTAGTTACCGCAAAGGACTGTCTCCACTGAATCTTCCATATCCACAGGCAGGATACAAATGCCAATATCAACGTTCTCTCCCATACCAGTATTCCCAGTGTCAAGGCCCTAATCTCAAACAGTCAGTGCATTATCAGGGCACAATGTTCACAGGCCACACACTTAACCTAACTTATATAGTCACTCGATTTCAAACTGCGTCAGAGTAAAAGATTGACAGTGGAACAATGGAAGTGATTCAAGCGAGTTGACAGAAAGTGCAGCATCCCCACCAGTGCCTGAGAATCCCTGGTCTATAACCGTGTAACACGGAAGAGCATTTGGAATTGCATTGAGGTCAACAATCCCTTACTTGGGAGCACACAGAAGCTCCATGTAAATGGCCAAACGAAAGTACTACCTCCCAAACTATCCACCTGGTCAATCATCACCTGCCCATTGCAGCAGAGTTTCAGGTGCCTTATTGTCCTCAGCAGTTTCCTCAACATCCACACAACTGGGGTGGAAGCAAGTCATTCTCAAACCCAAGGGACTGCCCACAGAGAGGTATGGATGCAACTGCCAGATTGGGACCAACTAGGGACACACAGTAGTGCAGCGGTAGAGTTGCTGCCTTACAGCGCCTGTTTCCACACTGTAACTCTAAACTACCCAGCCATGGATTTGGTTTAGTTTCTCACCCAAGTAATCTGCAAGGATAAAAAAAGTACTCTTGAGCAGGCAGTTTTAAATATTACATGCCCATATGTGTAATTTGTGGTGGGTGTTGAAATATCAGTAATCTTTGAGCAGCCCCATCATGATTTGAAAACTTAATATTCTTTGGAAATAATGTACAATAAAGAACTATTTAAACATACTGTTAAAATGACTGAGGCACGAACATGATTCAATTAATGCAAGTTATTTTAAATCCAATGGTGGATTGTTTTGTGGAAACCTTGCAAAATTATACCGAATAATATAGTGACAACTTCTTGTTTGCAGTCATCGACTTTTACTTGTTTGATATAGTTACTGATCAGAAAGTATCCCTACATGCAAGGCACTTATTACTATAATAAAAAGGAACTGCAGATGCTGGTTTATACCAAAGATATATGCAAAATGCTGGAGTAATTCAACAGAGAAAATGGATTGGTGACATTTCGAGTCAGGTCTAAATACATAGATACATAGAAAATAGGTGCAGGAGTAGGCCATTCGGCCCTTCGAGCCTGCACCGCCATTCAATATGATCATGGCTGATCATCCAACTCAGTATCCCGTACCTGCCTTCTCTCCATACCCCCTGATCCCTTTAGCCACAAGGGCCACATCTAACTCCCTCTTAAATATAGCCAATGAACTGGCCTCAACTACTCTCTGTGGCAGAGGGTTCCAGAGATTCACCACTCTCTGTGTGAATTTTTTTTTTCTCATCTCGGTCTTAAAGGATTTCCCCCTTATCCTTAAGCTGTGACCCCTTGTCCTGGACTTCCCCAACATCGGGAACAATCTTCCTGCATCTAGCCTGTCCAACCCCATAAGAATTTTGTACGTTTCTATAAGATCCCCTCTCAATCTCCTAAATTCTAGTGAGTATAAGCCAAGTCTATCCAGTCTTTCTTCATATGAAAGTCCCGACATCCCAGGAATCAGTCTGGTGAACCTTCTCTGTACTCCCTCTATGGCTATAATGTCCTTCCTCAGATTTGGAGATCAAAACTGTACGCAATACTCCAGGTGTGGTCTCACCAAGACCCTGTACAACTGCAGTAGAACCTCCATGCTCCTATACTCAAATCCTTTTGCTATGAAAGCTAACATACCATTCGCTTTCTTCACTGCCTGCTGCACCTGCATGCCTACTTTCAATGACTGGTGTACCATGACACCCAGGTCTCGCTGCATCTCCCCTTTTCCTAATCGGCCACCATCTAGATAATAGTCTGCTTTCCTGTTTTTGCCACCAAAGTGGATAACCTCACATTTATCCACATTATACTGTATCTGCCAAACATTTGCCCACTCACCCAGCCTATCCAAGTCACCTTGCAGTCTCCTAGCATCCTCCTCACAGCTAACACTGCCCCCCAGCTTAGTGTCATCCGCAAACTTGGAGATGTTGCCTTCAATTCCCTCATCCAGTTCATTAATATAAATTGTAAATAGCTGCGGTCCCAGCACTGAGCCTTGCGGTACCCCACTAGTCACTGCCTGCCATTGTGAAAAGGACCCGTTTACTCCTACTCTTTGCTTCCTGTTTGCCAGCCAGTTCTCTATCCACATCAATACTGAACCCCCAATACCGTGTGCTTTAAGTTTGTATACTAATCTCTTATGTGGGACCTTGTCGAAAGCCTTCTGAAAGTCCAGATACAACACATCCACTGGTTCTCCCTTATCCACTCTACTAGTTACATCCTCGAAAAATTCTATAAGATTCGTCAGACATGATTTACCTTTCGTAAATCCATGCTGACTTTGTCCAATGATTTCACCACTTTCCAAATGTGCTGCTATCCCATCTTTAATAACTGACTCTAGCAGTTTCCCCACTACCGATGTTAGACTAACTGGTCTGTAATTCCCTGTTTTCTCTCTCCCTCCCTTCTTAAAAAGTGGGGTTACGTTTGCTACCCTCCAATCCTCAGGAACTACTCCAGAATCTAAAGAGTTTTGAAAAATTATCACTAATGCATCCACTATTTCTGGAGCTACTTCCTTAAGTACTCTGGGATGCAGCCTATCTGGCCCTGGTGATTTAACGGCCTTTAATCCATTCAATTTACCCAACACCACTTCCCGACTAACCTCGATTTCACTCAGTTCCTCTATCTCCTTTGACCCGCGGTCCCCTGCTATTTCCGGCAGATTATTTATGTCTTCCTTAGTGAAGACGGAACCAAAGTAGTTATTCAATTGGTCCGCCATATCCTTGTTCCCCATGATCAATTCACCTGTTTCTGACTGCAAGGGACCTACATTTGTTTTAACTAATCTCTTTCTCTTCACATATCTATAAAAACTTTTGCAGTCAGCTTTTATGTTCCCTGCCAGTTTTCTTTCATAATCTATTTTCCCTTTCCTAATTAAGCCCTTGGTCCTCCTCTGGTGGTCTCTGAATTTCTCCCAGTCCTCTGGTATGTTGCTTTTTCTGGCTAATTTGTACACATCATCTTTTGCTTTGATACCATCCCTGATTTCGCTTGTTATCCACGGATAATAATAATAATAATGGATTTTATTTACGGGCGCCTTATACCGAGGTCTCAAGGACACCATACAGAGATTTATAGAAAACATATAATCAGAATTAAAAAAAAATAGGTTATAAAGACCAATACATAAATCAGGGACAGAATTCCTTCCAAAAACACAAAAAAAGAAAATCAGAAGCACAATTTGAGGAGAGAGCAGCGGCAATTTAACGCCAGCGTCCACTCTCCCCTCCGACCGCCATCTTGAACACAGACTAACAAATACAATTACAAATTACACGGATGCACTACCTTCCCTGATTTATTCTTTTGCCAAACTGGGATGAACAATTTTTGTAGTTCATCCATGCAGTCTTTAAATGCCTTCCATTGCATATCCACCGCCAACCCTTTTAGAACTAATTGCCAGTCAATCTTGGCCAATTCACGTCTCGTACCCTCAAAGTTACCTTTCTTTAAGTTCAGAACCGTTGTTTCTGAATTAACAATGTCACTCTCCATCCTAATGAAGAACTCAACCATATTATGGTCACTCTTTCCCAAGGGGGCACGCACAACAAGACTGCTAACTAACCCTTCCTCATTACTCAATACCCAGTCTAGAATAGCCTGCTCTCTCGTTGGTTCCTCTACATGTTGGTTTAGATAACTATCCCGCATACATTCCAAGAAATCCTCTTCCTCAGCACCCCTGCCAATTTGATTCACCCAATCTATACGTAGATTGAAGTCACCCATTATAACTGTTTTGCCTTTGTTGCACGCATTTCTAATTTCCTGTTTGATGCCATCCCCAACTTCACTACAACTGCTAGGTGGCCTGTACACAACACCCACCAGCGTTTTCTGCCCCTTAGTGTTTCGCAGCTCTACCCATACCGATTCCACATCCTCCAAGCTAATGTCCTTCCTTTCCACTGCGTTAATCTCTCTAACCAGCAACGCTACTCCACCACCTTTTCCTTTCTCTCTATCCCTCCTGAATATTGAATATCCCTGGATGTTCAGCTCCCAGCCTTGTCTCCTTGATCCCGACTATATCATAATCATTAATAGCTATCTGCACGTTCAACTCATCCACCTTATTACGAATGCTCCTTGCATTGAGACACAAAGCCTTCAGGCTTGTTTTTACAACGCTCTTACCCCTCAGACAATTATGTTGAAAAGTGGCCCTTTTTGATTTTTGCCCTGGATTTGTCTGCCTGCCACTTTTACTTTTCACCTTGCTACCTATTGCTTCCGCCCGCATTTTACACCCCTCTGTTTCTCTGCTCACCCATTTAAGAACCCCACCACCTCTTATTCTCTGTTTATTATTGTTTTCTTCTTTCCCCCCTGCATGTTGGGTCTGAGTGCTTTCCTTCTCTGCCTCCTGCCTCACACACTGTCTAATAGCTTTCTCTATTTGAGTCCCTAAAGAATGGTCCCAACCCAAAACGTCAGTATCCATGCACTTTTTAAGATGGCTTACCTCACCACTAAAATACTAATTTCATGTATTTAATTCTTGCCAAATAGCAAGTGTTGTTTGCACCAACATGAACTCTTCATTTTAAAAACTGATGCATTAAAATGCTCAAAACCTTTAAATACTCGTTCTTTTTTAATTATTGATTGATGAATCATGTGATTGATGGATGCAACAAGGACAAACGGAGGCAGCCACCACATTAACCTAACCAGTCTTTTTGAAATCTTTATTTCTAAAAGCAGTTCTAATTTTGCACGATACCAGCATGTTAACAGCTATCAGTGTGTTTAAAGGTGACTTTAAAGCAGATTGTTTCTGAAAGGGAGTGTGGCTACATGGTGGTCACTTCGACTGAACGATGTGCACCTTCAAAGGTCTTGTCAAATGGAATGAGCTCCAGGACGTAGCATCAATGGCATCCGTCATCTGTGAAAAGTGACCCCTTCTTAAATCAGACACCGGGACTAGCAGCACTGTAACAAAATCAAATAATCTGGCATGGTGGTAGCTGATAGAAAATGTAATAACTGCTGAGTTGTCACTCCAGTGCAATTTATTTTACCTGTTTGTACTTTGTGTTCAGCTGTAGAATCCTCAAATCATGTCTGAATACTGCACCAGTCTCTTACCTTATTCTTTTTTAATAGAGCTGTTATGTTACAACTGAATGGCGCGCTCAGCTATTTTGGAGGGTGGAAATAAGTCAACAGCTAACTGTCGTTTTCATGTTCGTCTATCCTTTGGCACAGAGATCAACAGTTTGCAAGATCCTAGCTCGTGACTTCAATTGTCTTTGCCATTTGTGTTTGATCATATGGGGCAGAAGTATCAAACCTCTCTCTTGGAGGTCAGTTATACTTAAAGCATGCTAATGTTGAATCAATAAAATGCATCTCACAATTGGCATAATCTTCATGCACCATAAGCTGCTTCTAATTTAAAAGTATAACTCAAAGTCATTTATTTCAAGAAGATTGTAGATTATGTTCTATGTTCAAAGTTAACAGTTACAGGGAGAATTCTACCACTGCGCCATTGAGCCGCCCATTTATCTTAACCCACTTATCTTTCCTTATAATACCAAAACTCCAATTCAAGTGTAACAAAGACTTCTTAAGTCTTTACTCATGCTTTCATCTAACTCATCCTGTTTACTGCTCAGCATTTGTGCTTTTGCCCAATTAAAATCGGAGCTTGCATAATCTGAAGAAGGGTCTCGACCCGAAACGTCACCCATGCCTTCTCTCCAGAGATGCTGCCTGACCTGCTGAGTTACTCCAGCATTCTGTGTCTACCTTGCACTATCCTAGTCAGGATATCTTGCACCTAAAAATAACTATAAAATCCTTCACCTTTAACAGTGCTGTGTTACTGCATCTCTGCAGCTGCGGTCCCCAGTTCTCAGTCTTTGCTCTACTGATCGAATTAAACATTCATTCCCCATTCCATGTTTATTTTAGTTTAGAGATTAGTTTAGAAATACAGCATGGAAACAGGCCCTTCAGCTCACCGAGTCTATGCCGACCATTGATCATCCGTACACTAGTTCTATGTTATCCCACTTTCACATCCTACACACTAGGAGCTATTTACAGAAGCCAATTAGTATTGGAATATTAGTATTAGAATACATCTGAATATCCATGGTTATAATACAAAATACTCAAATAATAAAATATCATTATATGCAGATGATGTACTATTATATATTACAAAATCACAAATCAGTATACCAAATATATTAAATCTAATAGAGGAATTTGGATCCTTTTCAGGATATAGAATAAATTGGAATAAAAGTGAAATTATGACGATAAAACCTCAAGACTCAACACACCTGTTAAAATTCCCTTTTAAAATTGCTTCAGAAAAATTTAAATATTTGGGAATTGAAATTACTAGAATATATATATCTTTATTTAATGCAAACTATATGCCCTTACTCAATAAACTAAACACACTGATTAAATTTTGGAAAACTCTTCCTATGTCTCTAATAGGCCAAATAAATGCTATAAATATGTTTTTTTTACCACAAATTTTATATCTATTCCAATCAATATACTTACCAAATTTTTTTTTTTTAATTGGATGCCGATATCACAAATTTTATATGGGACTATAAATCCCATAGAATTCAAAGAAGACATTTGTGCAAACCTAAAAAATTTGACGGATTAACACTCCCTAATTTTTTGTATTATTATTGGGCAGCAAATGTCAAAAATATGATTCACCTGTTGGACAACTCGGCCCAGCAGGTGGATTGGTTAGTAATGGAGAGAGAGGATTGTTCCCCTTTTAATACAGGAGCGATCCTTCTCTCACCAACAAAATTGAAGAATACAATATACAGTAAAAATCCAATTATTCATAGTCCAATTAGAATTTGGAAACAAATAAAATTAACTTTAAAATTAAGAAATCTATCGCTTCTTGCACCTATAGTTAATAATCCGTCGTTTAAACCATCTATTATAGATAAATCTTTTACATACTGGGACAGTGGTAATCATTGTGGGGGGGATGATTTTTGTGTGTAAATGTTAATTGATTGTTTTACTTTGTGTCCAAGATGGCTGCCGGAAGAGGGAGTTGAAGCTGGCGCGTATTAGCAGCCGCTGCTCTCTCTTCCATACTGTGTTTTTGATTTTTGTGTTCGGATTGAATTCTGTTTTTAATTTGTGTACTTGTGATCTTTATTATTTATTTCATTCCGTTTACATGTTTCTACTGTAAAATCTGTAAGGTGTCCTTGAGATTTGAAAGGCGCCCATAAATAAAATTTATTATTATTATTATTATTATTAGATTAGGAATTAAAACGTTTGGAGATATGTATGATAATGGAATTTATTTTATCATTTCACCAACTACAACTTAAATACAATTTGAGAAGCAATCAATATTTTAAATATTTTCAAATCCGTGACTATTTGAAAAAATATACACAAGAATATCAAAACTTGTCTCCAGACCTATTAGACGATGCAATGAATATAAAGGCGGAATCAACTAATTTAATATCACACTTGTATAATACCATCCGAAATATAGAAATACCATCATCTGATAGGATTAGAAGAGATTGGGAACAAGAATTAGCTATAAAAATCTCGAAAGAGAGTTGGGATAAACACTTGTTATATGTGCATAAATGCTCGATTAATGTAAGACACATCCTAAAACAATTTAAAACTTTACACAGACTATACTACTCAAAAGCTAAAATAAGTAAATTTTACCCAAATGTCTCTTCCATCTGTGATAAGTGTCTAACCCAAGAAGCAACTATAGCACATTTTTTTGTTTTTTGTATAAAAATTCAAAAATTTTGGAATGAAATCTTTGACATTTTTACGAAATTATTTAAAATAAAACTGAAACCGAATGCAGAATTGATCATTTTTGGAACAATCGAAGCCAGTTTGGAGCTGACTTCGTTTCAAAAGAGCTTCCTTAGTTACGGTTTAATAATGGCAAAAAAACGTATACTGAAATTCTGGAAAAACGCTCCCACACCAACGATAAAAATGTGGATTTCTAATATGTCGGAACTGTTACACCTAGAAGATATGAGATTCCTCTTAGCAGGTAAACCAGACCATTTCCAAAAGATTTGGTCTCCATTTATCGACTTATTACAAATATAGGGTGCAACAAAATGTTGAAAATAAATGGTTTCAGGACCTGGTGAGGGGTGAGTAGATATGAAGTAGGTACATCCCTTTTATCTTGTCTTATCTTATCTTACTTTTTTTTCTTTTTCCTTCTTTTTTGTTTTTTTTTGTTTAACTCTTTCTTGTGGTTTAGGTCCCTACGGGTTTCCCTGGACCACTCTTTCACTCACTCACTCACTATCTCTGCTAACTCTCTATCTTTTTTCTTATTAAAGTTTAAAATAAGAAGTGGTACAAGAAATGTATAAATTTATGTTTGTTTGAGATTACTGCATTGTACAATACTTCTAATAAAAAAAATATTAAAAATAAAAAAATAAAAAAACAGAAGCCAATTAGCCTATAAACCTGCATTCCTTTGGAATGTGGGAGGAAAACAATGACCCTGTCCATAATCTGTTTAATTTTATTCCCCTCACTTGCTGTTCATATTCAAGGTGGCACAGTGGCGGTGCAGTGGAGTTGCTGCCTTACTGTGCCAGAGACCCGGATTTGATTCTGACTACAGGTGCTATCTGATCGGAGTTTGTACGTTCTCTCCGTGTGCGCGTGGGATTTCCTCCCACATTCAAAAGACGTATAGGTTTGCAGGTTAATTGGCTCTGGTAAAAATTGTACCTAGTGTGTAGGATAGTGCTAGTGTGTGGCGTGATCGCTGATCGACGCGGACTTGGTAGGCCAAAGGGCCTGTTTCCGTGCTGTACCACTAAAATAAATTAAACTAAATGAAACTAAGCTAAATATTCTTGAATATTCAAAGTATTCAGAGGCAGAATACAGCAGCCAATCATGAGGGAAAAACAAAATACAGAATAAAATTTGACTTTCCTGACGAGATTGGGCAAAACATTAATTTGCGTAAAACTGCGTATTTGATGAGCCTGTTGACATTGTAATTGGGAATACGCACTTGCTTTGAGGAACTACCTTTTCAAATCCTTAATTTGAAGCCTTAATTTCAGGTTATCTGACAGTTCACACTTCATGATTTAGTTCAAGCAGTGAAGGGGGTAAATTCAGGCTTGGCTACTAGTATGGAATATATAGTTGCTTCCAGATATTTTGCACTGTTGACATGGAGTTAAGGATTGGATCATTGCTAGAAGCACATTTTATCACCTCAACTGCATTGATGAACAAATGGCTGGAGGCCTAGTTATGTTTCTCTGTAGCCACTGCATTGAAGAAAACAAGGACAGATCAGAACAAGTTCCTGAAATGAAGAAGGTGCAGCACCCAGAAGCAACTCCGCTTATTGCCCTTTTGAGCAAGCAGCCACTCGGAAAGGTTTGACCGTTCGTGTACAAGGCAGAACGCTGACAGGAAATCACGACAAACCCAGCTATCAGATGTGATCGACCCGGCCCAGGAGAATAGATACAAATGTCAGAGACATTCAGAAGCATTTCTAAAGCTTGACAGATTTGAAAGATGACAAAGCTAGTGAGATGGCTTTGCCATCTGTTGCAGCTTTTCTCAGCAGTCTTATTATGATCTGCCGATGTTCCCTATTATAGTGTGCCACTCTATGCAAGACATTGGCAGTCTATTGAACAGCAAATTTACAATATGGAACATAGAACAGTATAGCAGAGGTGCAGGCCCTGCGGCTCACAATGTCTGTGCCTCCTGGATTCAAAATAACCAAGTGTGCGCAATGAAGAACCTGAACAGCATGTGGATTTGATGGACCTGCACAGGCTGGACTAGTATTCTAAACTTTTCAGATGAGTGCCATTTACAGTATTCCAACAGTGGCCTAATCAATAATTTATATATCTTCAGAAAAAATCCTTCTACAACTCAGCTTAAAAAATCATGCTTTTGTTTCAAACTCTCTTTGGCCGACAGAACATCTTGCATTTGTAAAGTAATAAATCCAAAACAGCTTCAGGTCAGCATTGTTAAACAGGATTTCTTGTAGAGCCATATTAGAGTTTATTGGGTCAAAGGATGGATTTTAAAGAGCTTCACAAATTGGGGGAGAGAGTTGCTGAGGCGATTATTTTTTGGGGGAGCGACGGGGAGATATTCGAGAGGTTAGGAAATGAATAGCTGAAGCACAACTACACCTTGTGGAGCCATTTCCAGAATCATGGCAGTAAATCAATGTATGTATATCCCCACCATTGATCCATTCCGGGGATATGTGACTGTTCATATGTTATAAGAGCAGGATTAGGCCTTTCGCCCCATCAAGTCTACGCCACCATTCAATCATGGCTGATCTATCTTTCCCTCTCAACCCCATTCTCCTGCCTTCTCCCCAAAATTGTATAAGGGGTAAGAGCGTTGTAAAAACAAGCCTGAAGGCTTTGTGTCTCAATGCAAGGAGCATTCGTAATAAGGTGGATGAGTTGAACGTGCAGATAGCAATTAATGATTATGATATAGTTGGGATCACGGAGACATGGCTCCAGGGTGACCAAGGCTGGGAGCTGAACATCCAGGGAACATCCAGGGATATTCAATATTCAGGAGGGATAGAGAGAAAGGAAAAGGTGGTGGAGTAGCGTTGCTGGTTAGAGAGATTAACGCAGTGGAAAGGAAGGACATTAGCTTGGAGGATGTGGAATCGGTATGGGTAGAGCTGCGAAACACTAAGGGGCAGAAAACGCTGGTGGGTGTTGTGTACAGGCCACCTAGCAGTTGTAGTGAAGTTGGGGATGGCATCAAACAGGAAATTAGAAATGCGTGCAACAAAGGCAAAACAGTTATAATGGGTGACTTCAATCTACGTATAGATTGGGTGAATCAAATTGGCAGGGGTGCTGAGGAAGAGGATTTCTTGGAATGTATGCGGGATAGTTATCTAAACCAACATGTAGAGGAACCAACGAGAGAGCAGGCTATTCTAGACTGGGTATTGAGTAATGAGGAAGGGTTAGTTAGCAGTCTTGTTGTGCGTGCCCCCTTGGGAAAGAGTGACCATAATATGGTTGAGTTCTTCATTAGGATGGAGAGTGACATTGTTAATTCAGAAACAACGGTTCTGAACTTAAAGAAAGGTAACTTTGAGGGTATGAGACGTGAATTGGCCAAGATTGACTGGCAATTAGTTCTAAAAGGGTTGACGGTGGATATGCAATGGAAGGCATTTAAAGACTGCATGGATGAACTACAAAAATTGTTCATCCCAGTTTGGCAAAAGAATAAATCAGGGAAGGTAGTGCATCCGTGGATAACAAGGGAAATCAGGGATAGTATCAAAGCAAAAGATGATGTGTACAAATTAGCCAGAAAAAGCAGCATACCAGAGGACTGGGAGAAATTCAGAGACCAGCAGAGGATGACAAAGGGCTTAATTAGGAAAGGGAAAATAGATTATGAAAGGAAACTGGCAGGGAACATAAAAACTGACTGCAAAAGTTTTTATAGATATGTGAAGAGAAAGAGATTAGTTAAAACAAATGTAGGTCCCTTGCAGTCAGAAACAGGTGAATTGGTCATGGGGAACAAGGATATGGCGGACCAATTAAATAACTACTTTGGTTCCGTCTTCACTAAGGAAGACATAAATAATCTGCCGGAAATAGCAGGGGGCCGCGGGTCAAAGGAGATGGAGGAACTGAGTGAAATCCAGGTTAGTCGGGAAGTGGTGTTGGGTAAATTGAATGGATTAAAGGCCGATAAATCACGAGGGCCAGATAGGCTGCATCCCAGAGTACTTAAGGAAGTAGCTCCAGAAATAGTGGATGCATTAGTGATAATTTTTCAAAACTCTTTAGATTCTGGAGTAGTTCCTGAGGATTGGAGGGTAGCAAACGTAACCCCACTTTTTAAGAAGGGAGGGAGAGAGAAAACGGGGAATTACAGACCAGTTAGTCTAACATCGGTAGTGGGGAAACTGCTAGAGTCAGTTATTAAAGATGGGATAGCGGCACATTTGGAAAGTGGTGAAATCATTGGACAAAGTCAGCATGGATTTACGAAAGGTAAATCGTGTCTGACGAATCTTATAGAATTTTTCGAGGATGTAACGAGTAGAGTGGATAGGGGAGAACCAGTGGATGTGTTGTATCTGGACTTTCAGAAGGCTTTCGACAAGGTACCACATAAGAGATTAGGATACAAACTTAAATCACACGGTATTGGGGGTTCAGTATTGATGTGGATAGACAACTGGCTGGCAAACAGGAAGCAAAGAGTAGGAGTAAACGGGTCCTTTTCACAATGGCAGGCAGTGACTAGTGGGGTACCGCAAGGCTCAGTGCTGGGACCCCAGCTATTTACAATTTATATTAATGAACTGGATGAGGGAATTGAAAGCAACATCTCCAAGTTTGCGGATGACACTAAGCTGGGGGGCAGTGTTAGCTGTGAGGAGGACGCTAGGAGACTGCAAGGTGACTTGGATAGGCTGGGTGAGTGGGCAAATGTTTGGCAGATGCAGTATAATGTGGATAAATGTGAGGTTATCCACTTTGGTGGCAAAAACGGGAAGGCAGACTATTATCTAAATGGTGGCCGATTAGGAAATGGGGAGATGCAGCGAGATCTGGGTGTCATGGTACACCAGTCATTGAAAGTAGGCATGCAGGTGCAGCAGGCAGTCAAGAAAGCGAATGGTATGTTGGCTTTCATAGCAAGAGGATTTGAGTATAGGAGCACGGAGGTTCTACTGCAGTTGTACCGGGTCTTGGTGAGACCACACCTGGAGTATTGCGTACAGTTTTGGTCTCCAAATCTGAGGAAGGACATTATAGCCATAGAGGGAGTGCAGAGAAGGTTCACCAGACTGATTCCTGGGATGTCAGGACTTTCATATGGAGAAAGACTTCATAGACTTGGCTTATACTCGCTAGAATTTAGGAGATTGAGAGGGGATCTTATAGAAACGTACAACATTCTTATGGGGTTGGACAGGCTAGATGCAGGAAGATTGTTCCCGATGTTGGGGAAGTCCAGGACAAGGGGTCACAGCTTAAGGATAAGGGGGAAATCCTTTAAGACCGAGATGAGGAAAAACGTTTTCACACAGAGAGTGGTGAATCTCTGGAACTCTCTGCCACAGAGGGTAGTTGAGGCCAGTTCATTGGCTATATTTAAGAGGGAGTTAGATGTGGCCCTTGTGGCTAAGGGGATCAGGGGGTATGGAGAGAAGGCAGGTACGGGATACTGAGTTGGATGATCAGCCATGATCATATTGAATGGCGGTGCACGCTCGAAGGGCCGAATGGCCTACTCCTGCAGCTATTTACTATGTATCTATGTATCTATAACCCCTGACACCCGTACTAATCAAGAATCTATCAATCTCCGCCTTCAAAATATTAATTGACATGGCCTCCACAGTAATGAATTCCACAGATTCTAGAGTGCACACAGTTATTTGAATCTTAAATTGATGAAGCACCAGGATCAAACAGTTAATTTCCAATGAAGCTGATACCTGTATTTAATGGGACATGTTTGCCTCTGTACATTAAAGAGACACCATCTTGAATATCTAGATTCAATATTTATTTCTTGCCAAGAAGGATGTCCTTGATCCTGAAAGAATAAATAACGGCATTGGGCTGATACAAAATAAAAGCAGACAATTCTAGAAATGCTCAGCGTTCTGTGGGGAAGCATGGTTGTCACTCAAAGGCAATTAACTCTGTTTCCTTCTCCACAGATGTTGCCTGACCAGATGAGCCAGGTATTCCCAGATTGTTCTCTTTTATTTCAGACCTTTTCCAAATCTTTGTCAGGATTTGTGCTTTTTGACCAGATCTGACCTGAGCTGGTGCTTTTTGGGATGCATTGATGTTGCACCTGATCAGGAATCAATCACAGAAGAGCCTGGCAACTGAAGAGTTTGTGACGAGATTCTGTGAGACACTTAATTCTTTTGAATCAGGTTGTGCCTGAGGTTAATGATTTGATTATTCCATCCACTTTGCCATCTTGTAAATGCTGTAATTCAGAAACTGGGCTTTTGATAAATTAGGAAGCCGCTATATTTTAGAGTGTGTAGCTATGGTCAGAATGAAATAAAGAGGGGTCAAGTTCCATATTGCAGCATTTATTAATGGTATATAGCAGCCAATACATACCCATATCTCATGGGATTCATTCCTGCCTCTGTTGGATCTCCTTGGTCTAACCAGGTGAATGAACTATTGTACCTTATGCAAACATATCATTGAAAGCGAGAGATCTGTCCCCAAAATCACCACATGAGCAAACAGCAAAATAAAACAAAACCGTGCTAACCAAGAAGCATCTTGCATTCATTTACAGTCTGCTCTTCTGCACTATTTCATGAGATTGAGTGATGATGCAGGGTTCATTTCCGGTTTAATAACCTAAATGGGTTCATAAGGATTGTAAAGATTTTTTGAACAAACCTTTCTTGTTTTCCATGCAATGTCAATGAATAGCATATTGGTGTGTGACAATCACTTAATGCTTTAAATTAAATTATTTCAGCAATAAAATACACAAACTACACTTGTCCATAGGGAACCCAACAGTATGAACAATGACTTCTCTGATTTCAAGTAATCCCTGCATTCGCCTCCCCGCCCCCCCCCCCACCCTATTCATCTTACGTTCCACTGTTGCATACCTGTATCCCTCTCACTATCACCTCTTCCCCAGCCAACAATGGGCCATTACGGGTTCCACCTTTCCTTGGTCATCTGTTGCCGGTCCTTCAGTCTGAAGAAGGGTTCCGACCCGAAACTTCACCCATCTTTTTTCTCCAGAGATGCTGCCGGACCTGCTGTTTTTCCAGCACTTTGTGTCTATCTTGTTCACAGGGACTTTTAATATGGTGTGTAAATTTGATTCAAAATTTATATTAACTACTACTGTTAGCAACTAAGCTGGTGAATGTAGAAATAGCAGCTATGAGGGTAGGCTAATTCCAGGACTTTTCCAGAGCTAATGAAACAGCTCTGTTGAATGTGCAATATAAACAGAGTATTAGATTTTAATAACATGAGAGTCAGTATGTAGAGAGCCATCAAGCAGGGCTGCCAACTCTCACGCTTTGAGCGTGAGAATCACGCATTTGAACAAATTCTCACGCCCTCACGCTGATCACAAATTTCTCACGCTCTGTCGTGAGAAATTCTGTGATCAACGAAAATTTCAAAACCCAGATAAACTGCATGGGCCGCGGGTGTTGGAGAGCCGGGGCTGAGGGAGGGATGGAAGCAGAACCAGCGGCGGAGACAGATGCGGGGAGCCGGGGCTGGCGAGTGTTTGCCGGGCTGGCGAGTGTTTGCGGGCTGGCGAGTGTTTGCAGGGCTGGCGAGTGTTTGCGGGGCTGGCGAGTGTTTGCGGGGCTGGTGAGTGTTTGCCGGGCTGGCGAGTGTTTGCGGGGCTGGCGAGTGTTTGCGGGGCTGGCGAGTCGCTCGCTGCAGCTCCGGCCATGGAGCAGTGCACGTCCTGGGCCGTCGGAGGCGTCGGAAGCGTTGCGCCGCTGTCGCGAGAGTCTCTGTGTCGATGGGACAGAGACTCTCAAAGGGAGGCGGAAAGAGAGAGAGGGAAAGGAGACAGGGAGACAAAGGGGAGAGAGAGGGGGGGTAAGAGAGGGGGAGAGAGAAGAGGGAGAGGGAGGGGGACAGAGAGCGAGGAGAGAGGGAGGGGAGGGAGAGAGAGGTTGGGGAAAGAGATAGGGAGAGAGAGAGGAGAGAGATAGGGAGAGGGGGGAGAGAGAGAGGGGGGGAGTGAGGTGGAAGAGGGGGGGAAGAGAGAGGGGGTGAGGGGAAGGGAAAGAGGGGGAGAAAGGGGGAAAGAGGAAGAGAGAGAGGAGAGAGGGAAGAGAGAGGGGGGAGAGAGGGTGGTAAAAGGGGGAAGGGTGAGAGGTGGAAAGAGAGAAACGGGGGAGAGAGGGGGAGGGGCAAAGAGAAAGAGGAGATAGAGGAGAAAGAGAGAGGGGAGAGAGCAAGGGGGAGAGTGAGGTGGGAGGGAGAAATGGGGAGAGAGAGGGGGAGAGATGAGAGAGAGAAGGGGAGAGAGTGGTGAGAGAGAGAGAGAGAGAGGGGAGCAAGTGTGTGGATAGAGAGCGAGAGGGAGAGAGAGAGATGGATGGAGAGAGGGAGATAGAGAGGGAGGGAGAAAGAGAGAAGGGAGGGAGAAGAGAGGGGGACAGAGGGGAAGGGAGAGGAGCGAGAGGGGGGGCAGAGAGAGGAGAGAGGGGGCGAGAGAGAGGGGGAGAGAGAGAGGAGAGGGGGAGAGAGGGGAAGAGGGGGGGGAGAGAGAGGAGAGTGAGGGGGAGGAAGAGAGGGTGGAGAGAGGGGATGGAGAGAGAGAGGGTGAGACAGGGGAGTGAGAGGGGGTGAGAGGAGAGGGAGAGACAGAGAGGGAGAGAGGAGAGAGGGGAGAGAGGGGGAGGGGAGAGATAGAGGGGGAGTGAGAGGTGATAGAGCGGAAGAGAGGCGGGAGAGAGAGAGGGGAGAGAGAGGTAGGAGAGTGAGGTGGGAGGGAGACAGAGAGGGGAGAGAAAGAGAGGTGGAGAGAGAGGGGAGGGAGTGAGGGGAGAGAGGGGGACAGAGAGAGGAGAGGGGGAGAGAGAGGGAGAGGGAGGGGGAGGGAGAGGGGGGAGAGAGAGAGAGAGAGAGGGGAGAGAGGGGATAGAGAGGCAGGGCTGCCAACTCCTATGCATTGAGCGTGAGAATCACGCATTTCACCAAATTCTCAGGCTGATCACAAATTTTTCACGCTCTGTCATGAGAAATTCTGTGATCAACGGAAATTTCTAAACTCATGGGCCATGGGTGTTGGAAGCAGAAGCAGCGGTGGGGACAGATGCGGACGGGGAGCGGGGCTGGTGAGTGTTTGCCGGGCTGGCAAGTCGCTCACTGCAGCTCCGGCCATGGGGCAGCCTCAGTGCAAGAGTCCCGGGCCATCGGAGGCGTTGGAAGCGTTGCGCCGCTGCCGTGAGAGTCTGTGCCAAATTTGCCCAGGTGACCGGCATGGATCAGGCTGCAGCTCGGTGCATCCTGGAGGACAACCAGTGGCTGCTGGAAGTAAGTACCAAGCACTGGGTAGAAACGGTGGAAGATAGATTTCAAATGGGGGTGGTTGGAGAAAGCATCCTGCTTGCCTGCTAGATTTTCACTTACTGCAGGAAAAATGTTTCCGATGTAGGGCGAGTTCAGAACCAGGGGTCGCAGTTTAAGAATAAAGGGTAGGCCAGTTAGGACTGAGATGAGGACAAACTTTCTTCACGCAGAGAGTTCTGAATCTGTGGAATTCTCTGCCACAGAAGGCAGTGCAGGCCAATTCACTGGATGTTTTTAAGAGAGAGTTACATTTAGTTCTTGGGGCTAACGAAATCAAGGGATATGGGGAAAAAACAGGAAAGAGGTACTGATTTTAGATGAACAGCCAAGATCATATTGAATGGCAGTGCTGGCTCGAAGGGCCGATGGCCTATTCCTGCACCTATTTTCTATGTTTCTATGCTTGAGTATCTGGCAATAAAACTCGACCACTTGATTTTAAAGCATTCATGCATAGTGGAGGTATAATGTAGTCATAGTGATACAGTGTGAAAACAGGCCCTTCGGCGCAACTTGCCCACACCCACCAACATGTCCCAGCTATGCTACCTGCTTTTGGTCCATACCCCCAAACCTGTCCTATCCATGTATCAGTCTAACTGTTTCTTAAATGTTGGGATGGTCCCTGCCTCAACTACCTCCTCTGGCAGCTTGTTCCATACACTCACCACCCTTTGTGTGGAAAACGTTACCCCTTAAAAAGTTACCTCTTAAAAATACTTCATACAAAAAACATTGAAATCATACTTCTACAATGCACTAAAACATGATTTTAATACATCAAATTTCAAAAAGTCCCTGCACTGGGAGGGGGGACACCCGACTTCCACACCCTCTCCCCACTCGGTTGCTCCACTCCCTCACCGGGTACCACCAAGGCCAGTGATCAGTGATCGCTCAGCCTCCCCACTTTCAAAAACGCTCCGCGGCCCCTAGTTCAGACGGAGAACACTGCCAAATGTGAGCGGGGAACTGAGGCCAGTTGTCCATGATGTCTGGATCCCAATCCTCAGCGCTTCATGTTTTGGAGTTGGCTAATTTTATTGATTTGTAATTAGCCTGATTTGTAATTAGTTGACAAAACCTTAATTTATTAATCCGGAATATCCAGGGGATGGGATTAGTGTAATATTAAAATGACATGTAAGGTGTCAGGCTGTCTGTCACAACATACAGCCCTGATAACCTATTATTTCCTTCAGTTAAATATTGGGAAGGTAGCACTATTGTCATTTGCCACTCAATTATTATGTTTGTTTACCTCGCTGACTATTTCTTAGTCAGTGAGGTAACCCCCCCAATTCCTTTGACAGGTTGAATAGAAATGTCCCCAATCTCGTTGTTTTATTAATTGAACATGTAGATGAACATCCTCAAGGAGTGTAATCAGATGGAACCTGTTTCAGATGCGATATTTAAGAGCTTGTTCAAAGAAGGGGCATATTTTAAAGGAGTGACAGAGATACTTGCAGGGGAATGTGTGAGGAGATTATTATTTGTCTTTAGTTTTAGTTTGAACCAGGACATCTGAAGATTCAAAGTTTAATATAGCAGTTGTGCTGATACTGACCCCAACTAACCACGTAATTAATATTATCCATTCCGGAGGTTTTACATTTATGATGCCATTTAAACTTCACTTGGATTTCAATCACTTCAATGTAAAAGTAATTGGGAATGGGGAGCATTGGAACAAAAATTTGCCCTCAGTACATATTAACTGTAATGTAAAGATCAAAACAAAGATCTTTTTTTATCATTGTTGTGTTATGAATACCACAGAAAATATTATGTACTCTCAAGATCACATTTAATAGAATAATATTGCTTAAATATATAGTTATTGGATTTTGCATTTCGGAAAAGTCGCAGGTGAGTGGAAGACAGCAAAATACTGAAAATATTTGGGGTGAAAATGACTTCAGGACAGTTTGTTCCGAAAATGAAAGAAATAGACAATAGATAATAGGTGCAGGAGTAGGCCATTCGGCCCTTCGAGCCAGCACCTTCATTCAATGTGATCATGGCTGATCATCCCCAATCAGTTCCTGCCTTCTCCCCATATCCCCTGACTCCGCTATTTTTAAGAGCCCTATCTAGCTCTCTCTTGAAAGCATCCAGAGAACCTGCATCCACCGCCCTCTGAGGCAGAGAATTCCACAGACTCACCACTCTCTGTGAGAAAAAGTGTTTCCTCGTCTCCGTTCTAAATGGCTTACTCCTTATTCTTAAACTGTGGCCCCTGGTTCTGGACTCCCCCAACATCGGGAACATGTTTCCTGCCTCTAGCATGTCCAAGCCCTTAACAAATGGTAACAGAATACTTATACAGCTGAGTGAGTATAATTTTATGGATGAGAAATTGTGTTCAACCAATTGATGACTTCTTTGACAAAGTAACTAGCATGTTAGATAACAAGGAAGCCATTGGATGTAGCAAATTTTGTTATCCATAATTTGGTCTGTGAAGTGCCCCATAAAGGATTACTGCATTAGTGTAAAGGATTGATAACGAGGCATCGTTACTTTACTATCTTTATTCATACTGGATCATTATACATTGCACTAGCTGTACGTGGTCTGTCACAGGAACTAGAGAGTGATCTGTGGGTGTGGAGGTTGTAGTTATACTTGTGATATGGGGAGTGGTTAGTGGGTGTGAGGTCACTATGTTAAAGGCACATGCATATCTCATCTACATCCTTCCTCCCCGAAACGACAGGCAAATACAAAGGTGACATGGCGACCACGGCTCATGCGCTAGGATAGCTAGGCAACATCGCCATAGCGGTCAGGCGGTTTGACCAGACGTCCCGCCCGGGTTCGCGTCTCGCCATCCACCCTTCCTGGAGGAGGAAGAGGCACCAGCGGGGACAGACGAACCTGAAAGGGAGAAACGGGAGGAAACGGAAGAGATCGCGGCACCGAAACCGGAGGGGATGCGGGGCCGGGACCGGGAAGAGCGCGGGGGGGCGTGCGAGGACTAGTCGGAGTGTGTTGGAGCGGAGGGGGCGAAGGAGGAGCAGAGCGAGGCATGTAGGGAATCACGGGCAGGGCAACGGCCGGACGCGAAACAGGCAGCGGGGGAGCAAAGGGATCGGCGGCAGGAGGACGCGGCTTGTGGACGAGCCGAAGGTGCTGGCGGGACCGTCGGTAAATGGTCCCAGCGTAGTCGACGAAATAGGACCTGGGCGACCCCGCAGAGCCGACGACAGTAGCGAGCTTGGAGTGACCGGGAGTGGTCTGCATACGGACTACTTGACCGGGGAAGAGGGGCGGCAGCGGGTGGCAGGACCTGTCATGGGACCGCTTTTGGACGTCTTGCCTGAAGGCAATTCGTTTCTGAACCGCCGCAGGTGGAAGGACCGAGGGTATGAGGGATCGCTGGGCCACCGGGAGTGGGAGCCTGGTAGCGCGAGACAGGAGCCGCTGAGCAGGTGAACCCATGGCAGGGTCGCGAGAAATGTTCCGAAGGCTGAGGAGGGCCAGGTGGAAGTCGGAGTTAATGCCACCACACTGTTCCAACAGGTGCTTAGCACTGCGGACCGCGCGCTCAGCCAAACCGTTGCTTTGCGGGTACTCCGGGCTGCTTGTGAAATGGCGAAAGTTCCATCTGGAAGCGAACGCTTTAAACTCGGAGCTCGTGAACTGGCTGCCATTGTCCGACTGCAAGCTTGCCAGGGGGCCAAAAGTGCTAAAGTGAGGGTCCAACCTGTCGATGACGGCCGAAGAGGTCACGGAAGGCAGCCGGTCAACCGCAAACCAGCTGGAGTAGAAGTCAACGAGTACCAGGAAATGTTTGCCCCGCCACTCGAAAATGTCTGTGGCCACTCGAAAATGTCTGTGGCGAGCGCCATCCAGGGCAGTCCGGGCGCGGGCTGCTGTAGAAGCGGCTGACGCTGCTGATGGGGGGCGCGGCTGTTGCAGGTGGAACACGATGAGACCCTCTCCCGGATGTACTTTGCCATATCCGGCCAATAGAACTGTGCCTTGGCGAGAGACAAAGTGGCTTCGGCCCCAGTGTGACCGCGGTGTGCGACCTGAAAATAGTGGTCGTGCAGCGCCGCGGGCACGACCACTTTGTGACCCTTCACCACCACGCCGTCGTGCAATACGAGCTCGTCCCGAATCAGGAAGTAGGGCACGGCTCCAGCCGGCAGTGCCGAGCGACGGTCAGGCCAGCCCTGCCGGATGACGGCAGACACCTGTTGCAGGGCAGGGTCGTTGGTAGTGTGTTCAACCAGGGACTTCATCTGTGGCGAGGGGACGAAGTTCAATCGTAGTACTAGTAACTCGGACATTTCGTATTGGTGGCGAGCAGTGGACGTCAGCGGGGCGCGAGACAACGTGTCAGCTACGAACATGTCCTTCCCCTTACGATAAACCACCGTGAACGTGAAACGCTGGAGCTGCAGCAGCATGCGCTGCAGACGTGATGAGGCCACATGGATCGGTTTGTTGAGGATGGTAACAAGTGGTTGATGGTCAGTTTCAACGGTGAAAGTGTTGCCCACGATGTAGTCCCGGAATTTGGAGCAGGCAAACACCACGGCCAGTAGCTCCTTCTCAATCTGCGCGTAGTGCTGTTCGGTGGCGGTCATGGTGCGGGACGCGAAGGAGACAGGCAGCTGCAGGCCGTCATGGACCTGGAGGCAGGCGGCACCGAGTCCGAATTGAGAGGCGTCGCAGGTGAGGACAATGGGATGCCGCAGGTCAAAGAACTTGAGCGTGGGTGTGCTGATCAGTTTAGACTTAAGAATGTCAAATGCCTTCTGATGATTGGGTAACCAAAGCCAGGAAGTGTCCTTTTTGATCAGATCCCTCAGGGGAGCGCTGAGCTCGCTTAGGTCGGGGATGAACTTCCCCAGGTAGTTTACCAAGCCGAGGAAGCGTTGCAGGCCTGCCACGTTAGTAGGAGGAGGCATCCCTGAGATGGCAGTCGTTTTCTGCGGGTCTGGCTTTAGCCCTCAGCGGTGAATACGTGTCCAACATAGGTGACCTCCGAGACGCGGAATCGGCACTTCTTGGGGTTCAGTTTCAAGTTGATTTGCCTGGCCCGGTCCAGGATCAGGCGGAGGTTGACATCGTGTTCGGCAACATCCTTACCGTAAACGAGGATGTCGTCAACAATTATGGCGCAAGGCAGATCTGAAAACAACTGTTCCATGGTTCGCTGGAATACCTCACTGGCAGAGTTGATTCCGAAGGGCATTCGGAGGAACCGAAACCTTCCGTAGGGGGTGGCGAAGGTTGTCAAAATGGACGACCGCTCGTCCAGTGGTATCTGCCAGAATGAACTCTTGGCATCGAGGACCGAAAAGACCGTTGCTAGACCAACCCGTGCAGCGACGACTTCCACCGTTCTCATAGGGTAGTGAGGGCGCCGAATGGCCAGGTTGAGGTCTCTGGGGTTGATGCAGATGCGTATCTCACTCATGTCCTTTTTAGCAGCAACAACCATGGAAGAGACCCAGCTGGTGGGCTCGACGACCGCCTTTAGGACGCCCATTTGTACCATACTGTGTAGGGTCGCCTCCACTTTGTCCCTCATGGCGAAGGAAATACGGTGAGGAGCATGGACCACAGGAACGATCTTATGGTCCACTTCAATCTTGTAGCTGCAGGGTAGTTTGCCTAGCTTATCATCAAAGCGGTCGGGATACTCGGCCAGCGGGTCCATAAGAGCCTGCACGTGGTGGATGTCCCGGTGGAAGGACACCAGTCCCATTTCCTGGCATGCCTGGATCCCCAGCAGGGGAACGCAACTTCGATTGAGGAGAAAGAAGGTGAGGGGCCGAGTGGCCTTCAGTATCTTACAGTGTAGTGTGGCCTTGCCCACAGGAGTAAGGATCTCCCCACCGTAGGCATGCAGGTTTGAGCTCTGAGAAAATACCTTCTCATTAGTCCTTATCTGGTTGAAAAGAGATGTTGACATAACATTGGTAACCGCCCCAGTGTCGATTTTGGCCGTGAAGGTCGAGTTGTTCACAGTGACTTGCACAGAAGGATCCGTTATCATAGCAGGTGCGTCCACCACGGTAAACAAGCTGGTTTCCCCCCTGAGAGGAGTTAGATGTAGGAACAGAATGTTCATCGAATAGTGCTGGGAGCTGAGATCATTATCCGACTGTAGAAGGTTGTTTAAATTTTGCCTTCGAGCAGCGACAGGCTTCCCACGGGAACGACAAGCTGCAGCAAAATGGTTCAACTTATTACAGGAATTGCAGTTCTTCCCAGCGCAGGGCACACATTGAACTGATGAGTTGTGAAGTTGCAATTAGGGCACCTTTGCTGGGTGCCTCCCCTTGTGGCACCACCGAACCCTGGGGCGCGTCCCCCTCGAGCAGCGAGCGACACCGGGGGTCGCGACTGGGGTGCGTTCATGAGATAGCTAGGAGTGCTGGCAAAGTTGATCGCCTGTTCAGCCGGCGGCGCCGCCGCGGAAACAGCGTCGGCTAAGCGAGTAGCGTGCATTGCATCGGCCAAGGTCAAATCCGGCTTGCGAAGTAGTTCGGACCTGAGCTTTTCATCACGGAGACCGTAAACCAGTAGGTCCCTGATGACATTATCGGGGGTCCACGTCTCGAGGCGGCAGCGCCTGCCCAGGTCCCGCAGCGCAATGACATAGTTCTCAGCAGATTCCCCAGGGAGCTGACGCCGCGCGAACAGTTTAAAACGTTCTAAAATACAATTGGTCGGAATGTCACAAATAGCGTCAAACTTAGCCAACAGACATGCCGGGTCCCGAGCTGATTCTCCAGGAGCGTAGACGAAGAAGTCAGAGCGAGTCAAGGCGTTGGGACCAGCCAAGTTGAGAAGCAGTGAGGCTTTGAGAGCGGGGGGTGGCGCCAGGATGGGCAATCGTGAAATAGTGTTCAAAGTCGCGTTTGAATATGTCCCATCGAAGGGTGATGTCGAAATCGAAAATGAGCGCATCGGGCTTACGGGCAGAAGAGGCCATAACAAAAACAGTTAGGGGGGGAAACCAAAAACTGGGTCAAAATTAAATGATAAACCGATAAACGGGAGGCGCAAGGTAAGTTATTTGACACCATGTAAAGGATTGATAACGAGGCATCGTTACTTTACTATCTTTATTCATACTGGATCATTATACATTGCACTAGCTGTACGTGGTCTGTCACAGGAACTAGAGAGCGATCTGTGGGTGTGGAGGTTGTAGTTATACTTGTGATATGGGGAGTGGTTAGTGGGTGTGAGGTCACTATGTTAAAGGCACATGCATATCTCATCTACAATTAGATAAGCACCTGTGGGCTTGAACGTAATAGGTTAAGTCCAGGGGGGGTCAGATATGGGGCTTTATGTGTGGGCCAGATATATTGTCAGTGCAAAGGGGCTAGGAGCAAGGCCAAGTGTGCATCCAGAGTCAAGGTCTGGAATAGTACTAGGTGTGCAGTCAAAGCTGGGACCAGGGGAGTGTTCAGCACTGGGAACCTAAGCAGGTAAGCAGCTATGATCAGGGTAGAATAGGGGGCCAGGTGTAAGGCTGGACTCAGGGACAGGAATGAAAGAAGGTATGCAACTGGAGTCAGGGCCAGGAGTAGTACCAGGTGTGCATTGAGACCCAGGTTGGTCAGCATGGGCCAAGTGTTTGATTATAACCTGATCCATACATGAATACACTAAGATGCACCATATGAATACAGTATGCACCATATTGCACAATTTCAAGCTGAAAAATGCAAAAGTTCCATACCAATGGGAGGGGGGACACCTTCCTCCCACACCCTCCCCCCCCCCCCCCCCCCGTCACTACGCTCCCTCAGGCTTGGTCTCTCGCAATTTCTCACTCCCAACTCACCCAATGTTGGCAGCCCTGCATCAAGGACACTAATTTCCACTGTGCCATGTTTTGGTGCAATGTATTAAGACATCGATGTACTGCAACATGACACCACGCCACTCCAATCTTATGATGGGTCAAACAGCATCTGAGAAGCAATAAACATTTCAGATTGAAGACCCATCCTCGGAACCAGGAAGGAGAGAAAACCCAAAGGTAGACACAAAAAGCTGGAGTAACTCAGTGGGTCAGACAGTATCTGTGGAGAAGAGGAGTAGGTAACATTTCGGGTCGAGACCCTTCTTCAGACTGAGAGTCAGGGGAAAGGGAAACAAGAGATATAGACGGATAGATAGAGATCTAGAACAAATGATGAATGATATGCAAAAAAGTAACGATGATAAAGGAAACAGGCCATTGTTATCTGTGGGCTAGGTGAAAATGAGTTACAGACAATGAGACTTAACAAGAAAACACATTCGTTTTATTTTGCAGAGAAGGTAGGGGGAGGGATAGATGGAACAAAGAACATTTGTGGTAGGGTGAGGTCAGGGTTGTTGTGAGATAAGTTGTGGAGGACCTTCAGTCAATAAGTTGATAGGATGTCTCGAGTGTGATGATGATACAAGTAAACAAGCATAAAATATTAAAACAAGGAACTGCAGATGCTGGTTTACACAGAAGGAGACAAAGTGCTAGAGTAACTCAGCTGGTCAGAAAGCAATTCTAGAGATCATGTTTAGGTGAGGTGTCTGGTCGGTACCCTTCTTCATACTGAAGAAGTGTCTGAAGAAGGGTCCCGACCTGAAACATCATCTATCCATGTTCTCCTAAAAGGCTGCCTGTCCCACTGAGTTACTCCTGCACTTTTTGTCCTTTAAAACAAAAATCCCTGCCATATGTTATAATCAGCATGATATTGAGCTGAAGAGTAATTTGGTGTAACAGTAGGAAGGCCCAAGTTCAGTTCATAGTGCCCAAGGTTTTTTGAAGTGCTCTCCAAGTTTTTTTTCTTGCATCTATTTGTTCATTCAGGTGATGTTGCACCCTACATACAATATCTGGCTGGGACCTTTTCTGATCTGGGAAGCGATTAATCGATCTGTGATTATGCAACCTGCGCAAATCGCCGCTCCCACCAGCTAAATATTTTATTAATTAAACAATGCTTGCATCATGTTCTGTGAACATTCAATCTGCAGTCCAGGAAGTTCAAATTCTATGAGTGCTGCACTTTAAATCCATTTGCACTCTGCTTCACATAGATTCTCAAGCTGTTATCCATGTCAGTCTTGAATATGGTATCATTGGTCACTTCAGATTGAAGACAGAAGGGAAATTCAACTCATCTTTTTGCATCTCAGATATATTCCCTATGTATTGAGACCAGACCAAAATCTCGCACAGTGCAAGTAAAAAATGGATGAAAATTATTGCAATTGAAACTTTTTTTGTAAGAAGTTTAAAGCATTCACTGAGCATACCATAAATTATTGAAAACACTGATATGTGAAAAAATAAATTCTGCCATCTGGATTTCCTTTAATTTAGTTTAGTTTGGAGATGCAGCTTGGATCAGGTCCTTCAGCCCATCGAGTCCATGCCAACCAACGATCACCCATACACTAGTTCTATCCTACACCTTAGGGAGAATTTACAGAAGCCATTTAATGTACAAACCTGCACATCTTTGAAACCTATACGTCTTTTGAATGTGGGAGGAAACCGGAGCACCCAGAGAAAACCCACAGTCAGCGGGAGAGCATGTAAACTCAATGCAGACAGCACCCACAGTAATATCAATGGTCTATGACGCTATAAGGCAGCAACTCTACCATTGCGCCACTTGGCGGAATGCGAACTGTAATTGGTCGAGGTTCTTGTCTAGGTAGGAGTTGATGCGCACCATAACCAACCTCTCAGAGCACTTCATCACCACTTAGGTTAGTGCCACTGGTCGATAGTCATTGAGGCACGTCACCTTACTCTTCTTGGGCACCGGTATTATTGATGCCTTCTTAAAGCAGGTGGGAACTTCAGACCTCAGAAGTGAGAGGTTGAAAATGTCTGCAAAAACTCCCGCCAGTTGGTCTGCACAGGTCTTGAGAACTCGACCGGGTATATCATCAGGTCCAGGCGCTTACCGAGGGGTTACCTCCCTGAAGGATCTTCTGACGTCAGCCTCTGTGACTGTAACACCGTCAGGGCGAATGGGGGCTCGGGAAGACACATCAGTGTTCTCCCTATCGAACCGTGCGTAGAAAGCATTGAGCTCGTCAGGGAGTGATGCTTCGCTGTCGTTTGAGCTGCCTCCTGATTTTGCCTTGTAGAAGGTGATGGCATTCAAACCCTGCCACAGTTGCCGAACATCCGTCTCATCCTCCAGCTTAGAGCAGAAGTCCCTTTCGGCCTTTTTGATGGCCTTACCAAGGTCGTATCTGGAGTTATAGACCTCTGCATCGCCAGACCTGAATGCCCGGGATCTGGTCTTGAAAAGAATGCTGATCTCATGGATCTCCAGAGATGCTGCCTGATCCACTGAGTAAAGGGCCTGTCCCACTGTACGAGGTAATTCAAGAGTTCCCCCGAGTTTCCCGATTTGAACTCGCAGAATTACGGTAATAGTCGCTCGTAGGTACTCGGGGCTCTCGTGGACATTTTTCAACGTGTTGAAAAAGCTTCACGAACTTACTGCGTTTCCTGAGTACCTGCCGTTAGTGTTACGAGCCGCTAAGAGACGTCCCGAGCTCCGACGTACCCGCTACGTACATTCTACGTACTTACCACGAGTTTGATTTTATTTTAACTCGGGAGAGCTCTTGAATTACCTCGTACAGTGTCACATCTTTATTGTGTCTTATCTTTATCTGTGTGCTGCATGGCAAGTCAAATTTCACTACACCAATTGGTGTATGTGACAATAAATGTCCTTTGTCCTTGTCCTTGTCCTTACTCCAGCGCTTTGTGTCTTTTTAAACATAATTCTGGGAAACCTCTTCCGCACCCTTTCCAAAACCTCCACATCCATCCCCGACCAGAACTGCATGCAAAACTAAATGTACTTTGACTTAACCAGTCCTATAAAGCAGCATCACAACTTCCTGACTCTTATACTCAATGCCCCGGCCTATGAAAGAAAGCAAACCATATGCCTTATTTACCACTCTACTCTGTGAGGTCTTGGGAAGGCAGATGCGGAGAGGATGTTTACTCTAATGGGAGAATATATAACCAGGGGTCGGCCCATATAAGACAGAGAAAAGGTATTTTTTTCCTTCTGGATTATTTTGAGAGACCTCTTCCACAAAGGGTGATGGAAACAAAATCTTTGAATTTTCTTAAGGCAGAGATGAAAACTTGACAAGCACGGAGTGAGAGGTTATTTGGAGCAGTAAGACTGGGGAGGTTACAATAAGATACAAACTCCGTGCAGACAGCACCTGTAGTCAGGATTGATCCTGAGTCTCTGGTGCTGTGAGGCAGCATCTACTACTGCTGCGCCACTGTGACTCCCTGAAAAAAACAAATAATAATACTCCTCTGTAATCCACACCCTAGTTCAGTTTGGGGGCTGTGGCGGCGTTCCGGCACAAAATGCTAGGCTAACTCTGCGGGACAGGCAGCATCTCTGGAGAGAGGGAATGGGTGAAATTTCAGTCCACAATTATGCACTCCCCATCCATCGGTCAAATGAAAAGCCTCGGTGCCGTTTTGGGTCGAGACCCATCTTCAGACTAGTCAGGGGAAAAGGAAACAAGAGATATAGACATATAAGGGTGATGGTGGAATTATATTTACTACCTCTCAATGCTCATTACCAACCCGAGAAAAATGAACTGATTCTACAGTACATGAATATAAATTCGGGAGAGTTGCATGAAGGAAATAATGAACCTTAAGATTCGTCGAAGATACATTATTCGCAACGACCAAATCAATAATCATAGATTAAAGAAATATTGCAAGGAAACAAACTTTTCAAAGTAAAATGGAATATATTTATTGGAACAACAATAGGTAAATTTAAATATATATTAATTGGAAACAACAATAGGTAAATCTAGTTAAAATAACTGTAGGAGCAATGCTGGTATTGTGATTTTTTTCTGCAGATTGCAATACTTTAAAGAGAACATCCAGATTTGCAGCAATTTTCAATCGGTCATGCCTTCTGTTGCTTAGCAACCCACAGATTCTATTCTTCCGTTCACATTAAAGTCACGTTAAATAGTGTGATTACTGACAGGGGGATTTAGCAATCATTTGGATCCGAAGAAATGCAAGGAACGAGTTTTGGTTTATTTAAGCTGCTAAACGCTGGTGTGAGACTGAAGAGGATTAAAGAGTTGCCTATTGTGAAGCCAGAGGAAGGAATGTTAATGGAGGCAGGCAGGAGGGGAGAAATACGAGCGGCCAGTAGACACAAAATCTGCGGGTGAGGCAGCATCTATGGAGAGAAGGAATTGGTGACGTTTCAGGTCGATACCCTTCTTTAGACTGATGTCAGGGGAGGGGGTAGGACAAAGAAAGAATGTAGGCGGTGACAGTGGGACCAGTGAGAGAACTGGGAAGGGGGGAAATGAAGCGAGAGAGCAAGGGCTACCAGAAGTTAGAGAAGTCAATATTCATACCGCTGGGGTGTAAACTACCCAAGCGAAATATGAGGTGCTGATCCTCCAATTTGCACTGGGCCTCACTCTGACAATGGAGGAGGCCCAGGACAGAAAGGTCAGATTAGGAATGGGGGGGGGGAGTCGGTGCTGGGCCACCGGGAGATCAGGTTGGCTAAGACGGACTGAGCGGAGATGCTCAGCGAAATGATCACCGAGCCTGCGTTAGGTAGCGCCAATGTAGAGAAGTTGGCACGTGGAACAGCGGATGCAGTGATGAGGTTGGAGGAGGTGCAAGTGAACGTCTGCCTCACCTGGAAAGACTGTTTGGGTCCTTGAATGGATTCGAGGGGGGAAGGTAAAGGGACAGGTGTTGCATCTCCTGCGATTGCAGGGGAAAGTGCCTGGGGAGAGGGTGGTTTGGGTGGGAAAGGACGAGTTGAGCAGGTAATTACGGAGGAAATGGTCGCTGTGGAGAGCAGAAACGGGTGGAGATGGGAAGATATGGCCAGTAGTGGGGATCGCTTTGGAGGTGGTTCCCCCTCCCCCCCCCTCTCTTAACATCCCGAGTCCCCCTTGTACTCGCTTTCCACCCCATCAGCCGTCACATACAGCATATAGATGCAGTGGGCCGAGCATCGAAAATGTGTCTAGAATTTAACTTTTGTGACCCATGTCTCGGAACTACATGAAAGCTTGTACAGATTTAGATAAAATATAATTGAGAAGAAAGTCATAACTCGTCAGTGCCAAAAGTTGCACATTATTTAATTAAACTAATTATGGGATCAAATGGGATCAAAAAAGTAAATGCCATCTAGTGTCCAATGCCCATATTACACCATGGGGAGCCTAATTTATTGCTGCAGTCTCTTTAAACCATATATTCTTATACTATATATATATATATATATATATATATATATATATACACATATATAGTGTTAGGCCTTAATGACAATGCCCTGCCTGTGATTGAAACTGCAATGCTTTATTAGGTCCGACTGTGTTTGGAAGGAATAAATGCTTTTTTAGGTCCGACTGTTTTCGTGACTTCCGCTTAGTGGACTGGTCACGCTGATTTGTGTAATGTCCGGTGAGTGCAGAGGTCGCGCTGATTGCGTAATTTCCAGTAAGTGCAGAGGTCACGCTGATTGTGGAAGTGCCACTGACTGCGGAAGCCCCAAAGTGGTGAGGCCACGCTCAGCCATGTGAGTATTCAAGAAAGTTTACTGCTATATATATGGTGTGTTTCAGTGAGTGTGTGTGTATGTGTTTGTGAGTGTACGTGTGTGTGAGTGTGTGTGTGTGTGTGTGTGTGTGTGTGTGTGTGTGTGTGTGTGTGTGTGAGAGTGTCTGTGTGTGTTTTGGTGTGAGTGTGTTTGTGAGTGTGTGTGTGTATGTGTTTGTGAGTGTATGTGTGTGTTTGTGAGTGTATGTGTTTGTGTGTGAGTGTGTGAATGAGTGAGTGTGTGTGAGTGTGTGTGTGAGTGGTCGAAGTGACAGCTGCCAGCCCAAGAATCCATTTGGCCCACAATGTCCATACTAGCCCTCTGGAAAACAGTCCCTTTGGCCTACAACACCATGCTAGCGCACCAGCAATCCACCCCCCCCCCTCACTGGCCAGCAATGTTGGAATTGTTGGAGAGGTGGAATATTGCGTTGGGGGACCAGCCCTGCCGTGTGAAGCTGGGACCCAACGGGTCCCACTTAGTCTAGTAACTTTATAAAGTCAAATCAATTGAAAAACAAAATTATCAGCAAGATTAGCAATACCTGTATTCCTTGGAAACCTTGTTATTGTTTTGATGTAATTAGGAGGCAGCCATGATCCCAGGGTCCTAGCGGCCATAAAACAAAGCGCGGGATTGGTCAATTTGCATCCGACCTCAAAGTCATACGTGCATTGATTGGACAATCACCACTCGGAAAAAATTGAGGTTTTTCTCATATTTTAAAAAAATCTGCAGGTTTTGGTCTTGACGAGTTTCAGGTATGATTTACATAATATTTATACACAATATGTTAAAAATTCAGGTAGTTACGTAAGTTGGGTCACGAACTTGAACGAAAAAGCTCCTCCGCCCACAGCCTAATAATCCTCCAACATTTTTGCCACCTCCAAAGGGATCCCACTGCTGGCCGTATCTTCCCATCTCCACCCCTTTCTGCTTTCCACAGAGACCGTTACCTCCATTCCCTCCTCAGGCACTTTCCTCTGCAACCGCAGGAGATGCAAGACCTGTCCCTTTACCTTCCCCCCTCGACTCCATCCAAATGACCCAAACAGTCTTTCCAGGTGAGGCAGAGGTTCACTTGCACCTCCTCCAACCTCATCTACTGCATCCGCTGTTCCAGGTGTCAACTTCTCTACATCGGCGAGACCAAGCACAGACTCGGCAATCAATCGCTGAACATCTCGGCTCAGTCCGCCTCAACCAAGCTGATCTCCCGGTAGCCCAGCACTTCAACTCCTCCTCCCATTCCAAATCTGACCTTTCTGTCCTGGGCTTCCTCCATTGTCAGAGAGAGGCCCAGCACTAATTTGAGGAACAGCACCTCATAAAGTGCATTCAGAAAATATTCAGACCCCTTCACTTTTTCCCCATTTTGTTACGTTACAGCCTGATTTTAAAATTGATTCATTTTTTTAATCATCAATCTACACACAATACCCCAGAATGAAGAAGCGAAAAAAGCTGTTTAGAAATTTTTGCAAAGTAATTAAAAATAAATAACTGAAATATCACATTTACATAAGCATCACAAATATCAAATTTACATGTATTTACATTTACCCTTTGCTATGACACTCAAAATTGCTTGGGTTCATCCTGTTTCTATTGATTATCCTTGAGATGTTTCTAGAACTTGATTGGAGTCCACCAGTGGTAAATTAAATTGATTGGACATGGTTTGAAAAGGCACACACCAGTCTGTATAAGGTCCCACAGTTGACAGTGCATGTCAGAGCAAAAACCAAGCCATGAAGACGAAGAAATTGTCTGTAGATCTTCGAGACAGGATTGTGTCGAGACACAGATCTGGGGAAGGGTATAAAACAATTTCTGCAGCATTGCAGGTCCTGAAGAGCACAGTGGCCTCCGTCATTCTTAAATGTAAGTACTTTGGAATCACCAGGACTCCTCATAGAGCTGGCCGCCCGGCCAAACCGAGCAATCGGGGGAGAAGGGCCTTGGTCTGGGAGGTGACCAAGAACCTGATGGAGCTCTGACAAGAGCTCCAGAGTTCCTCTGTGGCGATGATAGAACCTTCCAGAAGGACAACTATATCTGCAGCCCTCCACCAATCAGGCCTTTATGGTAGAGTGGCCAGATGGAAGCCACTCCTCAGTAAAAGGCACATGACAGCCCGCTTGGAGTTTGCCAAAGGCATGAGAAACAAGATTCTCTGGTCTGATGAAACCAAGATTGAACTCTTTGGCCTGAATGCCAAGCATCACGGCTGGAGGAAAACAGGCACCGCTCATCATCTGGCCAATAGCATACCCACAGTGAAGCATGGTGGTGGCAGCGTCATGCTGTGGGGATGTTTTTCAGCGGCAGGAGACTAATCAGGATCCAGGGAAAATGGAACAGAGCAAAGTACAGGGAGATCCTTGATGAAAACCTGCTCCAGAGCATTCTGGACCTCAGACTGGAGCGGAGGTTCACCTTCCAACAGCACATAGCCAAGACAACGTAGGAGTGGCCATGACAAGTCTGTGAATGTCCTTGAGTGGCCCAGCCAGAGCCCGTACTTGAACCCGATCTAACATCTCTGGAGGGACCTGAAAATAGCTGTGCATCGACGCTCCCCATCCAACCTGACAGAACTTGAGAAGATCTGCAGAGAAGAATGGGTAAAATTACCCAAATACAGGCGTGCCAAGCTTGTAGTATCATACCCAAGAAGACTTGAGGCTGTAATCACTGCCAAAGGTGCCTCAACAAAGTACTGAGCAAAAGGTCTGAATACTTAGTAAATGTGATATTTCAGTTATTTATTTTTAATTACTTTGCAAAAATTTCTAAACACCTGTGTAGATTGATGATAAAAAAAAATGAATAGGGCTGTAATGTAACAAAATGTGGAAAAAGTGAAGGGGGCTGATTATTTTCTGAATGCACTGTATTTCACTTGGGTAGTTTACACCCCAGCGGTATGAACATTGACTTCTCTAACTTCAGATAGCCCTTGCTCTCTCTCTTCATTTCCCCCCCCACCCCACACACCTTCTCAGTTCTGCCACTAGTTCCACTATCTCCGCCTACATTCTTTCTTTGTCCTATCCGCTCCCCTGACATCAGTCTGAAGAAGGGTCTCGACCCCTCTCCAAACATGCTGCATTTTGTGTCTACCTTCGATTTTACCAGCCACTGCAGTTCTTTCAGAGTTCCCTTTAACACACCTAGGGTGCCATTCTTCCAATGCAAGCATGTCCCAGTCTCGCTGGTGCAGTTCAGTGACAGTGTCTGCAATACAGTTTGTCTCCTCAGTATCAGTACGCTTAATGCAGCCAGGTTCACGAGCAGAGCAGTCACCAAATGCAGCGCCGTAGCTGTCTGCTTACACACCAATGTCTTTCCAATTCAGCTGTTGCAACAGTTTCCATTGTGCTGCCTCTGTCCCTTCACTGCAGCAAGCTCACATGCATGCCGCTCAGGGCTGTGTCCAGTGCAGCTCTGCCCCTAGAGCAGCTCAGCGGGCAGTGACCGTTGAAGGTGGTGGCATTGCTCCCAATGTGCTCCAATGCAGCATGGTCACTGGCACAGCAGCAATGCAGTCGGCACTCTACCATGCAGCATATTGATTTCCCTAAAGCAGCCCACATGCACCAATGTTATTCCGCTGGAGCCAACGCAGTCCAGTTGCACATTTGCCCCTGCTGCTGCAGCCCAGCTGCGTCATCCATGGCCTGGGGCACGAGAGGCCAAGTCCTTGGGAGATGGATATGTACATAATTACATTAGTAAAGACAAAAAAGATTACCGGGAGAGGGCAGAAGAATTCGGTTGAGGGAAAAATGAATCAGCCATGATAGAATGGCAGAGATGGGCCTAATTCTGCCCCTATGTCTTGTGATCTTTATGTTCTGGAGGAGGCAGTTGAACGAGAAGATCTCGAACAACTTAGGCGTGCAGTATCTCAGCCACAGCGCTGATCATGAAGACCATGCCGATCGTGCCGACCATGATGATCATGCCGTTGAGCAGTCGCCGGTTGATGCGGCGGTGTACCACTGGCTGCTCGGGCATCACGAGGTTGAAGGAGGCGACCCTACGCCTATGCACCCAGCAGCGGTAGATGCCGAGGTCGAAGGGCATCATGCTTTTGATTTGGTAGGTGCCGCCGCCCGTGGCGTCGTCCAGCCGGTGGGTCCCTTTCCGGTTACCACGTCGGGTGATGAAGGTGGAGTCGCGCTGCCAGAGAACGGGCGTGTACACTGACGCCCCCGGGCATATCATCCGGGCGTTGCCGTGGATGTTGAGGTATATCGACTCCACTAGCAATGTGCGAGGCTCCATCCAGTCGAACGGCGCCTCCCGACCGCACAACAACCACCACCAATCGCCGATCTCCTGCAACAGATCGGCTACGATCACCGCTGGTGTTTTCTCTTTGTCGCACGGCTCGCGGCACATCTGGTAGTGGAGCTCGGCGCCGCGCTGGGGCAGGGACTGCCCAATGTGCAGCTCCATTAGGCCGCAGGGCAAGGTGGCGCCATTCACCTCCACTTCCTCGTCCTCGTCGATCTCACTTAGTTTGGCGTAGCAGAAGCCCATCATCTTCTGCTCCCCCAATATATTGCATCGGTCACAGTCCTGCCATGGTCCCCAGCGGGTGTAGAGCCGGACCATGTGCCGGGAAGAGTTCAAATACACCCTCAGGCTCCGGCTTGACAAAATGCTCTCCCCCAGCCCTCGGTGGGACACGTGAAGCAGAGACGAGTCCTGCACATCCACCTGGTAGGCGGCCAGGATGGAATCAACTGACTTGCAGAGGTACAGGCCCGTGTCTGAGGTACACGCCTCGTTCACGATCAAGGACCCGCTCCTTAGATTGGCTCGGAATCCCAGTTCGCCCATCGTCCCGCTGTTCGCCCTCAAGTCCCCGGGTCCGATGAAGGTGCAGGGTTTGGCTTGAGGCTGGCTGAGGTCCTGGTACTGCCAGTATACGGAGCCTTCCGGTACTTCAGTTGCACCCGGGCAACGCAGGCTGAGTGGGTTGTCTGACAGGAAGGCCAGGGAGCAGGGGGCTGTGCCCGAGCAGTTAGCGAAGTCGTCCTCCTGTTTCAAGAAGTCGGGGAAGCCGCCCATTAGAACCAGCAGGCCCAGAATCACAAGCTGTATCGTGTCTCTGTCCATGGTTCATCCAGTTGACTGTGGGCTGAAGCAGGGACGTAACTGTCATCACATCATTGCCTCCCCTGACCTCATCAATGGGCCCATTGTGACTCCCCGTGAACTCATCAACGGACCCAAGTGACCTCATCAATGGGCTGCCTTGTGACCTCATCAAGCCTTGAGTTCGACTCAGGGGAAACTCAGGAGAGCTCTTGAATTACCTCGTACAGTGGGACAGGCCCTTTACCTCGTACAGTGGGACAGGCCCTGTGAGGATTCTCCCGACGCCGGAGCACCATCACCCGGCGAGAAAGGCCTGAAACATCAGGCCCCGTAGCGGTGAATGCAGAGGCCTCAATAGGCCCCACTATGGGTGGACAAGGGGATGGGGACTGGACTTTGTGCCTTCCCTCACAGTGGGAACCATTGTGGGGGGATGTTTTTATATTTATTGTTAAATTCTTTAATGTTGTGTCTTATCTTTATCTGTGTGCTGCATGGGAAGTCAAATTTCACTACATCAATTGGTGTATGTGACAATAAATGTCCTTGTTCTTACTCCAGCGCTTTGTGTCTTTTTAAATATCATTCTGGTAAACCTCTTCCGCACCCTTTCCTAAACCTCCACATCCATCCCCGACCAGAACTGCATGCAAAACTAAATGGACTTTGACTTAACCAAAGTCCTATAAAGCAGCATCACAACTTCCTGACTCTTATACTCAATGCCCCGGCCTATGAAAGAAAGCAAACCATATGCCTTATTTACCACTCTGTGAGGTCTTTGGAAGGTAGATGCGGAGAGGATGTTTACTCTAATGGGAGAATATATAACCAGGGGTCGGCCCATGTAAGACAGAGAAAAGGTATTTTTTTCCTTCTGGATTATTTTGAGAGACCTCTTCCACAAAGGATGATGGAAACAAAATCTTTGAATTTTCTTAAGGCAGAGATGAAAACTTGACAAGCATGGAGTGAGAGGTTATTGGGAGCAGTAAGACTGGGGAGGTTACAATAAGATCAGCCATTATACGGGTAGAGCAGTGGAGAATTTAATTTAATAAATCTGGAGGTAAAACAGAGGATCATAAAATGATCATGAAACTATCAAATTTGTGGCCTGATAACGGCGAAAAAAGGAATACTTAAATTTTGAAAACACACATCAGTCCCTACTGTTAAGATGTGGATTACAAACATGTCCGAGACACTACATTTGGAAAATATTAGGCTTGTCTTGGCAGAAAAAACAGATCAATTTTTCAAGACATGGACACCCTTTACCGAATTCTTACGAGGATAGTATGGCGCAACACAACTGTGGATTTAAATGCAACTATGGGTTGGGCGAGGTGGGTGGGGGGGGGTTGGGGGAGACAAGAGGCAGGTATATCTCCACTTTTTCCTTTTTTTTCCTTTCTTTTTTTCCCTTTTCCTCTCTCACATCGCTATTCACTCTTTGGCCACATTACTTTGGTAGTCTAGGGGTCCTATCTTTTCACCTTTTACTTTTTCTCTTGTGCTTTCTCTGTTTTCCCTTATTTTCAAGTTAAAAGGTTAAAACTGAAGCTGTACAAAAATTGTATAATTTTATATGCCGAATGTTTTATTCTTGTACAATTGCTTCTAATAAAAATAATTTAAAAAAAAAAGAAACTATCAAATTTGGCTCATTGATCTCTTCTGAGAAGGATATTTGCCGTTCGTAACTGCTGTGACTGAAGTATTTCTTGAGATGCTTTATTACATCTGAATTGCTCTCTGATAAGTCCCAGAAAACCCAATAGTTCATGGGCAATTTAAAGATGGGAAATAAATACTACAAAAGAAAACACAAAATTGCTGGAGTAACTTTAACGGGTCAGGCAGGATCTCTTGGATAGGTGACGTTTTCAACTGAAGAAGGATACAAGGATACAAAGGATACAAAGAACATTTATTATCACATACACCAATTGGTGTAGTGAAATTTGACTTGCCATTGCAGCACACAAATACACAACATCAAAGAATTTATCAGTAAACATAAAAACATCCCCCCACAATGGTTCCCACTGTGGGGGAAGGCATCAAAAGTCCAGCCAAGTCCTGGAGCATGGCTCGTCCACATTCGTCCTGGACATGGGGGGTCGGCGAGGGACTGTTTCGGTTGCGCGGCTGAAGCTGGCACATATTGATATTGATCAGCCGGTGCTGGTAGCGCGACCCCGTAAACGAGGGCGCCCTCAGTCTAGGGTACCTCCTTCCTGTGCCGGGCATGGTATGCACCCGGGCTGGCCGCCGTGTACGCCCTCCTGTCCGTTTCGTGCCTCGGGTACTTGGGGGGGGGGGTCCTGTGGCGGTCCCTGGGGGGTAGGCCACTCCTTGGATCATCCCCCTCGCTGATTGAGGGACAGGGGCTTTGGTCTGCCACGGGGTTTCCAGACCACCCTGGGTGTGTGCTCTCAGTGTGTGTGGTGTGCTCTCGCTGTGTGGATTAAAGACTACTGTTTGAACGTGCCTGGTGTCTGGCCTTTTCCTGACCTCGTCCAGGCCGCTACAAAGTCCTGATAGTCTGCATCCGAGAGTACTCAAGGAGCTGGCCCTAGAAATCGTGGATGCATTGGTGATCATTTCGCAATGTTCTCTCGACTATGGATCAGTTCCTGTAGACTGGACTTGAAAGGAGGGAGAGAGAAAATGGGGAATTATAGCCTCACATTGGTAGTGGGGAAGATGCTGTAGTCAATTATTAAAGATGTTATAGTGCACATTTGAAAAGCAGTGACGGGATCGGTCAAAGTCAGCATGGTATATGAATGGGATATCATGCTTGACTAATCTTTTGGAATTTTTTGAGGATGTAACAAGTAGAATGGATAAGGAGAAGCCAGTGCATATGGTGTATCTGGACTTTCGAAGAGCCTTTGACAAGGTCCCAAACAAGAGATGAGTGTACAAAATTATAGCACATGGTATTGGAGGTGGGGTATTGACAAGGATAGAGAACTGGTTGGCAGACAGGAAGGAAAGAGTAGGAATTAATGGGTCCTTTTCAGAATGGCAGACAGTGATTAGTGGGGTGCCACAAGGCTCTGTGCTGGGACCCCAGTTGTTTACAATATATGTTAACGATTTAGACAAGGGAATTAAATGTAACACCTCTAAGTTTGAAGATGTCACAAAGTTGGGTGGCAGTGTGAGCTGCGAGGAGGATGCTATGAGGCTGCAGGGTGAATTGAATAGGTTGGTCGAGTGGGCAGAAGCATGGCAGATGCAGTATAATGTGGTTAAATGCGAGGTTATCCACTTTGGTGGCAAGAACAGGAAGGCAGATTATTATCTGAATGGTCAGATTAGGAGAAGGGGAGATGCAACGAGACCTGGGTGTGCTTGTACATCAGTCACCAAAAGTAAGCATGCAGGTACAGCAGGCAGTGAAGAAAGCCAATGGCATGTTGGCCTTCTTGCGAGAAGATTTGAGTTTAGAAGCAAGGAGGTCCTACTGCAGTTGTACAGGGCCCTGGTGAGACTGCTCCTGGAGTATTGTGTGCAATTTTGGTCTCCTAATTTGAGGAAGGACATTATTGTTATTGAGGGAGTGCAGTGCAGGTTCAACAGTTTAATTCCCGACATGGCAGGACTGACATATGATAAATGAATGGGTCGACTGGGCTTGTATTCACTGGAATTTAGAAGGATGAGATGAATCTTACAGAAACATATAACATTTTTAGAGGATTGGACAGGGTGGATGCAGGAAAAATGTTCAGAACCAGGGGTCACAGTTTAAGAATAAGGGGTTGGCCATTTAGGACTGAGATGAGGAAATACTTTTTCACCCAGAGAGTTGTGAATCTGTGGAATTCTCTGCCACAGAATGCAGTGGAGGCCAGTTCACTGGTATGTTCAGGAGAGAGTTAGAAATAGCTCTTAGGGCTAAGAATCAAGGGATATGGGGATAAAGCCGGAACGGGGTACTGATTTTGGATGATCAGCCACATTGAATGGCGGTGCTGGCTCATAGGACTGAATGGCCTGCTCCTGCACCTATTTTCTCTGTTTCTATGTTTCTATGTTAAAAGTCATTTGTGGTGTTTCCAGTTTAGGTGTTTCAATATTTGATAATTCTGTTTGCCTGCCTCTTGTACATATTAAAATTGAACTTATATCGACTGATGAGGCTAATCTGCCCTTTTAATATTAGTGGTTGCAAGATGTATCTGTGCGTTAAGTTCTAGAAGCCAATACATTATTTTCTTGAAATCAAGATTAACTGCTGTTGTCTTCATATGCACTACTCTCCCTCATCAAGCATTGTTGCAGGAGGTAAACTCGAGATTTTAAACTAAAATATGTCTGGATTGAAATTCCGATCTCCAATGAAATATTTTGGACCATTCCTATAGCCAGGCTAAAATATTCTACAACTAAAAATATTGATTTGCATGGACTAATCAGAGTAAATCAGCATGACTTTGTATTGGGCAGATCATGTCTTTCAGACAAGTTTTTTTGAGGAGCAGATAAAGATGGGAGTAGGGCATTGGATGTTGTATACATGGATGTTAGTAAAACCTTTGACAAGGTCCCTTGTGTATGGTCTGCCAGTGGATTATGGCAGATGGGGTCCAGGGAGACTTGATAGATTGGAGTCAAAATTGGCATGGCCATCGAAGACCAAGGTAGTGGTGAAGGGGTGTTATTCTGACTGGAGGTCTGTGACCAGTGGTGTTCTGCAAGGATCAGTGTTGGGACGTGTAAGAAGGAACTGCAGATGCTAGTTTACACCGAAGGTAGACACAAAAAGCTGGAGTAACTCAGCGGGACGACAGGCAGCATCTCTGGAAAGAAGGAATTGGTGACGTTTCGGCGCCGAAGAAGGGTCTCGACCCAAGACGTCAGAGTCTGAAGAAGGGTCTTCACCCAAAACTTCTTTCCAGAGTTACTCCAGCTTTTTGTGTCTATCTTCAGCGTTGGGACCTCTGTTGTTTGTGATATATGATTTGGATGAAAATGTCGGTGGATTAATTATTAAGTTTGAAGATGGCATTAAAAAACACACAGAGTTGTGCATAGTAAGAAAGATTCTCAAAGGATTCAGCAAACTATAGGTCTGTTGGAATCTTCTTCTTCTTATCGAGTCCACACGGAAGATTAGACGTTGTTCAGACAGAGCTGAACACACTTCTCAGCATCTGCATACAATGATGAATGGTAGGTGTCCGGAACGCGCTGCTAGGGGAAGTGGTGGAAGCAGATACGCTAGCGATGTTTAAGATGCATTTAAACAGACGCATGAACAGGCAGGGAATTGAGAGATACAGGCTACATGCAGGCAGATGTTGAGGCTGAACTGTACTCTCACCAACTAGTGAGCAGTCCAAACCGATCTACCTCATTGAACAAGTTCAAACTATCTTTAATCAGATTTTACTGGACTTAATCTTGTATTAAACGTTATACCCTTTTTCCTGTATCCGTACACTGTGGATGGCTTGATTATAATCATATATAGTCTTTTCGCTGACTGGATAGCCTCTTCTCATCTACAGTATCCGTTGTTATTGACTCCAATATATCGGTGAGACCAACGCAGACAGGGCGATTGATTTGCTGAACATTTATGCTCAGTCTGCCTTGGCCAACGCCATCTCCCAGTTGCCAAACATTTTAACTCCCCTTCCCATTCCCTAACTGACCTTTCTGGCCTGACCTCCTCCAATGTCAGCATGAGGCCACACATAAATTGGAGGAACAGCAGCTCATATTACACTTGGGCCGCTCACAACCCAGCAGTATGAACATTGATTTCCCTAATTTCAAGTAACCCCTGCATTCCCTCTTCCCCCCCCTTCCCCTCTACTTTCGGTCTGAAAAAGGATTCCGACCTGAAACATCACCATTTCTTATTTTCCAGAGATGCTGCCTAACCTGCTGAGATACTCCAGTACTTTGTGTCTATCTAAATGAAACTAAATTGGTATGGTGTTCGGCACAGACATTGTGAACCATGGGGATTTTTCCTGTGCTGGTACTGTTCTATGTTCTAGGCATGTTTCCATGAGCAGACAGTGAAAAAGTGGGGAAATCAAGCATACACTTAATTACAGGTGAAAATAAAATGAATTCTTATATTTATAAAACCTTAGTATCTCATAATGTTTGCTATGTAGTACAATGGGCCGAGTTTGAATGTTTATCGGATTGAATTAGATTCAATGAATTGGCCAGCGACTGTTCTTAAAGAAAATAAATGGAAATTTTAGCTGCGCACCAGTAGAACTTCAACATCCAAGTAACCATACTCATTAATAATCAGATGCTTTAACAAGGCAGACTAAGGTAAAAAGATGATTGAGTGAAGAATTAATGTCACGTCTCTTGGCAAATCTTGCTGTTGCTGAGGAGGAGTCTTCTATCTTATTGTTTTCTGCAGAACAACATGCTTAATTAATCATAATTATAGCTGCGAGTGGGAGTAGTTTAATTTATATTAATATTGGAGCATGGTATTTGGTGCAGTATGGCTATGATTTGAAATTTGTACTTGGTATTCTTCATGTTGCCTTCATTTCCACTCTTTCTTTAATGAACCTTGTATCCCCAAAAAGTGGCAATAATTTTACTGGGCCTTTACAATTGTGTTACTTTACCAGGTGTCTGAATCATTTGGGAAGTGTCTGTTCAGCCATGTTACTCAGATGGCCAGATCAATCGCAGTCTAGTGACCAGGAGTGTGTGGGAAGGAACTGCAGATGTTGGTTCACACCGAAGATAAACACAAAATGCTGGAGTAACTCAGCGGGACAGGCAGCATCTCTGGAGAGAAGGAATGGGCAACGTTTCCGGTCGAGACCCTTCTTCAGCCCCTTCTTCAGAGTGTTTGAAGAAGGGTCTCGAACCGAAACGTCACCCATTCCTTCTCTCCAGAGATGCTGCCTGTCCCGCTGAGTTACTCCAGCATTTTGCGCCTATCTGCAGTCTAGTGACCAACAACCTTGGGTTTGATTATTTTTGGACTGGTAGATATTGGTATTTATAACCTTTTACAAATCCAAAAATGATCAGCCAATGGTAACATAAATACTCATTTTACTGGCAGCGGTGAAGTGAAGTGCTACATTATCTTGCAGGACAAGTGAATTTATCAAATTGTCAATCCAAATCACACTTTAAGGTACTGTATTTTGCTCAAGGTGAATTCACTTTAGGTGAATTTATTTCACTGTTCTGATTGTGCATGGCTTGCATCTACACAGTTTGTGAAAGTCCATAGCAGTCATCTGAGGAGAAATGTTGCTATACTGGTAAATGAAATGACCATTCATAAAAAAATTTGTAACATCACTGACTAACTATATACAAGAATTGTATAGATTTCTGATCTTGCAGCATGTAGGTATATGGATTAATCTGTGCTTCTGTATTGATGCAATTTTACTCTGCCTCTTTTGGTCTATTTTGATTTGTTGAATTTTGACATGCCTTTTATATTTGATGTTGATCGGCCTCAATGTATTTTGGTGTGTCCCATGGTTGCCTGTTAAACCAATGAAATAATGTTCACAATATAAGCATCAGTCAAGCAATCATCCACTCTCCTCACATGGTCCACAGCATCATTGTATCATCTATTGTTGCTTCATATGTTTTGTTTAGTTTAGTTTAGAGATACAGCATGGAAACAGCCCCTTCGACCCACTGAGTCCACAGCAACTATCAATCACCCATTCATATGAGCTCTACATACTTCCTACATACTAGGGACAATTTACAGAAGCCAATTGACGTACAAACTAGCAACTCCTTGGGATGTGGGAGGAAACCTGGAGGAAATCCGTGTGGTCACAGGGAGAATGTGCAAACTCGTCACAATCAGCACCTGAGGTCAGGATCGAACCTAGGTCTCTGGTGGTGTGAGGCAGCAGCTCTACCAGCTGCTCTACTGTGCCGCCCTTATCTATTATCACCTTTTGCAACTCCCTCTTCCAGCGCTGGCTAAAATAATGAATAATTAGTTTAAGATTAAGCCTTCAATGTATTTTGTGGATTAACATCAAATCAAATGGAACCTCTACATTCACCCAGTTTAATATCAGCTAGTCTGGGCCAAACGCAGCAAATGGGATTAGTTTAGATTGGGCATCTCGGTTGGCAGGATGAGTTGGGCTGAAGGGCCTTTTTCGGTGGTGAATGACTCTATGTCACTATTTAAATGTTTTTAGCTGATTTTATTTTCATTCGGCCAGCAATGACAGCCAGAAAACCTTTGATACTTTGGCAGGTGTAACAGTTTTTGGAGGTTTTCCAGAATGGGGCTTCAGAGCACTGCTTGAAATGCTATCATCTGGTCTTGGCTATCTTATCGTGATCTTTGCATTCAGCTGCTGTGTAGTGAAGAAAGCAAGTCTTAAGAAATCCATGCTTTTTTTTTCATCAATGGTCTGAGGTATGGTAGCTTTGAAGTGAGACCAGCAAACAATATAGAGGATTTGGTTTAAATCTGATCGTAACTGACAGGCTGAGAAATTAAATGTAATGTATCTAGTTTGTATCCTAGCATGAGAAAAGTATGAAAAAGAAAGGAATCTGCCTTCTCTTGTGCTGCATATTATGTTTGATTGTTGGGTTTGTTAAATTAAGTTTGAAATATATTAATTTGATCCTGTAGCAGAAGGACTGTAGATCATCTCATCTAATAATCTTGGCAAACTATACCTGGCCCATTATACTGTTATATAATTGGAAATGCAAATCATTTCTCTGTCATAAGTATATAGTTTCATGATAATGTTTTTTGGGGAATTGTTTAGAAACTGTTTTGTGTTGTGGAAAATATTTTCTCTTCATCTGGTTTTTATTCCAATATTCCTATTGTGTATGTTCCATAAAAGGCCATGCATTGAAGTGTTTTGCATGACTTGTTTTTGAATTAAAGTTCAGTGATCGTTTTGTGTTGGGTGACTAAATCCCACTGATTCTTTTGACCGACCTCTGTGTGAAATTCCTTCGCTAGCTGTGCACCAGAACATATGAATTGAGATTTCAACGTTCATCACACAGTGGCTCTCTGAACTAGATCCTTCAGCATTTGCCCAGTCTTCAACTAAAACCAAGTTTGGTGAAACATTGTCACTTCCGACACGTAGCTGGAACTGTTGAATGTGGAGCTGACCTAGAATTTCTCATTGTGTTCTCCGGATTCTACATTAACAATGTTTAAAGAAAGAAAATAATGGCTCTTGGAGACCATTGTTAAGGCTGTTCTTTGCATTCCAGAACCTGTATTGTTCGAGTCATTTAGTTCCGAATGGCAGCAAATGCACCACTTTTGGGATAATCAGTATTGCTCGGGAAATAGTGCTGCTGAACCCTTTGGCATATCACAGACATGTTTCTTATTGGCCTTGGCATATTTGGATCTATAGAAGATTGCCAAAATGTCGTTGTATGTATTGCAGTATAATAGAAACTATTTTATTTGGGGCAATGTATTTATTTTTTTACAATGTTTCACATTTATTTGCATTAACACTTCCTGCTTCACTTTCATTTAATCCATTTAAAATGTTTAAAGTCATGGAAAAGCTCAACTAAGTTCTTCAGAGCTAAAGTGTTCAGCTACATTGGATAACCGGTTTGATAGTAAATATTCTATGAACAATGAAAAACAAAATTCAAACAAGCCCTTCGACCCACCGAGTCCACCAGCGGTCCCCGTACACTAGCACTATCCTACACACTAGGGACAATTTACAAACTTTACCGAAGCCAATTAACCTACAAACCTGCACGTCTTTGGAATGTGGGAGGAAACCGGAGCACCTGGTTAAAACCCATGCGGCCACGTGGAGAACGTATAAACTCCGCAGTCAGGATCGAACCGGGTTTCTGACGCTGTAAGGCAGCAACTCAACTGCTGCGCCACTGTGCCACCACATTGGCAGAAAATAGAATTACATCTGAATATAAACCCCTTCTCACTAATCTGCACATTCAATATTCATCAAGGTTCAATGGCTGAAAATGGCAGGTTACATTTCAGATGGCCTTTGCCATGATTTCTCCCCCCACTGCCTATAACAAGAACACATATATGAAATATTGCATCTGTACAGAACAGGATGGAATCAATCGTTAGATAACCTTGGTCTCCATCATTCAGCACTAAATGATGTGTTTACCCATATCTGGGCTGCAGGCTTGAGTTCCACTTTGCTGTCATTACTTTGACATCCCGGAGACTGGGTTGGGCCGAAGGGCCTGTTTCCATGCTCTATGACTCTATGACTCTAAAAGCCCTACCTTTGTTGATATTACATGGAATTTGTCCATACTCTTCGGCAGTTGCATACATTCTTACTATGAATGTTTTAAGAATGTTCTATTTTACTAAGATTGAATGGAGTTCAGTGATCATGGAATGGAAACTAACTGTTTCAAATAACTTTTAACTGAATCAAGAGTGAGATGTTTAAGGCAGGAGCAATTTCTTTTGGATTTAAAGAACATACTTTTCCCTTTGTAGTTTTGAGCATACAATTTAAACAGTTGTAAAAAGTGGGTTAAGTAATGGTACTTGAGCCACAGCAGATCATTCCTGCATACTGAATACAACACTTCACCTGCAGAACTTCTACCAGACTAAGTGCCTGTCTTTTATTTGTGTTTCAGGAGTTTGCTGCACTAACAAAAGAACTGAACGCCTGCAGGGAACAACTTTTGGAGAAAGAGGAAGAGATCTCTGAGCTGAAAGCAGAAAGGAACAACACCAGAGTGAGTACACCAATCCCGTTTTACAGGATCAACAGAAAGTATAATGGTTGCAATGTTCAGTGATTCAATCATTCAATTCAATTATATTATTGTCACATGTATCTAGATACATTGAAATTCTTTAGTTTAGTTTAGAGATACAGCGCAGAAACAGGCCCTTCGGCCCACCGAGTCCACACTGACCAGCGATCCCCGCACATTAACACTATCCTACACACACTGGTGACAATTTTGCACTTTTACCAATCCAATTAACCTACAAACCTCTATGTCTTTGGAGTGTGGGAGGAAACTGAAGATCCTAGAGTAAACCCACGCGGTCAGGGGAGAACGTACAAACTCCATACACACAGCACCCATAGTCGGGATAGATCCTGGGTCTCTGACGCTGCAAGTGCTGTAAGGCAGCAACTCTACCCCTGTGCCACTGTGCCGCCCCTTTGTTTTTGCATACGATCCAGTAAAATCAAACAGCAGTTATAATCGAGTTAACAATCGAGTTATAACCACTCGAGTTCCGCGCGTGACACATGTATCGTCAACCACAGCCAGTTCGTGGAGTACCTGGTGGTACGGAACCAATTCGTCTGCTATCTCCTTGGACCAATCTGTCCTGACACTGGCAGACGATTTGCAGTGTGCCGTCAGCTGTCGACTCTGCTTTCAGCTCTCCCCGCGTCACGAGATTCTCCATCGCGTGCGAGATTACCGCGAGAACGTATTCGTCGATGATCTCGCGTGTGCTTGTGGGTGCCACCGTTGGGATGCGACTAAGCATGTCTGCGAAGCGATTGCGTGAACCTGCAAGGTATTCTACTTTGAAGTTGTACTGGTGAAGGCGATCGGACCATTTGTAGATCCTGAGCGGACGGTGGCCTGAGCCTGACGTGTCCAACAACGTAGTTAGCGCTTGGTGATCTGTACGGAGTGAATGGTCTCCCGTATAGGTATACGTGCCAGTGTTCACACGCGTAGATGCACGCTAATGCTTCGTGTTCCCCGGTGGAGTACTTGCTTTCTGTGGCAGTCAAGGGACGGGACGCGAATGCGATCGGTCGTTCGCTTCCATCGATACTCTGCAAGAACACTGCTCTGATCGCTTTACCGGAAGCATCTGTTGTGACGTACGTTTCCGCACTTGGGTCGAAGAGTGCAAGAACAGGCGGAGATGCTATTTTGTCTTTCAGCGTGTTGAACGCGAAGTCCTGCTCATCCGTCCATTCCCACTGTGTGTCTTTCCGTAGCAGCTTCTGTAGCGGTTCTGCGATCTGCGCGTACTGCGGCACAAACTTGCGGTAGAAGTTGGTGGTGCTCAGAAATGACGCTAGCTCTTTCACGTCAGTTGGGGCGGGAAGCACGTTGATGGCTTGGACATTGTCCTGAGGAAGCTCAACTCCAGACGCTGTCACTCTGTACCCGCGAAAATCAATCTCGGATGCTGTAAATGTGCACTTTGCTGCGTTCAGCGTCAAGTTGTGTTGCGTGAGACGAGCTAACTGCATGCAGTCGATCGTGTTCCTCCTTGTCCCTTCCATGGACAACGACATCATCGAGGAGATTGAGTGCTTCGTCAATGCCTGTCAGAACCGACGCCACAATTTTTTGAAATGCGCTGGGCGCTGAGCAGTCCATACGGCATCCTACGGTACTGAAATACTCCTTCATGTGTAATGAATGCTGACAACTGCCGACTGCGTTCTGCTAGTGGTACCTGAAGGTAGCTTCGGCGCATGTCAAGTTTTGTGAACACCGTTGAACCGTGGAATGACGCAGCTAGCTCTTGTATTGTTGGTAGAGGGTATTTGTCCGGAATGATGGCTTTGTTGACCGCTTTGAGATTGATGCACAGCCTTAGTTCACCGTTCTTGTGTCGCGTGATTACCAGATTCGATATCCAAGGGGATGAATCGATGCGCTCAATGATAAAATCCTTTTCGAGTTGTTTCAGTTCCGTTGAGACTTCCGTGCAAATGGAAAATGGTAGACGCCGTAGGCGTTGTGAAACCGGCCGGACTGATATGTCTACACGAGGTGCGTGGCAGTACCCTTTAACTATTCCAAAACCCGAAAACAGGGAGGGGTACTCATGCCCATAGTCCACGTCGCTGATCACATTGATGTTCATGCCGGTTGAGTCCTGAAGCTTGAACCCTAGTTGATCAAACAAATTGACTCCCATCAGACTCTTTCCTTCTGCGACGTAGAATGTGAAGTTATCGAGCTTAACTCCTTTGTAGCAGACAGGAACGGTCACTAGCCCTCACGTGGGTATGGTTGAACCATCATAAGCGTGAAGAGTGTCCCTCGGGAGAGCAAGTGGGTAGTCCGAAAAGTATCTTTTGTAGAGGTCGACGCTCAAAATTGAAACCTTCTCCCCCACATCTATGAGAAGCGACACCGAGGTCCCAGCGATGTTGACCTTGCAGTCTTTGAAAGTCCCTGTTGACCGAACATCCTGGTCAGCCCTGTCCTTTATGGAGTATACATCGTGTCCAGCCGGGGATTCATCGTCTACTTGGCGGACCGATGACGCCTTCTCCTTTGATGACCAGCATACTTTCTCGAAGTGATTCCGCTTTGAGCACGCGTTGCATCGTTTACCGTACGCTGGACATTCCCCGGGAGCGTGTGTCCGGCCACAATTCGGACACTGCTTGTTTGAGCGACCGTGTTTTGATTGCCTCTGAATGCCCTGCACTGGTGCTGTGTTCATCTGATGGGATGCAGGACTAAATGCTCCCTCAGAGCATGCCATCTGCTGTTGTTTGAGCACCTCGGCGTTATGCATGGCACTTTCAATTTGCACAGCTAACGCTTGTGCCTTTTCGAGTGTGAGAGCATCATCCTCCATGAGAAGGCGCTCTCTAATCCACGGGACAGAAGTCTTTTCGATCAGCTGGTCTCTCACCAGCTCATCCGTCAGTGCTCCAAAATTGCACTTTACAGCCAGTGCTATCAATGCAGAAGCAAATTGCTTCACTGGTTCGCCCTGTCCCTGTGACTGCTGGTGAAACCAGTATCTTTCTATCAGCACACTGGTCTTTGGGACAAAATATTTGCCCAGTGCATTAACTGCAGTACTGTACTCACTCGTTGCAGCACTGTCGAGCTGCACGAAGATTCGGTGTCCCTCCGTTCCGAGGCAATGCAGCAGAACCGCTCGGCGGCGAATGTCCGAAATGGCCGCGCCGTCCAGGCCACTTGCGATCAGGTAAGTCTTGAAACTTTCATACCAGCTTATCCATGGTACAGGAGGCTCTCCTGGAGTTTCCAAGAATGGAGATGGGGCAGCGAGGGTTAAACCAGCCATCCTTGTCGCCAGATGTTGTGTTCGAGGGCTAAATAATTCACAATCTACACTTGGTGTACAGAACCCGAAATGTGTTTATTACAAGCCCAACATGGCTGCTGCAAAACCCCTGCAGATCACCCAGGGACCCCCCCCATAGGAAACATTAATCTCGAGGCAGAGCCCTCTAGTGGTGACTCCAGGACACAACACCCACCCCCCCCCCTCCGGAAGGGGCATTACCTTCATTGCAGTGTTTGACAGGCGTTAGGACCAATCAGCTGATCTCAAGGGTTTTTTTAAACACTCATAACCTTTTTATGTTTCATTGATGGGAAAAATCCTCGGGGCTGGCTCAGCGGAGGACGGCTGTCAGTAAGATGGCCAAAAATCATAGCGATATATGGCAGCGATTTTTCTAAAATCAATATACAGCGCAGACAGGAAGTGGTCAAGATGAGACTTTTAATTATAACACACATGCACATACACGTACACACACAAAACAAACAATAATGATCGCTGGCAGCTTCTCCAACTCTCACTTTGTGTATGAGGCAAAATCTAGTCAATCTTCACATAATCTTCACTCAACATTATAACCTCCAGATAGTTTAAGTTAATTCTTGAAAATAGAGACATTTGAACTCCTTTCCCAGTCCTTGATAATTCCCAAACCTGTGCGCAAATTCCTCAGAGCAAATTAATCTGCAAATCTCACCATTCCATACTGTTCACCATGGGTAGTAAATTTCTCACTGATCTCTCGGTTAAAATGTAGTGCTAAAGCATCTTAGCTGCTCTTAACTTGGCTCAGGCACATAAAACAGAGCAATCTAACAAAGCCAATTCTTCAACAACTTTGCTTGAATAGGCTCAGCATGATTGCTCAAAATGAAACAATTCCTTTTGCAATACAGCCCCAGTGGTGACAATGAAGATCAGAAAGGTGCTACTTATCGGCAAGGTTCCCAGTGTGGACTCCTATATATCGATGAGACGAAGAGCAGACTGAGCAATCATTTCGCTGAACACCTAGGCTCAGTCTGCCTTGGCCTACGCAAGCTTCTGGTTGCCAAACATTGTAACTCCCCTTCCCATTCCCATACTGACCTTTCTGTCCTGGGCCTCCTCCATTGTCAGAGTGAGACCACATACAAATTGGAGGAACAGCACCTCATATTTTGCTTGGACAGCTTACAACCCTGCGGTATGAATATTGAATTCTCTAATTTTAAGTAACCCTTGCATTCTATCTCTCTCCGTCCCTCCCCACCCTAGTCTTCCTGCTGGTTTCACTGTTCTTATCCCTTCATTATCACCTCTTCCACAACCAACAATGGACCATTGTGGGCTCCACCTTTCCTTACCTGAAGAAGGGTCTCGACCCGAAATGTCACCTATCGATTTTCTCCTGAGATGCTGCCTGACCCCCTGAGTCACTCCAGCATTTTGTGTCTACTTACCCTTTGGCCTGGTTAAAGTTTCTCCAGTCCAGCAGCTGAATACCAAATTGAAATGTTCTAGGATCTGATGTTATCTTAATTATATCAATGAAAGCTCATTGAAATGTGATGTAAATCCTTATTTTATTACCCTTCCAGTATATTTTATTCTCCATAATTTCCCCCCATTTATTAAATTTGGGTGTTCCAAATGCAATTATATTCCTTATTGTGATTTTGTAAAACACGATATTGGTTCTGTTCGCAGTTAATGGCACCTCTTGCCGTTAGTTTCTCAATCTTTCTATCTTGAAATTAAGAAGAGAACCGGGTATGCTCACTTCCAGAAAACAAGATAACTTGCTTTAAATCCTTAAAAATATTAAACAAAAGCAGCAGCTGGTCAAAGAATCAATTAAAATCAACTGGCTGTTTCACTGCTGGGGCTGTCCCTAAGGCACTGAACACAAAAGTTACCCAAAGCTCTGTGTGGGCTGGAAGAATACAGACAGCAGAGACGGGCAGGGAATGCCTCATCAATCACAAGAGGTCGATGGATGGAATCATCTACAAACGCTTTAATTGAAAATGAGAGGCCAGTTGAATGAAAAAAAAAAAATCAATTTTATAGAAATAAATGAAAGACTTTCATGAGAGCATTTATGACCTTGTACACTTAAAATAGTTTACATTCAAAGAAATAGTTTAAACTGTAGCCTCTGTTGTAATTAGATGGAAAATTTTGCACAGCAAGATCCCAGAAATGGCATTGAGGTAATGACTGAATGTATTTTACCACTTGTGCTAGGCATCATCCAGGATACCAGGTAAAAATCCCCACCTTTTAAAAATAACGCTATTTGTTTTTTTACATGCACTCAAGTGAGCTTCAGCTTAACTTTTCTTTTGAAAGTTGCCACTTTCAGCGAAGTGGCACTCCCTCAATAAATTATCACAGGGTAAGACTAATTCTTTGTCAGGGCTCACTGCTGACGAGAGGCAAGGGAAATGAGGTACAAGACTGGGTGCAGCAAAACACGAACAACAGATTGGAGCACTTATTGAATGCTTTAATATAACAATACATTCCAAAATGTATTGTCTACTTGACATCAGGCCACAAGGAGATTTTCAGGCATGTGATGGAAAATAAGTATCTTAAAATGCAAAAGAGAGGCCTAGAGGTTTAGGGGAAGGTAGTTCTTATCTTACCGGCTTGAAGTTAAAGGCGTAGCCGTCAATGATAGACTTGGTTTGGAAGTGATCAGGATGCCAGAATTAGAGGTGCAAAGATCTCAAAAATAATAACCGAGATGAGAGGTAGTCGGAAATCCAGACTACAACGTTTAAATTCAAAGTGTTCCTTACCTAGAAGTCAATGATGGTGACCAAGGGCTGAGGTGACAACTGATACCATCAATGGTGAAGCCCTCCAAATTCACTGGAAGCACAAGCAAACCGATGTGATTGTCCTATCCCAGGCCAACATGATGGCATAAGTACTCTCAGTCATCACTGTTTGGCTGCCTATGTTATTTGCAAGCTTGATACCAGGTACCTAAAACACTTGCTTTACCATTTCTGTCGGAAAGAGATTACGATGTAGGTAGAGGGAAAGATTCAAGAGTATGCTCAAAGTCTCCTTCTAAAATTTACAACATCTCTGCTGACTCTTGAGAATACCTGGCCTGTGAAGTTGAGGAGAACCATTCAAGGTGGCACAGCATTAAAGTTGCTGCCTTACAATGTCAGAGACCCAGGTTTGATGCTGACTACGGGTGCTGTTTGTACGGACTTTGTACGTTCTCCAGGTGACCGCATGGGTTTCCCCCGGATGCTCCAGTTTTCTCTCACACTCCAAATATGTAAATTGTCCCTAATGTGTAGGATAGTGTTAGTGTACTGGGATCACTGGTCAGCATGGACTCGGAGGGCCGAAGGGCCTCTTTCCGCGCTGTATCTTTAAACACTCTAAACTAAACGATGAAGTTGAGACCCTCTAGTGCTTCAGGAGAATGCTGAAGCTCAGCATAAACAATAGAAATAGCCATCCACCCACTCCATCACACTCCTCCTGCCTCAACTGTAGAAGTATCTGTGGTTCCCACATTATCCTCACCAGTCATCTCAGAAGCCCCCACACTGGAGTGGAAAAATCTTTAAAAATTGTGCCAAAACAAGGCGACTCTTGTAACCTGCCTCGGTCTACTATTCCTATACACTTTTACTTAACCATGATTGTGCCTAAGTATTGTAATATGTTTACTGAACGGTACGCAGGAAAAGAATTTCACTATATCTTGGTACATGTGACGACAAAGTACCATAGGACCAAAGTACCGTTGAATGTCAAACTCATTCCCAATAGACAACCAAAGTTAAGTTAGGATATACACAGTTCAAGAATGTTGCATGATCGTAAGTCTTTAGACTTTTGTATGAGATAAATCAGCCAGGGATGTGTTTGAGCAGTCAAGTCTAATACTACAAAAGACACAGATAAGGTTTCATCAGCGATAAGCTAAGATGGGAATGGAGTCAGAAGAAAATTCTTAATTTGTCTTGAGACATCAGCATCTTGCGTGTGTCAGCCTTGGTTTGCATGATAGGTTATTCCTGGCTAGGTTGACCACTCATCAATAGACTACCAGGATAGTTCCAACTCCAGAAATTCAGTCTGGGTCCTGAGCTAGTAGATCTCAGCACAGCTTTTGTCTTGAAATGGAGAACCAGCTCCCTTGGCCAATAGAGATTCCCGTGGTAGGGAGTTCCACAGCCTCATCCTATGCTCTTTTAATTAAACCACACATTTAGACTTTTATATGCTGCAATTATTCAGAAATAATGGAGACTATTAAAATTATTCAAACATTTTCTTTTATTATTTTACTTAATACTGTAATTTAAATTCATTTAGGAGTTTAAATTAAGTGCAACCTCTCAATTCCTATCCTTTGAAATAACTGGAAGTGTTGCTCCTGTTACAGCTTGCTCAAGCACACTTCCCCCTCCAGGTAAAACCTATTGCGTGTGGAACTTTTAGACAGTCTCATCTCTGGTCTTTGTTCGTTCTACCTGCCTGTAATAAAAACCCGACTCACAAATGGTGACCTATTACCTGCCACACTTTGTCCTGCCTCTCCCCTAGTCCAGCTTTCTTCCTTCCCCCCTACAATCAGTCTGAAGAAGGGTCTTGACCCGAAATGCCATCCATCCATGTTCTTTAGACACAGTCACTGGCCTGCTGAGTAACTTCAGCACTTTGTGCTCATTTGTGTATTAACCAGCATCGACAGTTCTTTGTTTCTACATTCCTCATCCAAATATTAACAGTGCCTGTGTCTCCATAGCGTCTTGGATCAGGTGGTTATGGATTTGTACCAAGAAGCCAAGTTGCTGTTACAGAGATATGGCAAACATATGCTTCTGAACCTCATAGTTAAATATGACACTAGGTCTGCAAACATTCTGGCAAAACTTCAGGCAGATGCCAGTTTCAGTTTCAGTTCAGTTTCAGTTTAGTTTATCGTCACATACACCGAGGTACAGTGAAAAGCTTTTGTTGCGTGCTAACCAGTCAGTGGAAAGACAACACATGATTACAATCGAGCCATTCACAGTGTACAGGTACATGGTAAGGGAATAACTTTAAGTGCAAGATAAAGCCAGATCAAAGATAGTCTGAGGGTCGACAATGAGGTAGATAGTGGTTCGGGATTGCTATCTAGTTGCGATAGGATGATTCAGTTGCCCGATAACCTGGGAACAAACGATTCCTGAATCTGGAGGTGTGTGTTTTCACACTTCTATACCTTTTGCCAAGGAGAGAAGTGGAGTAAAGGCTGCAAAACAGATTGATATGGGGAACCAAAGGCAATGGTTATGTTTTTGCTAAAGTACAGGTGGATAAATATTTGCTTATCCAGTCTTGTATGTACAGTCTTGTATGTCAGACAAGCATTCTTAACTAATCAACACAGAAGAGAGGTTAAGGGAAGATATGGGATTCTATAGTTTGGTTTTGTCATTGTAAGTGTGGGAAACCATGTGCAGACGTGGCGCCGATGGACGAGAAGCCGAAGCAAAGAAATGGAAGCCAAATAACCAAATGGAAACAAAGCCGAAACACCAAATGGAAATGAAGCCGAAATGCCAACCAACCGAAAGGGTGGGACGCCTGAATGCAAACTAACCGAAAGGGCGGGACGCCTAAAAGCCAACTAACTGAAAGACTGCGTCGCCTAAAAGCAAACTCACCGAATGGCCGCTCTGCCGAAACGCCACCTACCCGAAAGGCGGCGTCGCCTACAAGCCAACAGATCGAATGCTGCTCAACAGAAAAGTCAACTAACGGACATGACATTGCCGGGGGCGGGACTTGTCAGCGATTGGTCCAGACCACCGCGTCCATCACATCACTGTGGAGGGATGAACATTGTCCCAAACCTCCGTTCCACCCGACCCACAGCCGTGGGAGAGTGGGGGCTGTCCCGAGGGAAGCGCACCTTCGGCCGCTTACAACATGGTGCTTGGGTTCAGATTGCCCAGTCATCTATGGCTTGTGTGGGAAAATGACCCCCACGCTCCCATCTCCCCCTTCTCTCTCCCCCCCTCTCTCTCCCCCCTTCTCTCTCTCCCCCCTTCTCTCTCCCCTCCCTCTCTCTCCCCCTTCTCCCTTACCTCCTCTCTCTCTCTCTCTCTCTCTCCCCTTCTTTCTCTCCCCTCTTCCCCTCTCGCTCCCCCCTCTCACCCCCTTCTCTCTCTCCCTCCCTCTCTCTCCCTTCTCTCCCCCCTCTCTCTCCCCCCTCTCCCTCCACTTCTCTCTTTCTCTCCTCTTTCTCCCCCTCTCTCCCCCTTCTCTCTCCCCCCTCTCTCTCTCCCCCTCTCTCCCTTCTCTCTTTCTCTCCCCTTTTCTCTCGCTCCCCCCTCTCTCTCTCCTCTCACTGCCCTTCTCTCTCCCCTCCTCTCTCTCTTCCCCCTCTCTCCCTTCTCTCTCTCCCCCACTTATGCAGAGCGGCTATGGACGTTGAGAAAACTGTCACTGACAGCAAAGATAGACACAGCATGCTGGAGTGACTCAGTGGGATAGGCAGCATCTCTGGAGAGAAGGAACGGGTGGCGTTTCGGGTCGAGACTCTTCAGATTCAATCTTCAGGTCTGAAGAATGGTCTCGACACGAAACGTCACCCATTCCTTCTCTCCAGAGATGCTCCCACGCACTAAACACCAGAATCTGTAAACTGTTTTAAGCGAAGATGGACACAAAAAGCTGGAGTAACTCGGGGACAGGCAGCATCTCTGGAGAGAAGGAATGGGTGACGTTTCGTGTCGAGACCATTCTTCAGACGGGAGAGAGAGGAGGAGAGAGAAGGGAGAGAGGGTGCAAGAGAGGGGGGGGGAGAGAGAGAGAAGGGGGAGAGGGAGAGATAGAAGGGAGAGAGAGGGGGAGAGAGAGAGGAGTGGAGAGAGAAGGAGGAGGGGAGCGTGGGGGTCATTTTCCCACACAAGCCATAGGTGACTGGGCAAGCTGAACCCAAGCACCAAGTTGTAAGCGGCCGAAGGTGCGCATCCCTCGGGACAGCCCCCACTCTCCCACGGCCACCCTCCGCGGGCTGTGGGTTGGGTGGAGCGGAGGTGTGGGACAATGTTCATCCCTCCACAGTGATGTGATGGACGCGGGAGTCCGGACCAAACGCTGACAAGTCCCGACCCCCAGCAACGTCATGTCCGTTATTTGACTTTACTGTTGAGCGGCATTCGATCTGTTGGCTTGTAGGCGACGCCACCTTTCGGGTAGGTGGCGTTTCGGCAGAGCGGCCATTCGGTGAGTTTGCTTTTAGGAGAAGCAGCCTTTCGGTGAGTTTGCTTTTAGGCGTCCCGCCCTTTCGGTTAGTTTGCATTTAGGCGTCCCACCTTTTCGGTTAGTTGGCATTTCGGCTTTGTTTCCATTCGGTTATTTGAATTCCACTTCTTTGCTTCGGCTTCTCGTCCGTCGGCGCCATAGGAAACGATGCTGTGCTTTTAGATGATGTGGTTCATGGGTAGACCTGATATATGAGTGAAAGGAGAATTAAGCCAAAGCCGAGATTATTGTGGGACACAAGAGATAATGGAGCTGGAATGGGAAAGAAGAAGAAATGGAAGTTGGTAATATGGCAGTGGTTGAAAAGAACTTACGAGGTCATTGGTTGAATTTTTGTACAGAGGATAATAATAACAGATTGGAAGGGGAGGACCTTCACCCTTTAGGAGAGCGAAATGTTAACAACAGCAGTTAAAGCCGATGCCAAGAAGGCAACTGGGTGGCCAGCATTATTAAAGAAGTATTGTTGAAGGAGATACAACATGGACAAGATAAATTTGAAGTGGGCATCAAGGGAAATAAGAGAGAAAGGAGAGAAATATTTGAGTTTGAGGACAGAACTGGGTGAGAACCTGTGATTAATTTGGGCGGCACGGTGGCGCAGCGGTAGAGTTGCTGCCTTACAGCGCTTGTAGCGCCATAGATCTGGGTTCAATCCCAACAACAGGTGCTGTCTGTACAGAGTTTGTACTTTCTCCTCATGACCGCGTGGGTTTTCTTCGAGATCTTTGGTTTCCTCCCACACTCCAAAGACATACAGGTTTGTAGGTTAATTGGCTTGGTATAAGTGTAAATTGTCCTGAGTGTGTGTACGATAGTGTTAATGTGCTGGGATCCTGGTTGGTGCGGACTCGGTGGACCGAAGGGCCTGATTCCGCGTCGTATCGTTAAACTAAACTAAAAAATGAAAGCATTGCAAATAAGTGAGCCAGGAAGTAAGAAACGTGAAAGAAATTTACCTCAAGAAAAGGTCGAAAGAAAGGAATTAGATGGACTGGAACCATTTTCAAGGTTTAATGACGAAGGTATACAGTTCCACACCTTTCACTAATTTTGAAGCTACGGCAGTTTTTAGATAAATTCTCTCTTCCTGTTTTTTTAGTTTGTGGGCTTTTTAGTGCTTTACCCCAATTTTTATTTGAAGCTGCGACTTGAAAATGTTGCCAAATAATGTCAGCTGTAAATCTAAACTGAAAATGTTTTTGCCGTCCATAAAATGATAAGGACAATTTGTTCTTTCTGTCATCTGCCCAAATTGAGTTGAATGCAGCTTCATCTAAGGTAACTCAGATGATGAAAGGATAACGAATCTGGTTTCCACAGTTAATTGTTAACTAATGGGATGGATGCATTGACATGGTTGGGGAATATTATAGTGTACAGTTGTTTCAATACATCTTCTCCAGTGAATGCAGAATAGCAGATATGTTCATCTCGGTTTAATATGTGTCAGTCCATAAAAAGCACATTTATTTGCTTCTCTTTAAAATTTCAAATGCTGTAACATAAAATCTAGTTTACTCCTGAGTTGCCATTATATTTTAATTCAGCCATTTCAACATTCCATATTCCAACAATTAATTCATCAATGCAAACTTTGCATGATTCATGAACTGACATAACAGCCAACTTCCTTCATTATGTTGTTAAAGAAGGAACTGCAGATGCTGGAAAATCGAAGGTACACAAAAATGCTGGAGAAACTCAGCGGGTGCAGCAGCATCTATGGAGCGAAGGAAATAGGTAACGTTTCGGGCCGAAACGTTACCTATTTCCTTCGCTCCATAGATGCTGCTGCACCCGCTGAGTTTCTCCAGCATTTTTGTGTACCTCCTTCATTATGTTGATTCTTTGTTCAAGGCCATTATTATTCAACAGAGCCTTGACTGTGCAAAGTACCAGTTTCTATTTTAGCTGTGGTTAGGATATGTGTTCCATTTGTTTTTGAGCGTAGGGATATAAGCTTATAATTGGCCATTCAAAAATGTAAGATCATTTTCTTCCCTCTTCAGCTGTCTCTTCCTCAATTCCCAGTCAAAGGGAAAGCTTGTTGCCTTCAGTCATACCTTAACTTATTATTTATCGCTCAACTATTGGATGTTTTAGGCTGACAGTGAGTGAGCCAACTTCTATTCTTCTTTGTTCTTCACTCTCCTCTTCTACTCACTGACTTCAGTGAAAATATTTAAACAACGTGACAACTAGTATGTGGAGAAACATTCATGGGTGTAAAGGCAGGAGAATGAGGTTTAGAGGGAAAGATAGATCAGCCCTGATTGAATTGTGGAGTTGACTCGATGGGCTGAATGGCTTAATTCTGCTCCTAAGACTCATGAATAAAGTTCCATTCTGCTATTTGTTGACGCAACATATTAAGGCATTGCTGTACTGCAACATGACACTAGTCATCCACTCCGATTCTCAATTCTGCCCGTTTCACATTCTGCGCTTAAACAAATTGTTTATGCTAGCTCCATTTCATTTCCTTTTTAGCTATTCCATTAAACAAATATTAAACAAACTCCTAGCCTTTTACTTTTCTCTAGCCTTGTTTTCCAAAGAACACATTATTTCTGAAAACAAATTGACTTAGCACGTGGTTTACCAGACTCCTACTCATTATATCAGGAGCTATATTATTGTGTTGTATGCTAGGTAAATTAAATTGGATTGAGGCAGAAGTTAAACCTTGGTCAGGATTAATATAAAAGCAAAAAAACAATGAAGGGAGGAGGTTTAATCTGTATATTTCCCTGTGCAGGCAAAGTATACTCCGGAGTACATCCAGAGAGCTTCAGCTTCCCATTATTAATTATTTTATGTACCTTTTCCATCACAAGAACTCTGGTCGATGCACTTGCTCTCCTTTGCTGCTCATCCTTCATACTGCTTCATTGTTTCCTGTTTAACACCCTCCCTGTGATGCTCCCTCCCTGCCTAACATTGTTTACACCCCCTGCCCCCCCCCCCTCACCCACCCCACTATCCTTAACAAAACTTCTCTACCCACCGCCGCCCCCTGCTTCCCTCTGATCATTCTCTCTGCCCCTTGTATCTCCAATTTTAATCCCTCCGTACTGGCGGCAAAACTTGTAGCTGTGGAAGTCCACATCTGGACTGTTATTTCTCCCTTTGCTTTTCAGGGGTTCCATAAAATCCACCTATTAAACCAACATTTTGATTCATTTCATTGTCATGAATCCAGGTGGAACTGTTCATATTTATGTCAAGTGTCCTGAAGTTCAGGACCCCTATGCGGATGTGTAGGTCCCTGTCCTCAGCATAAATAATCACCAGCCATTTCACGACAGCAATCTTAACAAAAACAGAAATGCTGGAACAACACAGCTAATCAAACAACATCCGTAGAAAGAGAAACCAGTGTAAATCAGCTCAGGAAACTTTCCTCCACATGCTTAACATCAGGCTCCTTGAATCTAGAGATAAATTGCAAACATCCATAGATATACCTGCACTTACCTGCAATATTTACTTGCTTTTCATCCACAGGATCCAATTGGCACACGAAATAGTGAGCAGATGATCTTAATAGAGAGGCATGGCACTAAGAGAGAACAAGCCTTTTAATTCAAGAAAAATATTGTGAATTGATTTCTAGGCATTCAATTATGTTTAAGCGTTTTAGTATGTGTTTAATTTTTAATTATTTGTAGATAGACATTCGCAGATACAAAATGCCAAAGCAATTCAGTGGGTAGGTTTGCAATGTATAGTTATTGTTGAATCATACACCAGATGATTAGGCCCTTTGGCCCAGCTTGTCTGTGCCGACCAAGTTGCCCAAACTAAGCCAGTCCCATTGCCATGGAGCTAGCCCCATTTACAAAGATGTTATGCTTCATTTGAAGCTGGTTTACATGGAGACGTATGACCCAGGAGACCTGTTCCCAGGTAAGAATGGGTTTAATGGGGAGATGACCTACACTTGTCTCTGATGTCTTATTCATAATCACTCACGTGAATCAGTGTATTACAACTTGGATTTTTGACAAGGGTGTCCAACACACAGAGGAGAGTTGAATTACTGATTATACGTGTGGAATCATTTGGTCAAGACTTTAAAATATTGATCAAAGAAAAACCCAATTAACTTATGATTATTTGACAGCTGCTACTTGAACATTTGGAGTGTCTTGTGTCAAGACATGAGCGGTCCCTGCGAATGACTGTGGTGAAGCGGCAATCTCAGTCTCCATCAGGAGTGTCCAGTGAAGTTGAAGTTTTGAAGGCATTGAAGTCATTATTTGAACATCACAAAGCTTTGGATGAAAAGGTGAGCACTTAATGGTGGACCAGGAACAAAGAACGATCTCTAAAGCTTAAATGTATCTCCCATGACTATGAACTCAATGTGTAATACATAGGAATATCAGATGAGCCTTCACTTCTTCAAAATCATAATAGGAGATGCTAAAAAACATCTCTAAATGTAGAAACTGTGTTTTCATTTAAGTGTATTCAAAATACTATGGTTGATGGTTCCTTGAATCTACATTTCATATTACTGTTGACTATTTACTATGGTCTTGCACCAAAAAAAGGCAATTGGAAAAAAATACACTAAGTGCTGGAGTAACTCGGCGGGTCAGGCAGCATCCCCAGATAACATGGATAGGTGACATTTCGGGTCAGGATTCTCCTTTCGGGACCCTTCTTCTGTCCGAAGACATCACCAATCCATGTTCTCGAGGGATGCTGCCTGACCCGCTGAGTTACTCCAGCATTCCGTAGATTTTTTGTGCTATATCAGCATCTGTAGTTCCTTGTTTCTAAAGATATTGACATTTGTTGCACGTGCATTTGGGTTCTTAGTAAATCTGTCCAAATGCTTGCATGAAAACACTTGACTTTTCTTGAAAATGTCTTGCAGTTCTGAATGCACCGTTGTAATGATGGTTAGAGAAATTGATTATTTGGTATTTGACAGATGCCAGCAAGCAATGCCTTTATTTCTTTGCTACGGTTTTCATTTAAGCGTGATCTACTGTTAACGCATTTTGCCTCTGACATACTGTTGCTCAGTGAATACTTTTCCAAATAGGAACGAGAATAAACTGTGTTGTATTTAATTAAAATGGTTGCACAAAGTGTTTAATCTGAAGTGGATTTAATAACTAGTTCCTCAGATTGTCTCCATTTTCAGCAAGCACAGTCATATTCTGTCAAAGTTACTTAATAAAATAACTTGGCTGGAGTATCGTTAACTATTATTGAAATTCTTTGGCAGATTTTTTTTTTTTTTAAACACTTCATCCTCTTACAATTGACAAGATTTTGTGTCCATTAGAATCTCTGAGGTTGACAACTGTGACACTGGTTTTACAACCAAACTGCTCTGTGGCTAATTCTTGTTAAAGCTGAATCCTAAATCACAATAATAAGCCATGAAGAATGTCACAAATCTACTGGAAATTTATGTCAATCCAAAGTAACCTAATATCTTAAATGATATAATCTGTTCAGACCCCTCTGAAATGAGGAATCATTTTCACATTTTAAAATATTCACCCTTAAATTACATTGAAAATGGTGGATTTTTAATTTGCATTTGTGCAAAGCAGTGAGGAGAGTTCAGCATAACCTAAAGGCAAACATTTCCCTCCTTGCCCAAAATCTTGTTTGTAAGTCAAAATATATTCGTACTCAAATAACAAAATTAACTATTTGGGTTGGTTTATTATTAATATTGTTGTCACTTGTACTGAGATATAGTGAAACACGTTGTCTTATGTGCTATCTAGGCAGATCATACCATAGATGAGTACATCAGGTAGTACAACAGAGTACAGAATATAATGTTACAGCTACAGAGAAAATGTAGTTAAAAAGAAAGTGCAGGGGCTGCAACAAGGCAGATTGGAAGATTGGAAAAACATCATTAACATATGAGAGGTCCTTTCAGGAGTCTGATTACAGGAGGAAGAAGCTGTCCTTGAATCTGATGGTGCGTGTTTTCATGCTTTTGTAACTTCTGCCCGATAAGAGAGCGGAGAAGTGAGAAAGATCAGGGTGTGAGTGATCCTTGATCATGTTGGTTGCGTTCCCGGGGCAAGCTGAAGGATATCACCTCGGGGCCTCATGAATGGCAACGGCAAGCTATGTAAGGGAAAAGGGAGATCCTAACACTAATGGGTATACCACTAGAAATATTGAATGTATAGAAACTAGGTGTCTAGGAAGGAACTGCAGATGCTGGTTTACACCGAATGCTGGAGTAACTCAGCGGGACAGGCAGCATCTCTGCAGAGAAGGAATGGGTGACGTTTCGGGTCGAGACCCGTTCTTCCGACTGAGAGTCAGGGGAGAGGGGACCTAGTGATATGGAAGGGTGGGGTGTGAAAACAACAGATCAAAGCAGACAATGTTCAAGGAAATGTAGAATGGTTCATTGTTGGTTGAGGGGCAGGTGACAACGGGGGGTACAAAGTAAAATTAATCAGGAGGACAGTGGAACTAGTCGGAGAACTAAGGTGGGGGAGGTACAGAAAGAGAGAGAGAGGGAGAAAGAAACCAGGAATGTGTTAAGAATTTTGCACGGTTTTCATTTTGTATATTTTTTAATTTAAAATAGTTATTTTGACAATAAACGCTATAAAAAAAGTAAACTAAATCTGCAGGTTTGTCCTTAGAATCAGACACTAGTAAATCAGAAAGGCTGTAAATTGAATATTGCATGCAGTTTTACACCCAATTTATTTGAGGGATGTAAAAGCAGTAGGAAGGAACTGCAAATGATGGTTTAATCTGAAGATAGACATAAAATGCTGGAGTAACTCAGCGGGACAGGCAGCATCTCTGGAGAGAAGGAATGGTTGATGTTTTTGTCGAGACTTCTACTGACTCAGTTCAGAAGCAGGCACGGAAATCGCTATCAAAACATGCGGGGGACGCAATTTCTTGGCGGCCGTGTGCGTGCATGCGCACACACGTGCATGTATGCGCACGTGCGTGCATGCATGCGAGGCTTCGACCATGGCCCCTGTGGACGGTAACATCGGGAGCTGACTTGGTTGGTGACCGACTCCAAACTCTAGCAACAGCAGATTTGTCTGCCCCAAATCGTGGGGCTTGAATCGGCCTGTTCACAGGGTCTTTCATCGGCCGGCGGGGGCTTCAACATCGGTAGCCTTGATCGCCTCGATGCAGTAGTTTGATTTTAAGCCGTGCCGGGTGCTGAAAGGCCCCGCGAATGGGCCGATTCATCCCTTAGAAAGCAGCTGATAAAGTCCGGATTACAAAACATGGGGGGGGGGGGGGGGTCGTCCCCCACCTCTCAAAGCAAGGGGACGGGGATGTGTGTGTCCCCCCCCCAGGTTTTCCACCCATGTTCAGAAGCAGTACATGGCTGTATTTACTGTGGTTTATCAGATAAAAGTAATGGGGAGTGGAAGATAGCAAATAATCAAATAAGATCAAATAGAACAAGTTGGCCTACAACTTTAGGCTGTGCACGCCATACGCAAGAAGAAGATAAAAGTGGTTTATAGTTGTGTAAAAGGATTGATACCAAGATGTTTATACAAGAGCTGCAGAAGTTTAGGAATATTTCTGGGAGAAAAGGAAATCTTCAAGATATTTGGCGATAGGATTAGGTAAAAGTTGTTTCCTTCCTTCAGTCAGACGGCACCAGTTTAACACAAGCTACTGCAAAAGTTGAAAGGCATTTATTTCAGTCAACAGCAATAATGCAGCATGGCCCATGAATGGGAATAATGATTTGTAAAAAACAATACTGAAATGAATAAGGACCGATACGATTCACTGACTGATCTAATGAGATTTAAAGGCACAATATTGAATGACCTATTTTCTGCAGTGCAAAGTTCTGTAATTATGTTGCCATGGACTGTAGATCAGTAGCTACCATCACTTCTAGTTCTGCCATCTTTAAAGTGAAATCCCAAGTTCAAAGATTTAAGAATGCACCATTATTCTGTTTAACTCTATGCATTTTACAGTGCAAAAAATGTTCATAAATATGAACATTAAATTTAATTAACATTGAAAGTCTGACTGCTGAGCTAGTTCCTCATTAATTAAACAGATTGGAATAATACATTGAAATATGGAAATAAATATTTCAACAAAGGATAACATATTTCTTCCGATGGGAACATCCCCATGTCTGTTACCAAATTATGATCTGGTGAGCTGAAGTGAAGCTCTCTGATATTCTCCCAAGACGTCAGGTTGCTGACTACACTCCCACAACAGCTGAATTCCCAATTTCTATATCTTTGGAGTAACTCCTCTGGTGGCATGACTCACGACTCACACCCAGATCATTAGCATTTTGTTTGAATGTCTTCTTTATCTACCCACGTAAAGATAGGCCAGAGCGAGTTCCTAGTCAATGAACATTCAGCCTGACTGAATATCAGAAACTCCAAAGGTGGTGATATAAGAAGTTGAACTGTGCCACGGAAGAGGTAATATAAAATGTGACTTTGCCACGTACAGAGCTGTGCTCGGCCATTTGTAGCAGGATGTGTTCTTAACACAAACTGCCATGATCTCCGACTGTTAACATCACATTGAGCTTCCTGAAGCATTCTCATAGGCACAGCATGAATTGAAAACAAGCCTGTTTGCTGCTTGCCACAGTATTTTGTATTAAAGAGATTGGTTATATTATTGCCCATTTTATTTAACAGAACTTATTGATGAAAAGCACAAACAACGATTCACAAAATCCAATTTGCCTTGTTCTGAATTTGTGATCCTAACTGACATTTCTTGACTTTATTGCTGGTGTTCCAATAGTTTATTTATTTGCTTCATGGTGATCCTTTTATCTCCAGAGAGATAGTCAGAGTTCATACCCCTATTGATATTTATGGTGTTGGAATTATCCCCTGAGCTCTCATTGTCACAAGCCCTTATTGATTGCTTCCTTTGAAGTATGTAGAGCTGTCACACTGACTTTTCAATAAGCAGACCATTCACGATGGTGCTTTAAAGAGCAGCACAGTTTTGCTCAACTTTAAATGCTGGCTGAATTTTATTCTTGCAGAGTGCTGGAAGTGAGTGTTGTCAGGAGTATGCAGGATATCTGGAACATGTTTCAACATGCCTGTTGTAGCTACTCAGTTGAGTCATGCCATTGATATGTTATTTTTAGGTTTGCTTTCTAGTTAGATTGAGCGGGTGTGATGATAGCTGGAGAGATTCCATTGCAAATCCAATATAAAAGAGGACTTTGTAGACATGGCAGTTGATGGTATTGTGAAAGGAAAGGGAGCAATTGAAAGAATAAATCAAGAACACACTGCGGGTCAGGCAGCTCCTATGTAGAGTTACAGAGTTAACATTTCAGATTGAAGACTCTTTCTCAATGGTGAAAGAATGGGGTTTAGTTTAGTTCAAGAAGGCCTGGCTGGAGGGAGCAATTAATCAATTAATCCGTGTGCTTTTATTGTCACTTATGCGAAGTGCAAACTTACCATTAAATTATTTTCTCACAGTCCAGTAGCGTACTGCTATACCTAAGCATGCTGCTGGTCTCACTGGTGAAAGCAATTCAGTGACCTCGGCAGTGAGGATTCTGAATAAGGTGTCATATTCTGTGAAGATTCTAATGCATACATTGATCCGAACCTATCAATTTGCCGTGTAAAGTCTGCTCCAGAACATCACTTTTCACGCCAACTCACCTCGCTAGTGTACTTAACTTTGCCCAACTACACTTCCACATATTAGGGCGGTCACGTTGGCGCAGCGGTAGAGTTGCTGACTTCCAGCAAATGCAGCGCCGGAACCCCGGGTGCAATCCCCAACTACGGGTGCTGTCTGTACGGAGTTTGTACTTTCTCCCAGTGACCTGCATGGGTTTTCTCCGAGATCTTTGGTTTCCTCCCACACTCAAAAGATTTGTAGGTTAATTGGCTTGGTAAATGTAAAAATTGTCCCTAGTGGGTGTAGGATAGTGACAATATCCAGGGATCGCTAGTCGGCGCAGACCCGGTGGGCTAAAGGGCCTGTTTCTGCGCTGTATCTCTAAACTAAACTAATATGTCCTGCTCCATTGATAAGAGGCCTCTTCTTGATGTGTAGTTTTGGTTCACCCTCATTGTTATCAGCAACTAAAATGTCCACGTCCACATACCTACACATTGTGTGTCATTATCCTCACTTGCATTTCCCCGAGAACTTTAGGGGGAGAAAAAGAAGTGATCTCCTTCCAGCCATCTTAACTCAAAATGTCGGAGGAAGTGGCACAATGGTGCAATGGTAGAGTTGCTGCCTTACAGCACCTGAGACCCGGGTTAGATCCTCACTATGGGTGCTGTCTGTACGGAGTTTGTACGTATGCCTGTGATTACATGGGGTTTCTCTGGGGGCTCCAGTTTCTTCCAACACTCCAAAGATGAGCAGGTTTGTTGGTTAATTGGCTTTGGTAAAACTGTAAGTTGTCCCTTGTGTAAAATAATGTTAGTGTACGGGGTGGTTGCTGGTCGGCCTAGACTCAGCAGTCCGAAAGGCCTTTTTTCTGCGTTATATCACTAAAGACTAAAAATCTAAAGTCTAAAGAGGCACTGGAATGGTGCAAAATTGAAGATATACCTGAAGACAGGATCCTCCTGCAAACTGGTGACAGAATTCAAAGTAATCCATTGTAGCATTCAACATTCAACTCACGTGGATCTGATCAGCATCCAGTAAAATATCACACCTGCATAATATTGCCAGATTTTAATCTTAGCAACTGTAATTGGTGTTCTTCATCTCCCGCTGGCAATTTGTGCATTACAATGCAAGAATATGACAACTACAGAGCAGGCCACTCACTCTCTGAGGATGAAATGTCAAAACCACCCATTAGCATAGACAGCCAGGCCATGATGGGGATAGTAAGGTGGGTTTTAATCTGGTGAATCACATATCACAAGTAAGAGCTGGTCGTGGAGTCAGGGACATCTGTGCATTAGAGGGTGTAGGCTCTTCTAAGCTCTGCTCTGCTGGGCACAGATGCTACATCGTGGACTGCTGGCAAAAGGTCACTTTCTGACTGGAGCAGCAGGGAATAAGTTCATAAATTCATGTCATAGGCGCAGACTTAGGCCATTCGGCCCATCGAGTTTGCTCGGCCATTCAATCATAGCTGATCTATCTTTCCCTCTCAACCCCATACTCATGCCTTCTCTCCATAACCCTTGGCACCCTTACTAATCAAGACTCCATCACAAAAATATCCATTGACTTGGGCTCCACAGCTGTCTGTGGCAATGAATATTCCCAGATTCACCACCCTCTGAGGAAATACCTCCTCACCTCCTTTCTAAATGTACATCCTTTTATTCTGAATGTGTAGTGGATTGGCAGGCATACCAGCGGCTCTGTGCGTAACTTCACAAGATTGAAAGAATTGAATAGCAGTATGTGGGCATTTGTAATCATGGACCACTTCAGCTGTGAAAATAGACACCAAAAACTGGGGTAATTCAGCTGGTCAGGCAGCATCTCTTCAGAAAAATAATAGGTGACGTTTCGAGCTGAGACCCTTCTTCAGACTGAGAGTCAGGGAAAAGGGAAATGTAAGATATAGACAGTGATATAGAGATATAGAACAAATGAATGAAAGATATGCAAGAAGTAATGTTGATCAAGGAAAGGTGGAGCCCACGATGATTCATTGTTGGCTGAGGGCTAGGTGATACCAAGTTATCACACAGTGAAACGCAACAGAACGCCCGTGAAACTAGTATGACGACCAGGGTAGGGGAGGAACCCGAAACATCATCTATTCCTATTCTCCAGAGATGCTGCCTGATCTGCTGAGTTTCCCCAGCTTTTTGTGACTCCCACCACTCGTCAATTCTTCCCACCCCTTTCCACTTTCTGCAGACACCGCTCCCCTTCATCTCCCTGGTTAACTCAACCCTTCCTACCCAAACCACCCCCTCCCCAGGTACATTCCTCCGCAACCACAGGGGATGCAACCCTATCTCTGTCTCTCACCTACACTAGTTGTCGTACAAATTTCAACTTAAATACTAGAGTCAACAATTGGGGAGCAGTGTCCTAAATACTGTAATCTGCAGTGGATTTAATTACCTAACCATAAAAATCCAATGCTATGACTCTGGATTGAGATTCACTTTGTTACACTACACAATGCAGGAATACAATTCCAAGCAGGTTTAGTTCTCAGAGTTATGTTCAAATTTATGGCAGTGTTGAAAAGAGAGTTTCTCCTGCTTTAATTCATGGTCAGACTTATAGCAAGCACACTTTTCCTCTGATGATATTTGTTCTCTGTTGTGGTGAAATATCTGTATCAGCTGCACTATTCAGAATCTGCAAGCCTTCTGAGGAATCACCAACTAAGTCTGGGCGTGAAAGTAGGTACTCTATTCTATGTTGTGGACTTAATAGGACAATGCCACTGATTGTAGTTGCCCGTAGAGCCATATTTTTACACAATGCTGTTCCCACATTTGTGCATGTTAATGACTGCGTGCTAAGAATGTGCTGTTAACCAAGAACGCAAATTGCTGCTCACAATGATCAGGTGAGTTTGGTAAAGTGTGCTATTGTTTGGGATTGCAAGTATGAAGTAGGGTCCTGATATTTCTGAGCAATGTTGGTGCTCCTGCACTCTTGGTTTAATCCCAACCCTTTCCACAAGTCCAATTGACGTACTTTTACCTGACGTAATGAACTACAGAGTGCTTCAATGCATTTCCTATTCTTAATTCCTCAAGGTTCGTGAGCGACTCCGTGTTGCTCTTGAGAGGGTATCAACGCTGGAAGAACAGTTGTCTTCAGCCAACCAGGAGGTAAGTCCAAATCTCTGCAAAATTCTTTGTTACCTGTCATTACAAACTGACCTGAATTTAACTCTACATTGGAGCATTCGTGAAAAATATATGGATTGACTGTCTAATTCACCTGCGTAATGCTGCTTCTTTCTATCAACTGGAGCCATCAGCCATAATATTAGCTTTGAGCATCATTCCGTGCATTTGTTTTATTTTCAAATAATGCAGCTATGCAGTAATGGATTACATTCTCCCTTGTTAAATAGCAACTGGAGCTTAGTGTGCTGCAACTGGGGCATCATGGTGGCACAGAGGTAAAGTTGCTGCATTTTATAGGGCCTTGATGCTTTACTCTATCTAACCTCTCTGGACATTCAGCTACGGGAGGCATCTTCCTTGCACAGATGCACTCTCATTCTTATAAACTCTCATGATATAAACCCAGTTGACCGTGTGCTTCATATATACAGCAGGTGTTTCTTTCCCTGCTTGGCTGAATTGAGTCAAACTGTCCCTGTTGGCTCCAAAGGAGACCTCATCTTACTTATAAATAAGCATGAGCTTCAAGCAAAAATTATCCATCCAGCAAACGATATACATGGCAGGATTATACATCATTCCTAAAACTACTTATTATCCAATTTATAACAACATTTAATCAGTCTGGAATTAATTTTAACTGGCATTAAGCTGTTACACCATATAAACTGCTGCACAAGGTCCACATGTTTTGAGGCACAGTTATTTTTATTTTTCTGCTGAAATTAGAGCTTTACGGGTTTTCATTACATATATTTGCCTTTAATTTTTCTGCATTTTGAATACTTTTGCAGTGGTCTCCATAATTACAGCCTTTCTTACTGTAGTAATGCATTTGGTCTTTCCCTTGAAGTAAATGATAACTATCTCTGATATATGAGGAGCATGAAGTGTGATAAATGCTTTTTGATAGCTTGTCTTTGTCACTGAACAGTTACTATGGACATTCTGACATTAATCTCACTGCATGGTTCAGGATTGAATAATGATGATAGTTTGTTGGTCTCTGATGAAGCAAGATTAGGGATTTTTTCTCAGTTTCACATGACATAACCTCAGCTTGTTGATCAGCGTATCATTGCATTGTCAGTTTATATTTTTATCTGATTGTGATGGATGAAATTGGCATCCTGATTCGGAATTTGATACCAAAATTGGAAGTTAACTTAAT
>CM075981.1:30604835-30652170 GCA_038087875.1 Malacoraja senta | reverse complement strand
GGCCAAACACATGTGAGTGAGACTAGTGTAGATGGGACATGTTGGTCGGTGTGGGCAAGTTGGGCCCAAGGCTTGTTTCCACACTGCATCATTCTATGACTAAAAAGTTAAGAAGAAAAATGCATGTAGATAAGTAGAGCAGATTTCAAAGAGGAGTGAAATGTAAAGGCAGAGAGAGGTTTATGGGTGGAAAGGAACATAGGAAAGGAGGGGGGAGGGTGGGCTTGGGCAGATGGGTGAAGGGAAAATAGACAGAAAGTGCAGGATAACTCAGTGGGTCAGGCAGCATCTGTGGAGTACATGGATAGGTGACGTTTCACAGAGTGCTGGAGTAACTCAGTGGGTCAGGCAGCATCTCTGGAGAAAAGGTATAGATTATGGTACCCGGACGTGGCGCCGACAGACAAGAAGCCGAAGCAAAGAAGTCGAAGCCAAAGAACGTAATGGAAACGAGGCCGAAACGCCAATAAACCGAAAGAGTCCGAAGTCGAAACGCCTACTAACCGATAGGATGGGACGCCTAAATTCAAACTAACTGAAAGGGCAGGACGCCTAAACCCAAGGAACCGAAAAGCTGCGTCACCTAAAACCTAAAGGCGGCGTCGCCTACAGGCCAAAGGACCAACTGCCGCTCAACAGAAAAGTCCAATAACGGACTTGATGTTGCGGAGGGGGGGGGGGCTGGACTTGTCAGCGATTGGTCCAGACCCCCGCGTCCATCACATCACTGTGAAGGCATGAACATTGTCCCAATCCTCCGCTCCACCCGACCCGCAGCCCGCGGAGGGTGGCCGTGGGAGAGTGGGGACTGTCCCGAGCGATACACACCTTCGGCCACTTTAAACTTGGTGCTTGGGTTCAGACTGCCCAGTCACCTATGGCTTGTGTGGGAAAATGAACCCCACCCTCCCGTCTCCCCCTCTCTTCTCTCTCCCCTCTCCTCTCCCTCCTCTCTCTGCCCCCTCTCCCCTCTTCTCTCTCCCCCTTCTCTCTCTCCTCCACTCTCTCCCCCCCTCTCTTCTCTCTCTCTCTCTCCTCCGTCTCCACCCGCGGGAGCATCCCACAGTCACTGACCGCGGTCGGGGGGGGGGGGGGAGGGGAAATCACCCTGGTGTCCGATGGTGGTGCATCGCGGTCAGTGACTGTGGGACGCTCCCGCAGGTGGAGACGGAGGAGAGAGAGAGAAGGGAGAGGGAGGGAGGAGGGGAGAGAGAGAAGGGAGGGAGAGAGAAAGAAGGGAGAGAGGGGGGGAGAGAGAGGGGAAGAGAGAGAGAAGAGTGGAGAGAGAGGAGTAGAGAGAGAAGAGGGGGAGAGAGAAGGGAGAGAGAGGGGGAGAGAGAGAAGGGGGAGACGGGAGCGTGGGGTTCATTTTCCCACACAAGCCATAGGTGACTGAGCAATCTGAACCCAAGCACCAAGTTGAAAGCGGCCGAAGGTGTGCATCGCTCGGGACAGCCACCACTCTCCCACGGCCACCCTCTGCGGGCTGCGGGTCGGGTAGAGCGGAGGTTTGGGACAATGTTCATGCCCTCACAGTGATGTGATGGACGCGGGGGTCTATTAGATCATCCCTCATCCTCCTGTGCTCCATGAAATAGAGTCCCAGCCAACTCAACCTCTCCCTATAGCTCTGGTCCTCCAGTCCTGGCAACATCCTCGTAAATCTTCACTGTACCCTTTTCAGTTTGATGACATCTTTCCCATAACATGGTGCCCAGAACTGAATACAATACTCTGAATGCGGCCTCACCAACTTCTTGTTGGGGCGGGGTTAGCAGGGTTTGTTATCAAGGAAAAGGAGTTCCAATTGTTTGATATTGTTTCATATTATTCATATAGAGGAGGGAATATAATAGCTCTAAAACCTATCATAATTTTGTAATGTCACTAAGGATAATCCCCCTTTCCCTCTCTCCCTCCCCTCCTTCACCTCTCTCTCCCCCTCTCACATTACCCCCTCTTTCACCTTCCTCCCTCGCAGCGTTGGAGGGCCCGCGGCGAGGGGGGGGCGAGATGCGAGGGTCCGCTGCGGGGGGGTGGGGGGGAAAGAAAGGCGTGGGCCCGGTGGTAGTGGGGGGTGGCATGGGCGGAAGATGGCGTGGGCACAGCCGGGGGGGGGGGTGGTGTCGTGGGCCCGACGGCTGGAGAGGCGAAGGCCAGGCCGGAGCGGCGTCTGTTGTCGAAGTTACGGCCGCTGACAGTCGTTCCCACTCCCGCCAGGCGACGGGAAAACGGTGGCGTGGGCCCAGCGGGGGGAGGGGGGGGGGGCGGCGAGGGCCCGACGGGTTCAGATTCAGTCGTTCCCGATCTCGCCCGGCAACGGGAGAACGGTCTCCCCGAACCCCCCGCCCGCCCGCCGGCAGCAGACCCTCTCCCTGGACGCCAGGCGACACCGGACACCGCAGCGCCCTCCCCCCGCGGCCGCCGGGTCAGAGAAACTGAGTTTGCCACCCAGGTTAAGAAACAGACTCCCCCTCCCGCAACGCAACATTCCACTACTTACCCAGAGTAGACAAGAGGCATCGAGCAGATCTCTGATTGTGTGGAGCAAAGGCTCCTCTAGTATCATTGGTGTGGAGTGAGAATGGATCTGATCTGCTCCCGCCCGGACCCACTGCGCACGCGCGGTGAGACAGCGTGATGTTACGTCCTTACTGCGTCACCGGCTTCCCCCAACTGCGCAGGCGCGGATGGTCACGATTTTTGTTCAGCCAGTGGGCCGGAGCCTGCATTTCGGGTAAACGCTGATTGCGCTCCAATTTTTTTTTTCCTCTCGAATTTTTCTTACTCTGTGCACCCCCACTTCGGACGGCCATGCCTGTGCACTAGTTCTATGTTATTCCAGTTTCGCATCCTACATGCTAGGGGCCATTTTACAAAAAGCTAATTAACCTGCAATCCTGCACGTCTTTGGAGTGTGGGATGAAACCAGAGCACCTGGAGAAAGCCCACACGGTCACGGGGAGAATGTACAAACTCCGAACAGACAGCACGCGTAGTCAGGATGTAACCTGGGTCTCTGACGCTGTACGCAGCAACTCTACCACTGTGCCCAATTGATTTTTATCAAAGTATAACAGATACTTCTGACCAGCACAGGTAAGGAATTGGTTTTAGCTGGTTTAGCGTGAGATGAATGTATTGATTACATCCTTTAAGCATGTGGCTTTATGCAGTCCATTGCATATTATGAAATTATTATTTTAATCATTGTGTAATGTTCATTGTGAGCTATTGTTTGGGCACAAGTTTGTAGTTTGCAAGGAATGAGTGTTGGAGAATTATCCCACAACTTGGTTGGGATTAACATCATCAAAAAGGTTGAAAATGTGATTTCCAAAAGCAGCATGACGTGACTGGAAGGTACACAAAAATGCTGGAGAAACTCAGCAGGTGCCGCAGCATCTATGGAGCGAAGGAAATAGGCAACGTTTCGGGCCGAAACCCTTCTTCAGACTGATAGGGGGTGGGGAGAAGAAAGGAAAAAAGGCGGACGAGGAGCCCGAGGGCTGGGGAAGGGGAGGAGGCAACCAGAGGGCTGATGAAGGGGAGGGGTCAGCGAGGGCTAGCAGAATTGGGAGAATTCAATGTTCAAGCCCCCAGGATGTAGACTGCCCAAGCGGAATATGAGGTGCATTTCCTCCAATTTCCGGTGTTGCTCGCTGTGGCCATGGAGGAGACCCAGGACAGAGAGGTCAGATACGGAATGGGAGGGGGAGTTGAAGTGCTGAGCCACCGGGAGGTCAGGTTGGTTATTGCGGACCGACCGGAGGTGTTCGGCGAAACGATCGCCAAGCCTCCGCTTGGTCTCACCGATGTAGATCAGCTGGCATCTAGAGCAACGGATGCAATAGATGAGGTTGGAGGAGATGCAGGTGACCCTCTGTCGCACCTGGAACGACTGCTTAGGTCCTTGAATGGAGTCGAGGGGGCAGGTGAAGGGACAAGTGTTGCATCTCTTGCGGTTGCAAGCGAAAGTACCCGGGGAGGGGGTGGTACGGGAGGGAAGGGAAGAATTGACAAGGGAGTTACGGAGGGAGCGGTCTTTGCGGAAGGGCAGACATGGGGGGAGATGGGAAGATGTGGCGAGTGGTGGGGTCACGTTGGAGGTGGCGATACTGACGGAGGATCACTTGTATGTGACGGCTGGTGGGGTGAAAGGTGAGGACTAGGGGGACTCTGCCCTTGTTGTGAGTGGGGGGATGGGGAGAGAGAGCAGTGTTGCGGGGTATGGCAGAGACCCTGGTGTGAGCCTCATCTATGGTGGAGGAGGGGAACCCCCGTTCCCTGAAGAATTAGGACATTTCGGATGCCCTGGTGTGGAACGCCTCATCCTGGGAGCAGATGCGGCGTAGACAGAGGAATTGGGAGTGGGGGATGGAGTCCTTACAGGAAGCAGGGTGGGAAGAAGTGTAGTCCAGATAGCCATGGGAGTCGGTAGGTTTGTAGTGGATGTCGGTAAGAAGTCTATCTACTGCGATGGAGATAGTGAGGTCAAGGAATGGTAGGGAAGTGTCGGAAATGGTCCAGGTGTATTTGAGTGCTGGATGGAAGTTGGTGGTGAAGCGGATGAAGTCAGTCAGTTGTGTGTGGGTGCAGGATGTTGCATCAAAACAGTCATCGATGTAGCGGAGGTAGAGGTCGGGGATGGGGCCCTGGTACACATTGAACAAGGATTGTTCTACGTACCCGACAAAGAGGCAGGCGTAGCTGGGGCCCATGCGTGTGCCCATAGCTACGCCTTGTATTTGGAGGAAATGGGAGGAGTCAAATGAGAAGTTATTGAGGGTAAGGACCAGGTCCGCTAGGCGGAGGAGGGTGTCAGTGGCCGGGTATAGGTTGCTTCTTCGGTCGAGGAAAAAACGGAGGGCTTCGAGACCATCCTGGTGGGGGATGGAGGTATACAATGACTGGACGTCCATGGTGAAGATGAGGGGGTGAGGGCCTAGAGAGTGGAATGCGCAGAGACGACGGAGAGTGTCTGAGGTGTCTTGAACATAGGTAGGGAGGGATTTAACCAAGGGGGATAGGATGGAGTCGAGGTAGGTGGAGATGAGTTCGGTGGGGCACGAACAGGCAGAGACAATGGGTCTATCGGGACAGTCAGGTTTGTGGATTTTGGGCAGAAGGTAAAAGCGGGCTGTGCGGGGCTGGGGAACGATGAGGTTGGAGGCTCGGTCGGGCACGGCGTGGGAGTGGATGAAGTCGGTGATGGTGCTGGAGATGGTGGCCTGGTGCTCGTCAGTGGGGTCATGGTCCAGGGGTAAGTAGGAGGAGGTATCCGAGAGTTGGCGTGTGGCCTCAGCTTTGTAGAGATCGACGCGTCAGACTACCAGGGCACCTCCCTTGTCGGCGGGTTTGATAACCCAATCTAGGTTGTTGCGGAGTGAGTCGATGGCAGTGCGTTCAGGGGGGTAGAGATTGGAGTGAGACGGGAGTGGAGAAGTTGAGGCGGTTGATGTCACGGCGGCAGTTTTTGATGAAGAGTTCTAAAGCCGGAAGGCTACGAGGGGGGTACCACGAGGAATTGCTTAGATCTGACCGAATAATGTTATATTCAATCTGAATAGAGAAAGTAGTTTAACTGTTGCAAAGCAACATTACTTTTTTGACTTGGTGGTCAGATTTTCGTCTTCTCATAGAAAGTGGTTCATTTTATGTTGACTGGTTCTTTGGCTTGAAAACGGGTTTTACATTCCTAAACCATAATCAAAGATGTAGGAATTTGATGTGCAACATGAAATTTCACGAGTGGTTAGCCAGACTCATTTAATTGGTCCAGTCCCAAGTGTCAGATATTTAAAAAAAGCAACAGCAACATAATGATTCGTATGCAAATATTCCTAATTAGCATGATATCGAGAACCAAAACAGTTCAAAACTATGCTTTCAAACAAAATCATACATGCCCCACATTGCAAAAAGTAGCAGCATGAGGCTGTTTTATTTTGTCTCGACAAAAGTCAACCAGAAGATAGATACAAAATGCTGGAGTAACTCAGCGGGACAGGCAGCATCTCTGGAGACAAGGAATGGGTGACGTTTTGGGTCGATACCATTCTCTGGAGAGAAGGAATTGGTGACCTTTTGGGTCGAGACCCTTCTTCAGTCTGACTGTCCCGCTGAGTTACTCTAGCATTCTGTGTCTATCGTCGGTTCAAACCAGCATCTGCAGTTCCTGCATATACAAAAGTGAGCGAGAATTGTATTTGTAAAGTTAAGCCAGTTTTCTCAATTGAAGTTGTTTCATAATTGCATTGATTAAAATCCTTTGGTCGTTTTGCTTTCCTGCTGTGTTTGGCTTGTAGTCATTGGAAGTGGAAATTCATCAAGAACTGTTCAGTATTTGCATGTTGTTGACAGCGTGATGAATGGACTTGTTATACTTTGTTTGGAAAGATTGAAAAATATTCTTCAATGTTGGTTGTGCAAACTGCTTGCTGCAAGTTAGCTCATCTCAAACTTGTGTTCTTCTGCACTGGAAGCATTCCAGTCAAAAGTTCATATGTGTAGGATGTTGGTTTATACCAAAGTTAGACACACAATGCTGGAGTAACTCAGCAGGTCAGGCAGCATCTCTAGAGAAAAGATATAGGTGATGTTTCAGGTCGGAACCCTTCTTAAGCCAAAACAGGGGGTGTTGTAGAACTCCCGTTGGACAGAAGAGGAGAACATCTTCAAAATAGACAAACCCTGAGGAGCTTTTGCAGTGGAGCAGACAAAATGTGTAGGAAGGAACTGCAGATGCTGGCTATACCGAAGATAGATACAAAATGCTGGACTAACAGCGGGTCAGGCAGCATCTATGAAGAAAAGAACTAGGTGACATTTCGGGTCAGAACCCAAAATTCATATGGTTGATTTCTGAGGTGAACGAGTTGTCTTCCAAGGAAATGTTAAGTCAGTTGGGCCTATCGTCAATTGAAGTTTAGAAAAATGAGAGATGGCCAAATTAAAATACAAGATTCTGAGAGGGTTTCACAGGTTAGATTCAGAGATGATGTTAGTCCTCAATGGAGAACCCAAATTGCTGAGGTATTGTTCCAGTGCAAAGGATTGCCCATAAGATGGACTCGATAGAAATTTCTTTGCTGAGGTTTTTGAATCTTTGAAATTGTGACAGAAATGTGACTGAGTTATTGAATATACTGATGATTAATGATTGAGATCGATTCTTGGGCTGTAGGGAGGTCGAGTGTCAGGGAATAGGGAAAGTGGAGTTGTGGACAGGATTAGATCAGATCATATAGTAAAGTGGAGCAAGTTTAAGGAGGCTCAGATCTGTTCTTATTGAAAGGCTTATTGAAAGTTGATTAGCTATAAGATATTTTCCTGTTTATTTCTCTTGTTAAATGTCAAAATTTTATTGTCCTATGTCTCAAACAGAACAAGGAAATTCTTACATGCAGCAGCAGAATATGTATATATATATTGCTGGACTTCTTTTCGATATTGTTTACTGATTACTATATATACATATTCTGCTGCTGCAAGTAAGAATTTCCTTGTTCTGTTTGAGACATAGGACAATAAAATTTTGTCATATATGTATGTATGTATGTATGTATGTATATATGTATATGTATATATATATGTATATACATATGTATATATATATGTATATATATATATACATATATATATACATATATATACATATATATATATACATATATATACATATATATATATATATGTATATATGTATATATATATATATATATATGTGTGTGTCGATATATATGTTATATATATATTATATTATATATATATATAATATATATATATACTTATCCAGGAGTGATGGCTTTGGTCAAAAATAAATGCAAATGATTAATATTGTGGGTATAGTCATGGTAACTGCATCAGGCTGCAGTTATTCTGTGGATGCTGCTTTGAGACTGGTATTTTAAATGGCAGCTAAGAACTTAATGTGAAGGTCCACGCTGCTTTATGCCTAAGGAAAACAAAATTGCTTGCTTATAATAATAATAATAATAATAATGGATTGGATTTATATAGCGCCTTTCTAATACTCAAGGCGCTTTACATCGCATTATTCATTCACTCCTCAGTCACACTCGGTGGTGGTGAGCTACTTCTGTAGCCACAGCTGCCCTGGGGCAGACTGACGGAAGCGTGGCTGCTAATCTGCGCCTACGGCCCCTCCGACCACCACCAATCACTCACACACAATCACACACATTCACACACATTCACACGCAGACAAAGGTGGGTGAAGTGTCTTGCCCAAGGACACAACGACAGTATGCACTCTTCATTCATCAGCCGCAAGATACTGGTGGAGGTTTTATTTCAGTGAAGAGTTAAGGAATTACTTGGAAAAATACTGCAGTGCTTCATGCTGAAGCTTTATAGTCCTGTAGCAGTTGCAGTGTGAAACGACATGGGGATTTTACCATCTCTCAAATCCGAGTTCTGAGCACTTGTTTAAACAAAACAGGTTCTCTTCACTCCTAACTTGTGCAATGACGCAGCCCAAACCATCACACAAGCCAACCTCTCTTCCATCGACTCATTTGCACTTCATGCTGCCTCGGCAAGGCCACAAGCATAATTAAGGATGAGTCTCACCCCAGTCACTCCCTCTTTTCCCTACTCCCATCAGACAAGAGGTACACGTGTGAAAACGCACACCTCCATGCGGGATCCCACCACTGGCCACATCTTCCCATCTCCTCCTCTTTCGGCTTTCTGCAGAGACCACTCCCTCCGTAACTCCCTGATCAATTTGTCCCTTCCCACCCAAACCACCCCCTCTCCTGGCACTTTCCCTTGCAACCGCAGGAAATGCTTTCCAGGTGCGGCAGAGGATTCACCTGCACCTCCTCCAACATCATCGATTGTATCCGCTGCTCTAGGTGTCAGCTGCTCTACATCGGTGAGACCAACACCTCCGCTCGGTTCGCAATAACCAACCTGATCTCCCGGTGGTTCAGCACTTCAACTCCCCCTCCCATTCCGAATCCGACCTTTCTTTCCTGGGCCTCCTCCATGGCCAGAGTGAGGCCCACCGTAAATTGCAGGAGCAGCACCTCATATTTCGCTTGGGTAGTTTACACACCAGTGGTATGAACATTGACCTCCAATTTTAGGTCGGCCTGCTTTCTCCTTCTTTCCCCTCCCCTTCCCAGCTCTAGCACAGCCCACTGTCTCCGCCTCTTCCTTTCTTCTTCCCGCCCCCCCACCCCCACATCAGTCTGAAGAAGGGTCTCAACCCGAAACGTCGCCTATTTCCTTCGCTCCATAGATGCTGCCTCACCCGGCTGAGTTTCTCCAGCATTTTTGTTCACCTCCATATTCAGAGACAGCTGCTTCCCAGCTGTTATCAGACAACTGAACTGTCCTATCGACAACTAGAGAGCATTCCTGAGCTACTATCTACCTCACTGGAGACCCTTGGACTATCATTAATCGGACTTTACTGGACTTTATCTTGCACTCAACATTACTCCCTTCATTATGTAGACTGTGGATGGCTCAATTGTAATCATGTATTGTCTTTCTGCTGACTGGTTAGCACGCAACAAAAGTTTTTTGTACCTTGGTGCACGTGCCAATAAACTAAATTAAATATTGTTTTGTATTGGAGCACTTGGGAGAAATCCATGCACTCACAAGAATATGTAAACTCCATACAGTGTCGCTGTGCTGCCTGATTGATTATTTTTGCAGGGTTTGATGAAGGCAATGCAGTTGATGGTGCTTATTTGAACTTCCAAAAGACTTTAGTTGAAGTACCGAGTAATAAGACAATGGCAGCATTGGTATGAAATGAGATGAAAAGAAAGAGCTGTGGCTTTATCTATTCTTTAATTTGTTTGGAGAAAGGTATGCAGTGATGCTGCTCAAGGATCCCAGTTCCAATATTGAGGATGGGAGGATTTTGTCACCATTTGAATCTTTTTCCATGACACTAACTATAGTGGTAAGACTTGCAGGTGGATGAACTCAATGGAGATGAATTAAAGCTCATGGAATCTCACTCAGTGAGTTGTCATGGTCTAGAATTCATGTGTAGGATAGAACTGCAGATGCTGGTTTACACCGAAGATCTGGATGGAAGGAATAGATGACGTTTCAGGTCGAGACCCTTCTTCAGACTTCTTCAGTCTGAAGAAGGGTCTCGACCCGAAACATCACCCATTCCTTCTATCCAGAAATGTTGCCTGTTCCTCCAGCATTTTGTGTCTATCTGATCAAGAACCTATCTCTTTAAAGCATGAGAGATACAGCATTAACAGCCACTTTCATATGAGAATATTCATAGAGAAAAGAGTTGTAATTCTACAGAAATAATTTAGGGATTATGACTGACTGAATTGGTTTTGCATAGAGGTCGCCAACTGCCCTGCTTTTGTACTGAAAATCTGCTATGATTTAGATGCTCCTTAATTTCATCTATCCTAATGACATTTGGACAGGTACATGGATAGGAAAGGCTTAGAAGGATATAGGCTAAATGCGGGCAGGTGGGACCGAATGGCTGTATTTTTTCAATGACCCTATAATGTTGTCAAATCATACAGTTTCTTCATTCTCATGAGAATAACTGATTTATTTAATGGATTTATTATTGATTTAGTATTCATTATTTTAGTTTTTAATCGTAAGTTACTTAATTTTGAAATCCCAACAGGGGAAAACATCTTGATCTAAATTTCATTGGCCACAGTGATCTGCCATTTTCTTAACTGCCCTTAGTGATCCTCCCAGCGTGATCTTGCAGTCAAATTCCCCGTGGCAAAACATTTTTGTGTTAAGATCCTGAGAGCAGAATAGAGACATCCTTCAGCAGACCAATGTTAGTCCCATCCATGGCTCCGGACTCAGTTAGAATTGCTAACAGAAGAATACTCTAGTTCAGGGAATGACCAACAAAAGCCACAGCCCGTAGTGGGAGTGGAGAACGGAGGGAAGGAGGTGGTGATGATAGTTGGAATATGTACCATTGGGCATGAAAAAAAATCAACATAAGAGTTGCTGTCTTACAGCACTTGCAACGCCAGAGACCTGGGTTCGATCCCGACTACGGGTGCTGTCTGTACGCAATTTGTACATTCTCCCCATGACCGCATGGGTTTTCTCCGAGATCTTCGGTTTCCTCCCTCGCTCAGGTTTATAGGTTAATTGGCTTGGTATAAGTGTAAATTGACCCTAGTGTCTGAAGGGTAGTGCTGCTGCATGGGAATCGCTGGTCAGTGCGGACTTGGTGGGCAGAAGGGCCTGTTGCTACGATGTATCTCTAAACTAAACTAAACAAAATATATTTTCAGTTACATATTTGTCTGCGTTCACGTTGTCCCAAGGAACTTTACGTCCAGTTAAATATTTTTTGAATAGCAGATGTGGCAGCTGCTTTGCACAATGTAGGCTTCGCCATTCAGCTATGTAAAAGTGATTGGAAAATTCTAAGCCTACACTCTTCCACAGTATGACTGTAAAGGTTCTTTTACATCCATCTGAGAGAGGGAGACGGAGAGTTAGTCTAATGGCATCCAAAATATGTGATCATTATGCAGCATCCCCTTAAATATGCACTTGACGATCGATCTTGATATTTAGTTTCTAGTTTAGTTTAGAGATACAGCACGGAAACAGGCCCTTCGGCCTACCAAGTCTGCACCAACCAGCAATTAACACTATCCTACACACACTAGAGACAATTTACACATACACCAAGCCAATTAACCTACCAACATACCTGTACGTCTTTGGTGTGTAGGAGGAAACCGAAGATCTCGGAGAAAATCCACGCAGGTCATGGGGAGAACGTACAAACTCCATACAGACAGCACCCGTAGTCGGGATCGAACCCGGGTCTCCGGCGCTCCGTCGCTGCAAGCTCTGTAAGGCAGCAACTCTACTGCTGCACCACCATCCCGCCCTTTAAAATTCAAGTTTTGTATTCAAGTTTCTGGAATGGGTTTAAACCCGCAGCCTCCCTCAGGTCAGAGCTTTACCAGTTGAGCCACTGCTGGAAGCAGATCAGGTGAGTAAAGGGGTATTGGATGAAAGGACCTGATGTGAGAGCAACAGACTGCTAAAGGCTTCATTTCCTGAGGGTTGAATCGGAGCCATGGATTAAAGAATAGAATAGGTTTGATCCCGATGCATTGCTGCATGGTTTGGGAGCAGCTCCATCCAAGACCTCAAGAAATTACAGAGAATTGTGGACACAGCCCAGACCATCACACAAACCAACCTTCCTTCCTTCCATTGACTCCATTTACACTTCTCGCTGCCCTGGCAAGGCCACTAGGACCTAATCAACGATGAGTCTCACCCAGATCACTTCCTCTTCTCCTCTCTCCCATCAGGCAAGATGTACAGTAATGTAAAAACGCACACCTCCAGGTTCAGGGACAGTTTCTTCCCAGCTGTTATCAGGCAACTGAACCATCCCATCAACAACTAGAGAGCGGAACTGAGCTACTATCTTCCTCATTGTAGACTGTTGGACTATAATCAAGTTTTACTGGATTTTATCTTGCGCTAAATGTTATTCTATTTTATCATGCATCTGTACACTATGGATGTCTTGATTGCATTAATGTATTGGGTTTCCGCTGACTGGTTAGCAGCAACAAAGCTTTTTACTATACTTCTCTACATCGGCGAAACCAAGCGCAGGCTCGGCGATCGTTTCACTGAACACCTCCGCTCAGTCCACCTTAACCTACCTGATCTCCCGGTTCCTCAGCACTTTAACATGCCCTCCCATTCCCAATCTGACCTTTCGCTAAATTGGAGGAATAGCACCTCATATTTCGCTTGGGTAGGTTACACCCCAGCGGTATGAACATTGACTTCTCTAACTTCAGATAGCCCTTGCTTTCTCTCTCCATCCCCTTCCCCTTCCCAGTTCTACCACCAGTCTTACTGTCTCCGCCTACATTCTATCTTTGTCCTGCCCCCTCTCCTGACATCAGTCTGAAGAAGGGTCTCAACCCAAAACGTCATCCATTCCTTCTCTCCAGAGATGCTGCCTCACCCACGGAGTTACTCCAGCATTTTGTGTCTACCTTTTTACTATACCTCAGTACAGGTGACAATAAACTAAAGTCTTGGCACAAATGAACCAGAGGTTTTACATTCATCATTCACAAAGATTAATATTGAAGCCATTGGTAATATGTCATAATTATAGAGCTGCCACAAGTGCAGGTGGTCTTTGTTCTGTTGCCAATGCTTCTAATGTTTATGAATGCTTTTAGTGCAGTCTCAAGGTCCATTTCACAGTATTGCAAGTGACATAGCTGTCGTCAGCAAACAACCTGACAGACTGCCTTCTGTGGGGGCATTGTTTGCAGGCCAGGGCTTCAGTGTTAGATTGGTGATGTTAGCTTAGTATAGTTTAGTTCAGAGATACAGCATGGAAACAGGCCCTTAGGCCCACCATGTCCGCACCGACTAGCGAACACCGCACATTAACAGTACCCTACACAAACTAGGGCCAATTTGCATTTATACCAAGCCAATTAACCTACAAACCTGTACGTCTTTGGAGCGTGGGAGAAAACTGACGATCTCGGAGAAAACCCGCGCAGGCCACGGGGAGAACGTACAAACTCCATACAGACAGCACCCGTAGTCGGGATCGAATCCAAGTCTCCAGTGCTGCATTCACTGTAAGGCAGCAACTCTACTGCTGCGCCACCCTTAAATCTCTGCAAGGCCTGTGACCATAATTGTAGATGGTGCTGCTGCAAATGCATTTCAGTTCTACAACATCGGAACAATTCCACAGAAGCGGTTTAGTTTGTATCGCCGAATAAAATCATGAACACATTCAGGTTGAGTTTAAAGTTAATGAGTCAACAATAGGATTATTCATCACCTATTTTTATTACCTTTGTGTCATTTGGCAGACAATGCATTTAATTGATTATATTGGTTCAGAGGATTGTTCTCGTTTTCAATGCAATTTTTGTTTTCTAAATTTAAGTAACTTATTAGGAACAAGGAATCATCGGTGTATTTATAATTGTGGATTGGTGCCTATGATTTCTGTGGAACAATTCCAACATGTCGACAAGGAAAGATTTTGTGTACTATTTGTAAGAGAATTGGAAGTGCACGTATAAGGTGAGGATTTATGATGCTTTGAAAGTGCAGCTCTCCCTTGAATATTGAGTTCAGATTGAGATATTCCGATGAATCTCGCTAACATTTAAATTAATGAGCTTGACTTCCTAATATTCTAATTAATTCCCTATGGCATTGTTCATGGATCACTTCAGTTGCAAAGTTAAATTCAGATTTAGATAATTACAATCTAGCATCTTAATGGACTTTGAGATCTGTATGTAACCCAAATTTAATTTCCTGCAAACATCCTGGGATTTAGTACTTTAACCTAATTTGGGAACTTTTCACTGAGTGATGTGTATAATAGTGATGCCATTATAATGTTGGACTAATAGCACATTAATTGAAATCTTCATGAGCTGTCTAGCAATCTGGGTTTAGCTTTTTCAGAAACCATGGAAATAAAAAGGTGATGCCAGTATCAACAGGGGGGGGGGGGGGGGCTGTAAAATGAACCATTGATATTCTTTGGGGAAAACACTTTTTATCCAGTTTATTTATTGTTAAAAGAAAGATGAATGAGCAATAGAAAAATAAAGTTGCATCTTTGAGAGGCAGAGCACAATAATTGTTAGAAATTGAAACAGAAGGGAATGCTGGTGTAATCAAATTATATACTCAGGTAAAATCAATGGAGAGAGGAGAACTCAGTTAATATTGCAGGTGAATAACCCTGCATCAGAAATAGCCACTTTTGGTACAGGCAGGAAAGGCAGGTTATCTGAGCCCTTTAAGGGCCTGTCCCACGGGAGAAAAAACGGGAACTGGAACGGCGAGTGTCACAGACACACAGAGACACACACACACACACACACACACACACGCCAAAGGGATACAGACACAAACCGCGATGAACAGGACGGTTAAGACGGCTAGCACAGTGTACGGTAAGTCCTTTAAGAGGGGGGGGGGGAGAAGGATTGGAGACACTTTTAAGAAGCCAGACTACTTTTAATAAGCCAGAGGCACACAGCTGTGAAGTTTGCCGGGCATTTAACATTACCGGTCGGTTATCCTTGATTCCGAAAACTCGTGCTTACGTTATCTTTTCCCCAATGAGCCAATGAAAATGCCCGGTCAGCAAAGGCGATTAATTAAAACTAGCTACGACTACCTCGACTACCCATAACTACATGGCGACCCCACTACAACTGCACCTATGACTACAGGATTATCGATTTTCTCCATGGCGACCAACATGTTGACAAATTTGTGGCAACCATACTGAGGCCGCGACTAGTTCCCAGAAAACGAGAACTCCTCACGACCATGAAGGAGACTCACCAGAGACCACCAGCTAACATGTGGCGATCATGAGGCAAGCGCAGAGTCTCCTGCACTCGCCTAAAAAGTTGCCTGTGGGACAGGCCCTTTAGACTTTAGAGATACAGCGCAGAAACAGACACTTCGGCCCACTGTGACCACGCCGACCACCGATTGCCCCATACACTAGGTCTATCCCACACACTAGAAACTATTTATAATTTACAGAGCCAATTAGCCTACAAACCTGTACGTCTTTGGAGTGTGGGAGGAAACTGAAGCGCCGGAGAAAACTCTCACAGTCACAAGGAGAATGTACAAACTCTGTACAGACAGCACCCGTAGTCAGGATCAAACCCGGGTCTCTGGTGCTGTAAGGCAGCAACTCTACCGTTGTGTCACTCTGCCGCCCAAAGTTATTGAGTTTAATTTCGACTCCCAGGATTGTAACTAGTCTTGATGAAATAAGTGTTCTGACAGCCAGGAATAGATTCTCCTCATAGCTATGGGCACATTGCAGCAGGATTCAAAAGTGGGAAAGGAAGCACTCAGAAGCAAAAAGAGAAAACTGACCTTTGAGATGGCTATTCAGCATTCTCATTGCTGTGGAAATCTAATGATGATTGCACCTACTGCAAGCAGGAAGTCCTTGTAGTCCCATGTACCAAGTACACACTTGCCTACATTGGTTGAGTATAAATGTCTAATGCTCTTCATATGTTAACCTACTCATTCCTGGGATCATTCTTGTAAGCCTCCTCTGGACCCCCTCCAGAGCCAGCACATCCTTCCTCAGATACGGTGCCCAAAATTGCTCACAGTATTGGTAGGCTGATGGTAGCAAGGACTTGGTGTGACAACAGGACTGTTTCCCATGCTTTATTTCTCCACATCTACACCGTTGATTTTGGTTTATCGACTATTGTGTTTTCTCAGTGTCCCCTCAAGCTGACAGACCTTTCCGTGTATTGATTGTTCTCTCTGGATGTCAGCCTTAACTTTATGGCCCTGAACCTTGTTTAACTTTCAAATGAACTCATATAAATATTCTAGACTAATGTTTTATTTCATGCTTCAGTTACTAATAAAATCCACCCATTAATGTCCCCTTTCCAAGATAAAGAAACCAAGAAGTCACGATTAGTTTTCATTCACGTGCAATATAGCATCAATTTGCATTATAATACTGTACAAGGGTGATACAGTGGTGCAGCTGCTAGAACTACTACTTCACAACAACTAAGGCCCGGGTTTGATCCTGACCTCTGGTGCTGTCCGTGAGGTGTTTGCCCATTCTCCCCATAACAGAGTGTGTTTCGTCCTTGTCCTCTGCTTTCTCCACACATCGCAAAGGACGTGCGGGTTTGCCGAATAATTAGTCTTTGTGAAATTGATCCTAAACGCGATTTTGAAAGTGGGATAACATAGAACTAGAGTGAATGGGCGATTAATGGTCAGCATGGACTCAGTGGGCCAATGGTCTTGTTTCCGTGCTGTATCTCGAAAACTAAAAGGAAAAATAATTGCTTCTCATTGCTTCGTTCCTGACCATGGGTGCTGTCTGTCTGTAGTTTGTATGTTCTCCCTGTGACTGAGTGGGTTTTCTCCGGGTGCGCCTGTTTCCCTCCCACACTCCATAGACGTGCAGGTCTGTAGGTTTACGTGTAGGATAGAGCTAGTGCACAGGTGATTGCTGGTCGGCGTGGATTCAGAGGGCCCAAAGGGCCTTTTGTGTTCACACTGTATCTCTAAACTACACTAAACAAAACTGTTATTTTTCCTCTGTTCCTAGCAGCCTCTGTGAAGACCTTGGCCATATTTCTGTACTTAATATCAGGAGCAGTGACAGTATTTTTCATCATTATGATCTTTGCAGTTTGGTGATCCTGATGCTGTGTGGTAAAAGGGGACTCTGATTCGAAGTGTTTGCTGTTAAACAAGGGTATACAGTTAAAAAAAAAAAAACTATTTGGAACATCATAAGCTCATGGAATTATCTCCACACTCTCCATTGGAATATCTGAAGTAACATTTTTTCTCTGGAGGGCCAGGTTTTTAGTAGATAGTTGAGTTGAGTTCTTCATCATTTCTTTGTTACTCTAACCATTATTGAAGAGATTCAACCACGTAACATTCTGTAGTTTCCAAGAATATACTAATGACCATTGTGGACAATAACTTCCTAGAATTAAATATCAAGCTGAATTCCAAGCACCTTCTGAGAATGGAGGTTGCATAACCTGGATATGTTTTAATAACAGGCTGTGATTGTTTATTAGCCCTATCACTCCCCAGTCATTTAAAAGAAAGGTCATGATAGCAGTAAAGCACAGCAGCGTTATTATTAGCTACTGACAGGCAAAGATAACTTTTTAACAAAATACAAAGTTCTGGAGAAACTTTTTAAGTAAGAACAATGAAATTGTACTTACCATGGACACTTTTATCCTGATAACTTTGAAGTGGAAGATGTTTTTAAGTTGCAATGGGGAGTGATGGAGAATGAACCTGTGTAATTGGATGGAGATTAAGAAAGTCTAAATGATGCAAATTGTGAAGATGCCTTCTGAGAGAGGGTAGTGAAGGGTTAAAAAACTGTAAGTGCTAATACTAGAAGGTAATGAATGAGGCAGTAGAGAGGGCGGGGGAGAGGGAGGGGAGAGGGAGAGGGAGAGGTAGAAGGGGAGGTGGAGAGGGAGGGAGGGAGAGAGTACTGGAACTGTGAGATCTAAACAAAACACGGATTGCTGTAAATTGGGGTCAGATTTCAGTACAAGTGCACCAATTCCCACAGCTACATTGAATGTATTGACATTGATTACATTGAATCCTCCTGTCCTGATTCCTGTTTGAACCCATTCCATTCTCCCATTTTGTCTCTTTAAATTAACTTGTTCTGATGATGATAGTCTCCACATGAGCGTTTCCATAATGTCTTATTTTTTTCCTTAACAGTGGCTTCCCTTCCACCATAGTTGACAGGATCTCCAACTACTTCTGTTCTAATTCAAATACTTCTGTTCTCATACCTTCTCCCTCCTGAACCAAGAGAATAGTTCCCCATGTTTCACCCACCATCCTATCCGCCATCACCTTCTTTGTCTGTAAAGAAAGAATACACTGCCCTTTCTCAGCCAGTACCACCATCATTGCACCATCCCATCTCCCCAGATTTCCACCCTATCACAGACATTGCCTGCCTTTAACCTTTTCCCTTCTCTGCAACTTAAAACATGATTTTATTCATTTTTTCCCCAACTGTGATGGAAGATATTCTACCTGAAATGTTAACTCTGTTTATCTCTCTCCAGATGCTGCCTGACCCATTGAGTATTTGCAGCATTTTCAGTTTATTAATCACAACTATCATTGTTTTATAAATGTGGAAACTTGTGTATTCATCTTGGCCACACAAACAGCTAGTGAGGTGAATGATCAATTAATCTGTTTTCAGTGTTAATTAAGATATAACTTTTCATCAGGTCATTAGGATAAATATGAGATAGTATCCGATAGTCTCTTTCCACCTAAACTTGGCTCATAATAATCCGATAATGCCTCTATAACTAACATGTATTAACAAGATTCTTGGCCTTGTGACCTTTAATGAGCAATTGAACCATAATCTTTAGACAACAATGAAAGAGATCCCTCAGACCAAGCCGATCATTCTGATTGATGTGAATGGGAATTACTCAGGGAAAGTCAAATGATCAAATTAGTTGTATCTTTGTGAATCAAATCATTTGTTTGAAAAGTCATCTTGTTGAGTGTCATTGACTGTAACTCGTTTTCACCTAGCCCACAGCTAACAATGGCCTGTTTCCTTTATCATCATTACTTTCATTCATAGCATGTCTTTCATTAATTTGCTCTATATCTCTCTATATCACTGTCTATATCTCTCCTTTCCCTTCCCCCTGACTCTCAGCCTGAAGAAGACCCGAAACGTCACCTATTCCTTTTCTCCAGAGGTACCGTCTGACCAGCTAGGTTACTCCAGCTTTTTGTGCCTATCTTCAGTTTAAACCAGCATCTGCATTTCCTTCCTATACTGTTTGAAAATGTACCCGTATAACAAAGAATACATAGTTAAGGACCTCCCAGCATTAACTGGTAGAGCAGAATAATGCTCCATTATAATTGTCAATGTTTGGAATTTCAGAAATAGCGTCATCTTTCTCAGAAAGAAACAGTGCTATTTTTCAAAAGCAACAAAGCAATAAAAAAGCTGAGGCAGAGATATCTAAGAAAGAATGGAATTGTGCCATCTCAGCAGATATTAGACATTCATAGAGATATTTATCTTAATGTAAAATAACAGCCTGAGCAGTTTCAAACTGCTGTCAGTGATCCCAGCTCTGAACCTAATAGTGATAAGAGTAATGCTGCATACTGAATTTCCACCATATTTATTTGTGTTTGTGCAGATTATTTCAAGTACAAACAAAGGGATAAATTTGCAGAACTACATTTTTAGCTGCAATTATAAATAGACACGCATAATTGAAAATACAGTTATAATGGACCAAAGAAGTGGGAATGGTGTCCGTTCTTGTCTGCTATATCCAAGTGTAATAGATGGCATTTCATATTTAGAGTCCCAACAATAACATTTAGTCTGAACACGAACTGTACTGACCGAGGTGCTTATTTTCAGCTGAAACATGAAACCAAAGCCTTACCTGCCCTAAGCTACAAAGCTTCAAGCTCTCAATACAGAATACAGCTGGGGAGTGGTGCCGTCAGAGTCCTGGCCAGCCTGGTCTGGCCCAATATCTTCAAGATGGCGCAGAAACAAAGCAATGGAATGCAGACTAATATGGAATGACACCATACCATAAAACAGCACAAATTTAGAGAAGTCAAAGTGAGCTAAGCAAACAAGTCATGCTGAATTCACTGACTAGGTGCACAAGCAAGTCATGCTGAATTCACTTGTTAGGCGCATTTGGAGTTTTCTGGAAATTTTGAGCAACAAAAGACCATAACACCATAAGGTATACGAGCAGAATCAGGCCATTCAGCCCATTGGTTTCACTCTGCCATTCGATCACGGTTAATCTATTTTTCCCTCTCTACCCCATTCTTCTGCGTTCTCCCTCTAATCTTTAATGCCCTTACCAATCAAGAACCCATCAATGTCCTCTTTAAAAATACCCAGTGACTTGGCCTCCACAGCCGTCTTTAGCAATGAATTCCACAGATTCACCTTCTGTCTTAAGAAATTCCACCCCATCTCCATTCTATAGGTACGTCCTATTATTCTGAGACTGTACCCTCTGGTTCCAGACTCTCCCACTACTTGAAACATCCCCTTTACATCTACACTATCTAGGCCTTCTGGAATAAAGTGAAGGGCTTTGGAAGGGTAGACAATTGCCAAGATATTACCTGGGGCTTCAGTTACAAGGAGTGTTTCCACTGTTGTACTTGGAATGGGGAAGGCAGACAGGCAACCTGTCAGAAATGTATAGCATGATGCTAGATACAATAAAATATCCTCTCTGCAGTGGGGCATTAACTAGAGATTCAAAATTGCTAAGGAATGATTGAGAGGCAAAGTAAACAAAAAATCACAGAGCAGAAACAAAGATGATGGAAGCTGATTTCATGAATATGAGTCCAGCTTCCTTACAAAATTATTTGGGGTAAAGAACTTAGGAAAGCAGTCAGAAAATGGATGGATACAAAAACACCGACCTTTTAAACACCCGGCAAAATCACAAGTTGTGGAATGGCCCCTTTCCCTGCTTTACATTTCTACGGTCATGGATGCATCCAAGAAATAAATCATTGTTTTAATTTTTTTTAAATGTATCTGAACATTGGAAACTTTGATAAAAGTTCTATGCCCACAGTGGACATAAAAGTTTCCATGTATCCTCCCGCAGTAATCAGATTGCATTGTCTTGTAAAAACTCAGCTGTTGCTTTCACTGCAGATGACCATTGAAATGAACAAGAATTCACTTACTTTGATACGTGTAATGATACTCTTGTCAAAAAATGAAACATACAACCTTTAGTATTTTTAATAGTTTAAAAAACGTATTGCTTTTGAAAATTTTGAGGCAAAAAATAACTTTGCTACTGTGAGTCTGAAACCATCTCGCCCGTATCCACCCCCTTTCCCCATTGACACCATTGTCTTTTGAAGATGATTTTCTGGGACAAAAGTTTTTTTTGTAATACAACCATACTTCAAATTTCACTGTACCTTAATTGGTACATGTGATAATAAAATCACCTTGAAACATTGAAACTTTGTTCATGTGACTGCAGAACTACCTGGAGCAATATTCTGTTGACCATACCTTTTACTTACCTACCTGGTCATCGATAATTAAAATGTTTTTGTCGTATTCGCAAGTGAATCAAAAGCATCTCAAAGATGGTGTATTTTTGATGCATTACCACACAAAACAATAAGAGCAAATAAGTATGTACAATGTGTTAAGTGGTTAAAAGATAATATGCCAAAGTAATTAAACAATTGTATTCTTGTTGTTTCTGGTCAAGCTCATTCAAGCTACAATTGATGGACTGTAACATTAGTTCCTTGCAAAACTGGACCTGAGTCTGTTGTTAATATTGAATCGTTCCAAGCCAGTCACAAAATAGATATGAATTCATTCAAATCACACCAAAAAGAACGATTGGATATGATTTTGCTTCATAGCACTTGACAAATTTAGTAGAGGGATAAATGCTTTATTTTATTTTTGGCACGACACCCCACTTTATGTCTGCAAGTAAAATAATGAAATCATGAAATGCATGAGATTTCAGGATAAAAATAATTTCACTTTTTAGATTGTATTTTGAATCATAAAACTTCAATAAAAATCAAACAAAAATATCTGATTTCTTTTTGCTCATTTTTATTTTTTTTTATTTTTTTTATTTTTTTATTATAATAAAGAAGAAAAGAAAAAGAAATTAGATGATGAAGTATAGAAAAATGTGAGATATATAGTGTGTGGAGAAGAAAAATAGAGAGTGAAAGAGGAAAGTTAAAGAGTAGAAAATAGGAAAAAGACAATAAAAGAAAAAAAAGGAAGAAAAAGAAAAAAGAAGTAAGGAGATCTTATTTATAATCTTGACCATCCCTCGCCCAGTCACGAGTTAGCTTTTACAATTGTGTTGCACCATATGATTCCAAAAAGACAACAAATGGAGACCAATCTAGTTGTGAATTGGTCAAATTTATCTATTAGGAGAAATCGCATTTCCTCAAGATGTGCAGTGTCCAACATACTTGCAATCCACATTTTGAGCGTTGGTATTGGTGTATTTTTCCAAAATTTAAGTATTAATTTTTTTGCAATTATTAAACCATAATTAAAAAATAATTTTTGAGATGGATTCAATTTATTCCCATCTTCCATTACCCCAAAAATGGAACCGTAGGTTCCATTTTTATCTTAAATAATTTTGTGAATATTTCGAAAATATCACTCCAAAATCTATAAAGTTTTATACAGGAAACAAAAGAGTGTGTTATAGTTGCATCTTGGATTAAACATTTATCGCAAGTGGGGGATATATTTGGGTAAAATTTATTTAATCTTGTTTTTGAGTAATACAATCTATGTAAAATTTTAAATTGAATTAGATTATGTCTTGCATTAATCGAACATTTGTGAATGTATGTCAAATACTTTTCCCATGTAACCTTTGTAATTTTTATCATTAATTCCCGTTCCCACTCTTCTCTAATTACCTCAGTCGCAGGTAAATCTATATTTAAAATACTATTATATAAATATGATATTAATTTTTGTGTATCAGCTTTAATATTCATTACTTTTCCAATAAATCAGGAATTATTTTTTGATATCCCTGTATGTATGTCTTCAAGAAATTGCAAATCTGAAAATATTTAAAATAATGATTGTTTTTCAGTTTAAATTTTATTTGTAATTGTTGAAATGATAGTAAATCTCCCATTTCATACATGTCCCCGATCCTTTTAATTCCTAAACTTTCCCATTGATTATATATTTTGTCCATCATAGATGGTTTAAATAAAGGATTATTCGCTATTGGTGTTAACAATGATAGGTTTCTTAATTTTAAGGATAATTTTATTTGTTTCCATATTCTTATTGTATCTTATATATTGTATTGTTCATTTTTTTCGGGGAGAAGAGGTTCGTTCCTATATTACAAGGATAACAATCCTCTTTCTCCATTTTTATCCATTCTGTCTGTTGGGTTGAACTATCCAACCAGTAAATTATATTCTTAATATGTATTGCCCAATAGTAATACAGAAAATTTGGGAGTGAAAGTCCCCCGACATCTTTTGGTTTACATAAGTGTTCTTTTTTAATTCTATGTGATTTATAGTCCCAAACAAAATTAGTAATATTAGAGTTTAATTTAGAAAAAAAATATTTTGGTACATATACTGGTATAGACTGAAATAGGTATAATAACTGTGGTAGAAAGATCATTTTTATAGCGTTTATTCTACCTATTAGTGATAAAGGAAGTGTTTTCCAAAATTTAATCATTATATTAAGTTTATTTATTAAAGGTATAAAATTGACATTAAATAACGCTTTATGTTTTCTAGTAATCTGAATACCCAGATATTTAAATTTTTCTGTTGCTATTTTAAAGGGGAACTTCTGTAAGTATGTGGATTCTTGAGGTTTTAATGTCATGATTTCACTTTTGTTCCAATTTATTCTATATCCAGAAAAGGACCCAAATTCCTCTATTAAGTTTAATAAATTTGGTATGCTCGTTTGTGAGTTTGTTATATATAACAGAATATCGTCTGCATATAATGAAATTTTATTATTTGAGTCCCTAGTATTATAACCCTGAATATTCGGATGACTTCTTATACATTCGGCCAAAGGTTCTATCATAAGGGCAAATAGCAGGGGTGATAAAGCACATCCCTGCCTATTACCCCTCGATAATTGAATTTTTTTGAGATAATATACTATTAGTTAATATTCTTGCCATCGGTTTATAATATAATAATTTCACCCATGTAATAAAATTCTCTCCCATATTAAATTTTTGTAATACTTTGTATAAATACTGCCATTCTACCTGATCAAATGCTTTCTCTGCGTCCAAAGAAATAATTGATATATCTTCTTCCTCCACTTTATGTGAGTACATTATATTAAACAGGCGTCTCAAATTATTAAATGAATATCTTTTGGGTATAAACCCCGTTTGATCAGGATTTATCAATTTACTAATATATTTGCTTTATCTTCTGGCTAAGGTTTTTGCTAAAATTTTCTGATCTGTATTTAAAAGTGATATAGCTCTATATGAGCCCGGTTCCTCTAGATCTTTATCTTTCTTTGGAATAAGCGTGATAGTTGATTCTGCTAATGTTTCAGGTAATTTATTTTCTTTAAAAGCGTGAGTATATAAATTAAATAAATAGGGGGTCGTTATCTCATGAAATTTTTTATAAAATTCATTACTAAAACCATCTGGTCCCGGTGTCTTACCATTTTTCAACGATTTTATTGTTTCACCTATTTCTTCGATTGTAATTTGCGCTCCGAGTTCTTCTTGTTTCAAAAGATCAAGTTTTGGTAGATTACAATTATCTAAATTTTTTTTAATTTTACTATCTTCTGTTTTAGTTTTTGATGTATATAAATTTTGATAAAATTGAGCAAATCTTTTATTAATATCTTTAGGTAGTATTAATAATTCACCATTCTCGGATTTAATTTTATTTATAGTATTTTCTTTTTCTTGTTTTTTCAGTTGGCGCGCTAACAGCTTATGTGGTTTGTCACCAAACTCAAAATGTTCCTGTTTTGTAATTTGGAATAATCTTATTACTCTTGCCGAGAGAATTCGATTAAGTTTAAATTTCAGTAATATTATCTTATTATGTTTATCTATAGTGGAATCTTTAGCATTATCTAACTCTAACTGTCTTATTTCTTGTTCTAACAACGTTTGTTCTGTTTTATTCTTTTTATTTTGAAAAATTTCGTATGAAATTATAATTCCTCTAATAAATGCTTTAAAAGTTTCCCATAGTAAAGAAGGTGAGGTACCTGGTGTATCATTTATCTCAAAAAATAATTTCATTTGTTGTTTTAAGTATTGATAACCCTGTAAGTCATTTAATATATATGTATTAAATCTCCCAAAAAATTTTTTACCCGGCATTCCCTCAAATTTTACTGAAAAAGTCAACGGAGAGTGATCAGAAATACTACTAATGTGGTATGTTGGATTAATTGTATATGGCATTAATTTCATATCCACTAAATAATAATCAATTCTTGAATATGTTTTATGCACCGAAGAGTAAAACAAATATTCCCTTCCTGCTGGATTAGCAGATCTCCATACATCTGTTATATTAGTATTTTTTATATAAGTATCTTGAAGTTCACTAGTCTTAGATTTTAAATTACTCCTTCTTTGTTTTACTGATTTGTCTAAGTATGGATCTAAAACACAGTTGAAATCCCCTCCTATTATCACATTTTGATAATTAAACTCTAATATTATATCTATAATTTTATCAAAAAATTGAGAGTTATCAAAATTCGGAGCGTAAATATTTACCATAGTTATTGGGGTAGCATAGATTTCTCCTGAAACTATGATATACCTTCCCTCTTTATCTGATATAGTATTCTTTAATTTGAAAGGTATACCTTTTCGAATAAGAATTGCCGTACCTCTAGATTTAGAAGTAAATGACGAATAATATGTTTGGCCTATCCACTTCACCTTTAATCTCATTTGTGTTTGTTGTTTCATGTGAGTTTCTTGCAAGTAAATTATGTCACTTTTCAAAGATTTTAGGTGAGCAAAAATTTTACCCCTCTTTATTGGTTCATTGGCACCCCTTATATTCCAACTACAGAATGTGATTCCTCCAATCTTTATTTGTCTATCGTCTTGCATTGTATATCAAAGTAGTATTCTTGAATCATATGTTGCAAACAAATACCTCAGAATTCTGGGCGTTGGGTGGTCATTCCAAGTTTTTTTTAATTTATATTACATCTCCTTCTCCAAAAGTACCTTAGATAAAGCAAGAAAAATTGTGATTTAAAATTAATTACACAAAAACTAAGCAGATACAAATTTATATAGTGATATTTAAAAAAAAAGTGAAATTAAGGTATCTAAGAAAAGATACCTTAAAGACGAATAGCCACCTAAGGTGGCGAAAAATGTATAGACTTCCGTTGATGTTGTTTTACATTGAACCCCAATCCCTTATTAACACCTCGTAAAAAACTACAGACCGTCTCATATCTTGTTTATTCTTATTTAAATTGATCAGACTAGCACTAGTAAAAAGCACACAAAAAAAACACTCAGAGAGAAAATATTAAAAAGTAAAAAATAAGGTAATAAAAAAACAAATATAAAACCCAACATATTCTCAGTTCTATAAGTATTTATACCTTTCCAATATATCTAACCAACTACTATACAAGCAGGTACCGAGGGGTTAACCTCATTCCTGGATCTTTTCCAAGTTTATGTTGCGTTCCCACACAAAAAAAATACGTTAGTAATGTTATAGACATTTTGGTTAATTACAATTTATAAGCAATGGTTTATTCATGATTTATTCATATTTACTACATACAATCACTAATCATTAGTATAATTAAATTTGTTAAATTAGTTGGTTAATTATAATTAGAATGTAATAGTTAGAAAGTTAAATATTAATATTAACTCAACCATGTCCCTTATACAGTGTCTTCAACATCCTTTTGTTTATATTTGAGCTGTTCATTCAAGGTGAAACATGGACAATGTTCTCAAATACACATTCCAGACAGATAAGCTTGGTAGCTGTCTGGAAAAACCACCATCTTAACCAGTTCCAGCTCTATCTTAAAAGTTAAAAAATTCACTGTTCCTCTTCGACCTCTTCTTCCGATGTTTTCGATGCTTTTCTCACGATATCTTCTGCATATTTAAATGCTTTTACGGGATCCATAAATGAGCGCTCGGTTCCGTTATAAGTAATTTTCATTTTTGCTGGGAAAACTACCCCATATCTGACCTTCGGTATACCCCTCAATATATTTCTTGTCTGTGTAAACAAGTTCATTCTCTGGACAATCTCCGGAGGATAATCACGAAAAAATCGAATATTATCCCCACCATATATCAAATTTACCCCATGAACAATCTTATTCAGTATAAATTCCACTGAAGAGATATCAAGAAATTTCACAATTATCTGTCTTGGAACCGCATTTATGCCTCTTGGGACACGTCCAGCTCGGTGAACAGTATCTATTCTTAATTCTTCCGGCAGTTTAAAAACATCTTTGAGTAAGTTAGCAACGAAAGTACGTGTTTGAGATACATGTCCTTCTCGTCCTTCTCTTACTCCAACAATTCTCAAATTCTGCCTTCTCGCTCTCGCTTCCAAGTCCAAACATTTGTCAGTCATTCTTGCAAGTTTTTCTGCTTCATCTTTCTTTAATTTTTTCAAACTGTTTATTTCCATAATCATCTCTTTCATATCATTTTCCATCTCTTCCATTCTCTCATCCATGTTGTCCATCTTAGCATTTTCACCAGCAAATTTCTGATTATAATCCTTTTCGATTCTAACAACTTCCGATTTAAGTTTTTTATCAAACTCATTGTATTGTTTCTTCAGCTCCTTTAACTCAGCACAAGCACCATCAATTTTATGAGAGAATATCTCCATATTAGTCTCCATATTCTGCATCTTAGTCTCCATATTCTGCATCTTAGTCTCCATACTCTGCATCTTTTCCAGTGTAGTATTGATTGTAGCAGTTATATCTAAAAGCATTTGCTTTACCTCCTTCTCCTTCTTTTCTCCTTTTGCAGCCACTTCCAGCACAGCTCCTTGGCTATAAGACTCTTGGCTCATTTTTCTAAAGCATAACTATTTAATATTCGTTAATATTTCCAAATGATTTGATGATTTGTGGTTTTTACCATCAGTATGAATTGAGGACTAATACTGATTACATTTATGTGCTGGATTTAGGACGTCATCCAAGGTATTAATGCCCAGGAATTTCATATGTTCATAAGTTCTCGGAGCAGGATTAGGCCATTCGACCCATCAAGTCTACTCCACCATTCAATCATGGCTGATCTATCTTTCCCTCTCAACCCCATTCTCCTGCCTTCGGCCCATAATCCCGACACCGTACTAATCAAGAGTCTATCAATCTCTGCCTTAAAAATATCCATTGACTCGGCCTCCACAGCTGTGTGTGGCAATTAATTCCACAGATTCACCACCTTCTGACTAAAGAAATTCCTTGTCATCTCCTTTCTCAAGGTACGTCCTTATAATTCTGAAGCTATAGCCTCTGGTCCTATACTCTACCACTAGTGGAAACATCCTCTTCACATCCACTCTATCCAGGCCTTTCACTATTCAGTGGGTTCAATGAGGTCCCCCCCTCATCCAACTCCAGTGATTAGAGGCCCAATGCCTTCAAATTCCCATCATATATTAACCCAATCATTCCTGGGATCATCCTCGTAAACCCCCTCTGGACCGTCTCTAATGCCAGCACATCCTTCCTCAGATATGGGGCCCAAAACTGCGCACGATGCTCCAAATGTGGTCTGACCAGTGCCTTATAAAGCCTCAACATTGCATCCCTGTTTTTGTATTGTAGCCCTCTTAAACTAAATGCTATCTGCTAACTCTACCGACCAATGAAAACTGGTGTGTGGTCTCTCAACTTCCCCTTTCTGAAGTCAACAAATAATTCTTTGGTCGTGTTGACATTGAGTTTGAACTCAAACTTTGGCACCACTCTACTAGATGTTCTATCTCTCTCCTGTATGCTGGCTCATCACCACCGGTGATTCGACAACTACAGTGGTGTCATCAGCATATTTATAGCTAGCATTGGAGCTGTGCTTATCTATATTGTCAGGGTGTAAAGAGAGTAGAGAAGGGGTCCAAGCACGCAGTTTTGAGGTGTATCTGTGTTGATAGTCAATGAGGAGAAGACGTTGTTCCTGATTCGCACTTTCAATAAACTTCAGACGTTAATTAGACTAAATGTGTTCTTACTGTGGAAAACCCACTTCAAAGTAATGGGCAAGATGTTTCCTTAATTTTAAGATACGTAGGTAATTGTCAATCCTGCTAAAAATGGTTTTGTAAACAGAAATTAAAATAATGTGGCACGATTGATTTTACTTATCACAGTTTTCATGTTCACCCATGTTCAACCTCATAGAATCTTCGTCAAAGTTAAATAGAAGATTTTGACCATAAAAAGACTCACAGTGTTGGAATAACTCAGCGCGTCTTGCAGCATCTCTGAAGGACTGAGGTAGGTGATGTTTCAGGTCAGGCAGTCTGAAGAAGGGTCCCGACCTGAAACATCACCTATCCATATTCTCCAGAGATGTTGCCTGTCCCAGTGATTCCCTCCAGCACTATGTGTCTTTTTTTGTACACCAGCATTTGCAGTTCCTTGTATTAATACTTTCACCATATTCACTTTGGTTAATAAAAATCAATTACAGTTGCAAACATATTATTAATGCAAGATAGTGTTGAAATGGTTTATAAATATGTAGAATTGGGCTGACAATGTAGTATTCTTGCCGATGTTGTCAAATGGTGCAATTTAAGCTGTTCTATCTGCCTACTGATTACTCATAATCAAATTATAAAAAACTATTCAAGGAAACAAAAATATAGAAGTAGGGCTTACAGTCCTTCAAGCCTAAATAATAATTAAAATAATCAAGGTGATCCTGTGCCCAATTCACATATTCCTATAATATTCTCTGATTGTCTTAGTTTAACAAGAAAACATGTTTATAAGCCTTGAGTATACCCTGTAATTGAGAATCCCCAGTCCTATAAAGGATATATCAGATTCATACCACCACAAAGTTGAGTCTCTTGAGCTGCTTTGCTTTGATATTTTGGTCTGCGAGTTTGGTATTAATTTGTTACTGACATGTGTACTGTGATACAGTAAGACATTTTCTTTGTGTGCTATCCAGTCAAATCATATTATACATGATTTCAATCAAGCCATACATAAATAAAGATAAAAAAATATCAGAGTACAGAGAATAGTGTTACAGTGTTACAGTTATAGAGAAAGCACAGATAAAAGTAAGTGTAAGGGCTGCAACGAAGTAGGGTGGAAGATGGGGTTGGGACTGGACTTATGGTTTATGAGAGGACTGTTCTTTAGGCTGATAAAAGTGGGGAATAAGCTGCTCCTGAATAGTCCCTGATTATATTGGCTGCTTTCCTTAGGCATTGTGGGTGTAGATGTAGTCGATGGAAGGGAGGCTGGTTTCTGTTATGGACCAGGCTATATCTACAACTCTCTGCAATTTCTTCCTGTCTTGGGCAGAGCTGTTGCCAAGCCAAACTGGCCTGAATCCAATAGGATGTTTTCTACGGTAAATCTGTGGAATTTGCTGAGAGTTGTTGGAGACATGTCAAACTTCCTCAATCTTCTGAGGAGGTCGAGGCATCAGTGTGCTTTCTTGGCGATAGGCTCAATGTAGTGGAAGTAGAGGTTGTTGTCTTAACTGTGTATTACTAAGCTCCCCTATTTCTATCCTGTTCTCTGTATCGTTATTATTTGAGGGTTGTGGATGTAGTTCAGTCCATCAAGCAAACCAGCCTATATTTCCATCGCCTGCCTTAAACAAACATCCTTCACTCAAGATCTAAGAAGCTGTTTAAATGCAGAAGGTATCACAGTTGAGCTCCTGAAACCGCTCCCTCAATATTCAAATTCGCTCTGAGATCTGCATGAATCACAAGCACAGGGCAATTTTCTATCATTGCCGATAATGTTATAGCTTTCTGGCATTCAATCATTCACTGACAGATATTTTATGTTCGCTGTAATGTGTTTGAAAATATGCTGCACTGCAACTGTGGCCGAGATTGGGGTACTAATTCCTTGCCTAACATGATTCTGAACAGCAGTTTGTTACCCTTGCATCACTCTGTGGGGAGAAGAGTCTCGCAGACTGACAGATGGATGGCTGAAAACAAAATTGGTTTTCTTAAGTGGTGAAGTTGTCGCAACACTAGAACTCTTGTTGTGTTTATTTTTTATCATCATATATCACCTGATACTGCTTAGTACCAGTATCACATAGTGCATGCGACATTACTTCAGTGATTACACTTTGAAAATGGTTGATGGGCTAAATTTAAACAACCCGTGGCCTTAACATAAATGCAAGCATTTCTTATCTCTGGCAAGAAGTTATTTTTCCACAATATATAACAAGTTCACCCATGAATTGAAATGTCATCTGTCAGTGTAATGGTTAGTGTTGCTTGCATATTTGGGAGGAACCATCCCTGCAGTGATCATTGTAGCAACTCCACAGGAGTATTTGGCTCTTATCAATAAAAGTTTGATTGATTTTAGAACAAAAAGAGGAAAGTACAAAAGCTTTTACATTCGTCTTACTTTTCCTTCAACTCAATCTTGTAGACTTTTAGACTTTAGAGAAACAACGTGAAACAGGCCCTTTGGCCCACCGAGTTCTCGCCAACCAGCGATCACTAGTACACTAGCACTATCCTACACACTAGGGACAATTTACAATTTTTTCTGAAACCAATTAATCCACACACCTGCACATCATTGGAGTGTGGGAGGAAATTGGAGCACCCAGAGAAAAACCTGCGCAGCCACAATGTGAATGTACCAACTCTCTATAGACAGCATTCATAGCCAGGATCGAACCCGGGTCTCAGGCGCTGTAAGGCAGCAACTCTACCGTTGCGCCACTGTGCCGTCCCAAAGTCTTTGTAACATGTAACTTAACTTTTGTAACTTTAGTGTCGTTTAGTTTATTATTTTCACATGTACCAAAGTGCAGTGAAAATGTTTTTATTTGCGTGTTATCCGGTCAAAGAAGACTATATATGAATACGATCAAGCCGTCCACAGTGCACAGTAAAAGGATAAAGGATCTGCTGAAATTTAAACAATGCAATAGATGATGGCAGATCCTCTTCTGGGACCGGCACGCAAAGAGTCACCATGCTCCAGCGCCATCTTGGATCTTGAAGTGGTAATCAAGAGATATGTGAGCTGTGGAACTCATTGCCACAGAGGGCTGTGGAGGCCAAGTCAGTGGATATTTTTAAGGCAGAGGTAGACAAATTCTTGATTAGAACGGGTGTCAAGGGGTATGGGGAGAAGGCAGGAAAATTGGATTAGGAGGCAGAGATCAGCCATGATTGAATGGCGGAGTAGATTTGATGGGCCGAATGGCCTAATTCTATTCCTATAACTTGTGAACTTGTGAATTGAGATGGTGATGGAAGTAGCACCATAGGAATGCCAGGAAGTGGGAATCTTACAATCTTTCAACAGCTACCACTGGATCCCTAGCACTTTCCCTGGGTCAGGCAGATAATTTGAACCCAATTTAACGTTTTGCTAATCTTGAAATAACAATAGTAAAAGTACTTCCTCCCTCAGTATCTGCTCATTCTCACTGTCCAGGCGATCATTCTGATCTGATGATATCGTGTTACCAAAGCCCTTTTACCAAATCTGAGTTGTTGGTTTCTCACGTTGTAGTTTTGTGCCTGTAAATGGTGCAATATGAGATTTGCATTGTGTATTTACTGCTGCTTGTGTTCTGTTGCAAGGCTGTCATTGCATCTTATTTTTAATAGATGACCGTACTGAGGCAACAGACCGCACACACACACAGGAAAACAGCTGCTGGTGAGGGTCCAGAAGATTTGCAAATCTCCGAGAGCACAGAAGCTGCACTGAAGACAACGTGGAAGGTAGTTTACTTCGGCCGTAGTAACCTGGGCGCATTATATGATTCTCGTCTTTTCAGCAAGTTTACAAGTACTTACATTTTGCAGCATCTGTGGAGGGAATGGGCAGATGACGCTTTGGTTCAGGACCCTTCTTCAAACTGATGGAGTAGTGGGGAGAGATATGGAAACGAGAGGTGGGGGGTGGGGGAAAGGTCCCACTTTGATGGAAGTAGTACTCAATGAAATGACAAAGGAAAAGTGATAAACACAAAATGCAGGAGTAACACAGCGGGACAATCAGCATCTCTGGATAGAAGGAATAGGTGACGTTTCGAGTCGAAGCCCTTCAAACTGGCTTCAGTTCAAAGGGATATTAGGTAATTCCGTTTGCAGCAAAGTATTCTTCATTTCCCTTCTACATTGGAAGCTCTTGGACATTTGTGTGGTTGTTCCTATCTAAATTAAATTGGTAGGTCAAACAACACCAGAAATAAAAACAGATGGCTCATTAAAATTACCTTATGTGTTCATGGAGTTATTTTTGAATGGTACATAATGCAATAATGTACCAAATCAGCCACAATAGAACAGAACTGAACCATCTGTCTCCTCAGTCAATGTCGGTGGGAAATGAAGTTTAATACTGTCAGTTACATCTTATTATGACAAGAAAAATGGACTTCAGCAGTCTACCTCTTAATTTCCCAAAGCATTAACAATTTTAATATTGGAATGTTGCTGGTTTGTGAGATTCATGGAGCTTTTCTTATGCAATAGGTCATGAAGAACAAAGTAAAGTGCTGAATATCAATATATTAAAAAAGGAACACTGTTTGAAGTCTGAATAACAAAATACTTCAAAATTACACAGGTTATTAGATGTAATGGAGAGGAAAGGTTCAGATAAGACAAAGTTTGTTACAAATAAGTGTATAGATCACTTAATTCCTGCAGAAATATTGCACTAATGTTTGATGCTGATAAATAGGTAGTATATTTGTTACGTTTCTATTGTAATTCAATATAATATATTTTCACATAATCTTGTTTGCATTGTTAATTTTGCACTGCAATGCTAAAATCAAGATGGTCAATTGCTCATAAATGTTAGAACATCATAAGGATGGCATTTCACTCTGTGAAGCTTCCATGTGGTTATAATTCACTAACAGTCGATGGGTTTAATTCACACCAGAATACACACTTAAAGTGAAATTATTAATCAATGACTGTAAATTTAAGTACTATTCTTCCATGGGTAAAGAGTATGTGTTGCTATTGTGCTCATGACCACATTATTAGTGTCTTCAGAGTCGAGAAGGCCTATTAATCTGCAGTGAAATGCTGAAGTGATATTCATTAAATATTTTAAAATCTTTAGTGCTTTAATTGCTGAAGAGTTTAAGGAGTTAATTTGTTTTAAATACTTTTATACTGTTTTGCACTGATATTAAAAAAATAATATTTGATCCTCAGAAGAATTTGCACTACATTCATCAGATTAAAAGTAATCTATGAAGGTGCTCAATGCAAAATGTTACATTTGAAGCAAACTATAATATACAAGACTAAGTGGGACCCATTGCGTCCCAGCATCACACGGGAGGGCTGGTCCCCCAACACAATATTCCACCTCTCCACCAATTCCAATATTGGTGGCCAGTGGGGGGGGTTCTGGAGCGCTAGTATGGGTGTTGTGGGCTGAAGGGACTGGTTTCCAGAGGGCTTGTATGGACATTGTGGACCGAATAGATTCTTTGGGCTGGTGGCTCAGTCACTCAAGCCTGTTGTGCTGGCAGCTCACTCACTCACGGCTAGTGGGCCAAAATGCTCCTCCTGGGCTAAAATGGGCATTTTGGGCAAAAGGGACTGGTTTCTCAGCTAATAGGGGCATCGTAGGCCGAAATTAGTGGTTTCAGGCAGGCCAAACAACTCATTTCATTCCATTTCATTTCAAGCGCAGGGCAGGTCGAACAGCTGATTGCATTTTCATTTCACTTCCATTGCCATTGCAGTTTCAAGCACAGGCCAGGCCAAACAGCTGATTTCATTTTCATTTCTCTTCCATTGCCATTGCAGTTTCAAGCACAGGCCAGGCCAAACAGCTGATTTCATTTTCATTTCACTTCCATTGCCATTGCAGTTTCAAGCACAGGCCACGCCAAACAGCTGATTGCATTTTCATTTCATTTCCATTGTCATTGCAGTTTCAAGCACAGGGCAGGCCAAGCCAAACAGCTGATTGCATTTTCATTTCATTTCCATTGCCATTGCAGTTTCAAGCACAGGGCAGGCCAAGCCAAACAGTTCATTGCATTTTCATTTCATTTCCATTGCCATTGCAGTTTCAAGCACAGGGCAGGCCAAGCCAAACAGCTCATTGCAATTTCATTTTATTTCTATTGCCATTGCAGTTTCAAGCACAGGGCAGGCCAAACAACTCATTTCATTTTCATTAAGGGCTAACAAATCATTTATTGCAAGTACATTGCAGACTCACAGTTCAATTGATGCACAGCCTAGAATGAGAGCAATGACCTCTCCCTCGCAATCTTGCAGAGTGACTGAGTCATGTTTTGGCATCCATGGTTTTATAGTCCTGCCACCCCCCGCAGACGGGGCGTTACCTTCATTGCGGTGATTGACAGGCAAGAGGATCTGAAGGTTTTTTAAACACTCATAACTTTTTTATTTTTCATCGATAGGAAAAATCCTCGGGGCCTTCTCAGCAGAGGAGGACTGTGAGTAAGATGGCCAAATATCATAGCGATATATGGTAGCGATTTTTCTAAAATCAATATACAGCACAGACAGGAAGTGGTCAAGATGAGACTTTTAATTATTTAGATTTACCTGTTAGATTTGCTTTAGTTTTCTCCTCTATTTATTGTCTGTATTCATTCTTGGTTATTTATTTATATTAAATTTCTACACTATTCACATATTTATTTAGCTATGTTATGTGTTTTATAGTCTCATATTTATGAGCATTTTTTTCATATGTGGGGGGGGGGGGTTGGATAGTACATTCATATAATTGTATGGATATTCAAATATTTATACGTAGATTTTAACCATATTTCCACCTGCAACTAGGCTGATTTACTATTCACTAACACCCATGGCTTCTGAAACCCGATGTACTTTCACAGGCATAATGAGGTTAATCTTTGATATGTTCAAGTGTTTTTTAACACAGATGAGCAGAATGTCATTTCTCTGACAGCCAGCATTGCCTGAGTGGGTAAATCCTCCCGCAGTGCTTGGAGCCCTTCTGGCCAGTTGTACTATGGAGGCAGTCAGGGAATTACAATCTCCCTTATCATATATGCAATGATGTTCACAATAAAGAAAAGCAGACGTGTGTTCAGGTGTAGAAACAGTTGGAGCATTGAAAATCCTTTCAGTTCTAGCTACAGATCTAGCTGTGCTACCACAGAGCTTCACACCCAGATATTCCCATTTCCTATATTATGCTTTTATATGATTGGGGTTTTTTTTCTCTTTTTTTTCTTCTCCACTATGGGGTGAATTTATTTTGCTTTTAATTTAATTCAGAGCGCCTCATGCCTTGTCAAATTATGATTAAAGGACAAAATAAAATTGCTTCTGTCGGCTTGTCTCACAAGCCATCACGGAACAATAATGGATAGATTAGCATTTGATTAGTACTCCATGCAGTTCGAATAGACCTGTTCAATATATAAACATTGGATAGACAAATATCATTCTGAAGAGGTGGTAGCCCCCCTTGAACAAGAGGAAAAGATTAAATTCCAGACTGTTAACCATACAAAAGGAGGTCATATTCCACATCAGTTCCTTGTAAGACTACTATAGTTAGCCTCACTTCTTAAACATACAATGAGACAGAACAAGGCCATTTGCAAGTTAACTTTATATGGATTCTCATAGAAACTATCTTATTAGTTGCCTCCCCCCTTTTCCTACTTCTTTGTACTCCTGTGACTGATTCACTCATACATGCCTGTCATCTCCCCTTTGATTCTGTTTTGTTGTTAACTTAAACTAAGGCCAATTTATGATTACCAATCAACACATGTTTAGGGAGACCTGAGCATCCAGAGGAAGTCCACATGGCCATGGAGAGGATAATTGTGGGCATGAGGAATCCACGGGATTTAAGTCTGGATTTGGGACCTGGCATAAAGACCTTGCCCAATGGAATCGAGTTTGGAATTCAAGTGCCCCAAGTCAGCCGTCATAGAACATCAGGATTGGGAACAGCAGCAGGCCATTTGACCTGCAAGCCTGCTCCACCATTCATTATGACAATCCAAATGCATGATCTCGACACAAAATGTTGACTATCTCTCTGACTCCACAGATGCTTCTTGACGCACTTACTGCCTCCATTTATGCAATGTAAATGCTTAATGTGCCAAACTCAACCCTGATTGGTGCTAAATCTTTGCCTGGTTTTCACATTGGTATTTTGTCAAAGTTCTGATGCAGATATGTTAATGAGAAAATCTTACATTGCCATTCATTTTGTGGTGCCAGAAGTGAGAGAATTCATTGATATAATTCATTGAAGAATATTTGTTCTGAGCATTAATAGTTTTGGCATTGAACAAACTACCATCCTCCCCTTAAAAATGTACAGCCACAGAATCATTTATTAGTATTATCTAAATTTACATAACTGTTGACAATATCATTGATGCATGAATGAAGTTAATAAAATTTTTGGGGAACACTGACAACCTGGCTAGACAAAAAAACACTGGAGTAACTCAGCGGGACAGGCAGCATCTTTGGAGAGAAGGAATGGGTGACGTTTCAGATCTGAAGAAGGGTATCGGCCAGAGATGGTGCCTGGCCCGCTGAGTTACTCCAGCATTTTGTGTCTATCTTCGGTGTAAACCAGCATCTGCAGTTCCTTCCTACGCAATATTCCCTGGCTTCCAGTTTCATTCACAGTTTTGAACTCAAACCCCCTTTTCAGATTTGAGCACAGAATGTACTGGAGGTGACAGTAAATCAGCCTTTGTGTTCATTGGCTTCAGTTGCTGCACGTAATACCATGACACCATTGAAAGGAGAACAGGACATGGTCAAAATTCCTAGCTCGCCCAAACTGCCAAAAACTACACTCAAAATGGCTGCCATCTTTCCCATTGTTTAGTGACCACACATTAAAAATACATAATTCAATAAAAAAAATCCTAAGCACATCTGGTGAAATGAGGTAATGCACTGTATAAATGTATATTATTACATTTCTATGTTTTCGGTTCTTGACGGAATTTGCAACTTTAGCTATTGTTCATTTTGATTCTGGTTATTTTTCTCTCAACCGAAGTAACAGTTGGAAAAAGGCACATAACAGCTTGGGAAACCGGCGCTGATTCTATTTTTGTGCACTTGTTGTTGATTTCACTATAAATGGAAAATTCATGCAAATTAGTTAGCAAAAATAGATTTTTAAGGAATGTGAAAAGAAACTTTCAAAAACGTCTTTGCGGTAACCTGCCAACACGATGTTCGAGTTGTGATTTTTTAAATCTTAACATCAACTCTACATGCATCATGTTCATCTTTTGTCATTCATAGATTTATTTATGTATTTAAGCAAAATATTGCGGATGCTGAAAATCTGAAATCATCTATTTATATACTAATTGTAAAGCCTTGGGAGTCAGAATTAACCTGTTGTTGGTACTGTGAATGGTTGCAAACTGTCGTATTTTGAATTTCTTTCTTCGAAGTTATCCGATTAGCAGCTCATCCTAACTTCATAATCATTTTTTATTAGATTGTTAGTGATCTACATTTGCCTCTCTCGGAAGATCAAATTATGTTTGAAAAGGGCAAATTACTCATGGTATAATTTTGTCATCAAGTACAAAATAACTTCATCAATTCTTTCTTGTCTATCTCTACATGAGAACTGTGTAGGTGGCAAATTGGTTATTATTTCATTTTGAACTTGTACATCATTGGTTCTTGAAATTAGATACTGATTTTCATAAATGCTTGGAGATTAGTAGCAATCCTGTTGAAAGTGTATTACTCATGTTATTAAGTTTACATATTGGTTTTCATCTAAAATTGTGGTTATAGTACTATATTAATTTCTTGCTTGCTTTAAGTTACTAAGCTCACTGTTCCATCAGTGAATTTAGATCTTTGAACATTTTAAGTTTCATGGATAATTTTTCAGACATTTCAAACCTAGTCTGGTCTCACCTCCAGAACACTTGATTCATAGAACATAGAACAGTATAGCACAGGCATGGGCCCTTTGGCCCACTATGTTTGTGCTGAACATGATGCCAAGTTAAACTGATCTTACCTATCTGTACATGATCTATATCCTTCTATTCCCTGCACTTCCATGAAGGATGTGCTGGCTCTGGAGAGGGTGCAGAGGAGGTTTACAAGAATGATCCCTGGAATGACTAGGATAACATATGATGAGAGTTTGACGGCACTGGGCCTATATTCTCTGTAGTTTAGAAGAATGAGGGAGGACCTCATTAAAACATACAGAATAGTGAAAGGCTTGGATAGAGTGGATATGGAGCGGATGCTTTCACTTGTGGGAGTCTAGGACTAAAGGTCATAGCCTCACAATTAATGGACATTCTTTTAGGAAGAAGATGAGGAGGAATTTCTTTAGTCAGAGGTTGGTGAATCTGGAATTCTATACTCATTTTACACCTACATCCACTAGTTTTGGACATTTCCACCCTGGGAAAAAGGTTCTGACTGTCAACCTACCTCTGCCTCTCATGATTGTATATACTTCTATCAAATCGCTTACACTCCGATGTTCCAGAGAAAACAGTTCGCCCGGAACAGTTTTCTTTTTCACAACTATTCTGCACTGAATAACTTGGTTCTTCTTTAGAGTCTCCCGTCCGCTTAGTATCTTTTTATAACTACTTATGGATGGTTCATTTTGAATATGGAGACACAATAGACTGCAAATGTTGTAATGCTGACTAATTCCTCAACTGCAATTACATTGAGAAGTTGCTCAGAAACATAATTATGAAATTTCTAGTTAGTAGACACTCAAGAGTGGAGAATTTCAGCAGAACAACCCCATCCAGAAGAGTGCCCAGAGTAATGAAGCCATTGACCTGAAAAGGTTTAATGATGATGTGTCACTCTTCTGAATCTGTTCTAATTCCAACACTGGAATTGTGATTAGTTTGGTTAGGGTGTTTAGACCAAATCTTTGTTATGTACAACTACTTTTGGTCTTTGCCAGCAAGCTGAGAAGTCTTATATTTCAAGGACAATGCAACTTTCATTTGCACTGTGTGAAAAAAATCCCTATGGAGCAGAATGAGCAACTTTGCTTTGATGTTTAAGATAGAACAGCAGATGTTGGAAAAATCGAAGGTAGACAAAAATGCTGGAGAAACTCAGCGGGTGAGGCAGCATCTATGGAGAGAAGGAATAGGCGACGTTTCGGGTCGAAACACTTCTTCAGACTGATGTCGGGGGGAGGGGGGGATAAAAGAAAGGAAGAGGCGGAGACATTGGCCTATGGGAGAGCTGGGAAGGGGGAGGGAGCGAGAAAGCAAGGACTATGGCTGACGGACAAATGCTTCAGTAATGTTGCCTTTCATCAGCCATGTGGAGCAGATGAATTGAAAATCCTCTTAAAATATTGCAGTCTCACACAGTACTCAAAAGCTTTTACAATAAGTGGCCCGTTGAGATATTTGACATCTACATTTATCAAAACAATAATTTCACAAATATTCCTGTGTTACTCCATATTAATTTCTTACAAATTGATTAATTGAATTCTATTACAAAAGAGGACGGGCCATTAGTTGCAAATTATGTTTGTACATTTTGCTTTAGAATAAAATAATACCGAGTTCTGATTACACTCTATGTGCTCAGTGGCACCATCAATATTCGCACCATCAGCTCTTAGCGATGTAGTGCTCGATTAGTGCAGAATTATGTGGAACATTTATATGTCATCAATGTCACCAGTTCTTTACCGTTTTATTACAACAATTTGTTCACCAGGTTAATTCTCGGGATGGCGGGACTGACATATGACGAATGGATGGGTCAACTGGGCTTGTATTCACTAGAATTTACAATGATGAGAGGGGATCTTATAGAAACATATACAATTCATAAAGGATTGGACAGGAAAAATGTTCCCGATGTTAGGGGAGTACAGAACCAGGGGTCACAGTTTAAGAATAAGGGGTAGGCCATTTAGGACTGAGATGAGGAAAAATGTCTTCACCCAGAGAGTTGTGAAATTGTGGAATTCTCTGCCACAGAAGGCTGTGGAGGCCAATTCACTGGATGTTTTCAAGAGTTAGATTTAGCTCTTAGGGCTAAAGGAATTAAGGGACATGGGGAAAAAAGTAGGAATGGGTTACTGATTTTAGATGATCAGCCATGATCATATTGAATGGCGTTGCTGACTCGAAGGGCCGAATGGCCTACTCCTGCACCTATTTTTCTATGTTTCTATTTTTCTATCCAGTAGTATAGATCAATTTGAATCTGCCCTTTGATTGGAACCAATCTCAATAAAACCTACTTACTGTGAATATGCCTGCATAGATTATTGTAAGAACATAGAGCCATGGAGTGATACAGTGTGGAAACAGGCCCAACTTGCCCACACTGGCCAACATGTCCCAGCTACACTAGTCCCACCTGCCTGCGTTTGGTCCATATCCCTTCCAACCTGTCCTTTCCATGTACTTGTCTAACTGTTTCTTAAATGTTGGGATAGTCCCTGCCTCAACTACCTCCTCTGGCAGCTTGTTCCATACACCCACCACCCTGTGTGTGAAAAAGTTACCCCTCGGATTCCTATTAAATCTTTTCCCCTTCACCTTAAACCTATGTCCTCTAGTCCTCGATTCACCGACTCTGGGCAAGAGACACTTTGCATCTACCTGATCTATTTCTCTCATGATTTTATACACCTCTATCAGATCACCCCTCATCCTCCTGCGCTCCAAGGAATAGAGTCCCAGCCGACTCGACCTCTCACTATACTTACTAAAATTGAAACTGGTTTAACAGTTCATATCTCACTTTAAAATGTCAAAGTGATAACTTCTAATTATGACGTATCCCGACTGTGAATCGAAGGAGAACATTGTTTCTGTAATCTCTGTTGTTTTGCCATTAACCCTGCAGAGACTTTCAAATGGTTCCATTGATCCCAATGATGAGATTAGTCGGGTTGTGGAGATGCAGGACTTGCTGGAGAAACAGAACTTTGAAGTGACGCAGATGAAAGACCGTCTGTCTACAATATCAGCGCGGGTGGCTGAACTGGAAGAAGACCTGAATACAGCCAGGAAGGATCTGATCAGATCTGAAGAAATGAACAACAAGTACCAGAGAGACATCAGGGAGGTGAGATGTGACCAACTTCCAATTATTTAAAATCATATCCTCTTAAAACTTCTCATGTCTACAATGTCCAATTGTAAATATTTTCATCTGAGATTTTTACTAATTGGACAATGGTTTGCAATTTTGACTTTGTCTATTCCTATTGAAATTTTCTAAAACTCCTGCTATCACATTCTTTACCATTCACTCAAGCATTTTCCCCTATTACCGATATTAGCTTAACTGAATCGTAATTCTTTGTTTTCTCTCTCTCCCTGTTTTTGTTTAAATAATAGGATAGGATTTTACACTCCCCAATCTACAACAACTATTTTATAATCTAAAGAATTATTTGAAGATGTCAACCAATGCATCCACTATTTCCATGGCTATCTCCTTTTCCATTCAGGATGCTGATTAAGGGTTAAACATTTACTCAGGAGGAACTCCCAAGCTCTTCTTTAAATGGTGCCTGAGGAATCCTTATCTCTACAAAAGAGAAACTCAGACCATTCTTATTGCACTGAAGTTCTCCCTTTGAATGTCAATGGGTTTGAAATGACATCTTTCTCATCCAGGAGTGTCACCAACCAAGCAAAGGCTGACATCTGGTTGAATTCAACATTTAACTCTCTGTTTTGTTGGCTTTAGGCAATGGCACAGAAGGAAGATATGGAGGAGAGGATTACAACGCTTGAAAAGCGCTATCTAGCTGCACAAAGAGAGTCCACATCAGTGCACGATCTTAACGATAAACTTGAAAATGAGCTTGCAAATAAGGATTCGTTGCACCGTCAGGTAACCTTTGTGTGGTAGATGAACATATTTATGCCGACGAGTAAACTATTTGGCTTGTCAATTTTCAGCAGGCCAACAAAATGATAGGCATTTTATCCACCACTAGTAAATCATATAAAGACATCTTTAGAGATAATCTTTAGGATTGGCAAGTGCTGTTATTCTCACCATGCATTTGATGAGTAGTCATTTATTTGGAGCTCATTGAATGTCAAGGCTAGTCTTTTATATTTGTTTACTTCTGTCTAGTTTTCCTGTTCACTGTGGCAGGCATGCACCAGCTCCAATTCCAAATGTCTGACGGCTCAACCTTAATATTCAGTTCCAATATCATTGCCAACTCTCCCACGGGGGGTCACATGAAACTCAGCTAGGCCAGCCATATAAATACTGTAGCTACAAGACTAGGTCAGAAGCTCAATATCTTGCAGCAACCAACTCGCCTCTTGTTACCTAAAGTCTCTGCACCACTTGCAAGGCACAAGTCCATGAGTATTATGAGTGTAATGAGTGCAGCCACAATATCACTCAAGATGTCCAACATCATCCAGGAAAAAACAGCTTGCCTGGTTTTAATCCCACGTATTTTTCTTAATATTCATTTCTTCCACCATAATAAAATGCACTGCAATTATTCGCAGAGATTAGTTGGACATCCCCTCCCAAACCTGTGACTGCATCAACAAAAGGCACAAGGACGACAGGAGGGTGGCATTATGAGGTAGCAGTAGAGTTGCTGCCTTACAGCGCCAGAGACCCAGGTTCGATCCTGACTACGGGTGCTGTCTGTACGGAGTTTGTACGTTCTTCCTGTGACCGCTTGTGTTTTTCTCCGGGTGCTCCGGTTTCCTCCCACACTCCAAAGATGTACAGGATTTTAGGTTAATTGGTTCTGTAAATTGTAAATTGTCCATAGTGTGTTGGATATTGCTAGTGAGTTGGTTGGCGAGGACTTGGTGGGCCCGAAGGCCTTGCTACCACACTGTATCTCCAAGCACTAAAGACAGAAAAAGGATCAAACATGGGTTAATCTCTAAGTTGCACACAATGTTAACCTAGAAATATAGCATAATTCCTTCATCACATGACCACCTTCGCAGGTTCAAGACATTTTAGCAACAACCTTTTAAAGGCAGTTAAGAACGGGAAATGAACACTGGCTTTGCTTGTCCAAATCCTGATTTAATACTGAGCGAGTGGTTAGTTGACAGACCTCAACAATAACTATGCAAAGAAGTGTGTAAAATTAACGCTGCCCCCTCTGAGAGAAAATGCATGTTAGCTCACTCACAACTGCCAAATGCATGCATAGTTTCTCACTGTGTGTGCATACAGCCTACCACAGCGAATTAGTGGCCTCAATTTCTGTGACACCAGGCTGACTAGTCAGCAGTGCTTTTAATTTAAAATAAAATCCTGCACATCAGGACTGCTCTACTTAAATCTGTGTGATGAATGGAGCAGCTTCCTTGGATGTGTTGAGTCAGTTGCACAGAATTTAACCTACGATGTGCCTTTAATTTATCCAGAGTCTCAGTTGCTGCATCATGCAGCTGATTTTTCTTTTCACATTGACAAAAATATTTTCTGATCCAAAAGTGTATGTATGATGTATGATTGTGTTTGCTTGGAGTTCTTGGGCTCAGGGCTCTGTCAGCATCATTTATTGCAGCTTGATGTTTGAGTCCCAGTGGTTGTCTTCAGCATTTAGCAGAGGATGAGGAAGTCCCCTCATTTTATTTATTTGGGTCACCATCTGAGATTGAAGCACTGATGCACTATCTTTTTTTGTTAATACTCTCACTATCTGCAACCTACAGGAAAGTCGGCAACCTGTTTCCAGACAGCTTTCAATTTCCAAAACTCCAGAAAAGAATCAAAAGCTGTTTGATCCATAGAAGGTTTAAACACTGATGAATCTTTAATTATAGTGCAACGATTAGTAGCTATTGTACCTGAAGGTCAAACATTAAAGGCTGTAATAATAGATGATGAACATACAGTACGACAGTAGAAGCCTGCGCAGTTAAAATCACTGGACGTACTTTTCACTGAATCCTAAAGTTAGTTGAAAAAGTATAAACATGATGTGTTGTGCTTTGCTTCATAGCTCAGGGCTTTATCAGCATCATTTATTCCAGTTTAGAAGACAAAATGTAGAATATAGCAATATTGAGTTATACTGCAGGTTTTAATGCTTGTTTCCGATGTGTAATGCAAGAATTAATTAGTGTAAACTCATATACTCTGTATTAATGGTGATGAAGTGCAGATTATTCTTAAATGTTAATTTAACATGAATATCATGTTCTTATGTGACTAAATAGTGATGTTGACAACTTTGTGCAGAGGAGGTTTATGTCACATATTTTGAGCTGGAAAGGTGAATGTTGCAGGGAGTCCAAGCAAGAAAAGAAAAATAATAAAGGATTTAATGTATATATAATATATATAATCGGTATATATATCTGTATATATATATATAATATATATAGATGTTGCTAGCAGATTTGCTGCCTCACAGCTCCAGAGACCCGGGTTCAATGCAGATGTTTGTGATTGGGTGAATTTCAACCACATTTCAAAGATATGCTGTAGGAAGGAACTGCAGATGGTGGTTTACACCGAAGATAGACACAAAATGCTGGAGTAACTCAGCGGGACAGGCAGCATCTCTAGATAGAAGGCAAGGTTGATGTTTCGGGTCGAGACCCTTCTTCAGCCTCCTTCTACAGCACTACAATTACACTTCTACATGCATCCAGTCTGAAGAAGGGTTTTGACCCGAAACATCACCCATTCCCTCTATCCAGAGATGCTGCCTGTCCCGCTGAGTTACTCCAGCATTTTGTGTCAACCTAAGATGTGCTGGGTGGTGGAATAATTAGCAACGGTAAATTGCCCTGAGTGTGTAGATGTGTTGTTCAACTTGAGGTACATTGATGGGTAGGTGGGCAGAATAAAATTAGGTTAGTCTAAATAGACTTTAGACCTTAGAGATACAGCACAGAAACAGACCCTTCAGCCCACCAAGTCCACCCCGACCAGCGATCACCTAGTACACTAACACTATCCTACACACTAGGGACAATTTACAATTTTTACCTAAGCCAATTGATCTACAAACCTGTACGTCCTTGGAGTGTGGGAGGAAACCAGAGTTCCCCGAGAAAACCCATGCGTATAGACAGCACCCAGAGTCAGGATCGAAACTGGGTTTCTGGAGCTGTAGGGCAGCAGATCTACTGCTATGCCACTGTGCCACCTAAATGGGGTTTATCTTGATAGTTTGTGCAGAAGGGGTTTTCTGTGCTGTATGACTCTTGTGTAATTCCAAAATAAATATTTTAGTTCCATTTAAAAAATATATATATAATTCTAAATATGTGCAGTAGTCCTAAATACGCAGCATTAAAACAAAATCATATAGTTCAGAGTGGATCGATGCAAATGATTAATTGTCTCACATCCTATTTTTGAGAGATGGTTGAGGGAAGAGAATGTGACACGTTGCCTCCCGCGTTGTAGAAAGAGATGTGCCATGCCAGAGCAGCATTCGGCAAGAGCAATGTTACTGCAGCACTCACAAAGCTCTTTTCTCTTTTAAAGAGTGAAGAAAAGAATCGACACATCCAGGAACTGCTGGAGCTGGCTGAGCAAAGGCTACAGCAGACGATGAGGAAGGCTGAGACCTTGCCCGAGGTGGAGGCTGAGCTTGCTCAACGAGTCGCAGCTCTGACAAAGGTGTGTCTTGCCACTGGCCTTGCAAATGGGTGGGAAACACTACAATTACACCTCTACGTGCATCCAATCTGCGTTTTGATTCATCAGTGTCACACTTTCCACACCTTCAAAAGATTTTTGATTTTTTTTGTTTCTTATTTCTGGACTTATAGCGCAGAAATCTTGTGATGTACATGTTACTGAATGGACATTGACATATAAAATGGATGCAGAGTTCTGGCAATAAGATGTGACCATGGATTTTGCATTAATTGGTAGGGGACTACATTCAGCAATG